>VWZZ01007546.1:32248-68594 GCA_013399095.1 Psophia crepitans
ATTTTTTCCCCCCCCTTTTTTTTTTTTTCCTTTTTTTTTCCTTTTTTTTTTTTTTTTTTCCTTTTCACTGCCTCGCTGTGTTTTTGTGTAAATGATCTCACATGACTCAACAAATCCATCTGCCTGGAGCAGGCCAAGTTTGGAGCCTTCCCAGGAGGGAGGAGAAGAATTGCTTTGTGGAAAGGACCTGGAGCTTTGCCCTTTCTCTGGCTCAAATTACCCGCCTGTCAGGCCTGACGGATTTGGCTAAAAATAAAAGGAAGCGGGCCGTGAAAAGGAGATGAATGAGCTCAGCAGTTCCTTAGATAACACGGGCCTGGTGTCGCCCAAAGATCCCAGAGCAGGAACTCTGGATGCCGGGCATGTGAGTGCAGTGCTGCAGCCTAGGTGAACTTGGCTGTGTGGGGACCCCAAAAAAAAAAAGAAAAAAAAAAAGACACAAAAAAGGGCAAACCCAACCGTATGCTATTGGAAATAAACGGATTAAAGACACGCAGAATGGGAAAACTGCCTGCTGTATGTTTCCAGCTTGTAAAAGGGGAGATTTAGGGCATTTCCAGCGGGGAAAAGGGGTGTGGGGGGGTCTGGTGGGGGGACACATGTGATGTCAGCCTCCCGCCCTGCCCGGGGAGCCTCAGCATCCTCCCTGCAAATGCCTGCCCAGCGCCTGCAGCGGGTATTAAGCACTTAGTTTGGCAATGTAATGACACACTGCAACAATCTGTAATGTGAGGCAGTCAGCAAAGCCCTGGCTCGCAAAGCTCTTTCTCCTAACCATTAACCATATGTTTGGCTCCGTCGCTGCCTGAGCGAGCGGGTGTTCCAGCGCACCATCTGGTTTCTATCCACACAAGCAACTGCAAAGCACAGAGTATTTCCCTCCGGAGCTGCGTCTTCCTCCCCAGCTTCCCCTCCCCACCCGGCCCCCCACTCCTCCACTCCCCGTCTTCCTCCTTCGCCCCCTTTCAGCGGCACCCTCGCCTCCCCACCGCGATGCTCAAAGCGCCGGGGACCGCGAGCCGCCCCACTGAAGATGCAGCAGAAGAGAGGGGATGCTGTGGACTGCCGTCCCCCATGAGTTCACACCCGTGCACGCACACACACAGGGATTGCATCTGTCAATGCTTGGGGTACCACGTTAAAAAACAGGCACATTTTTGACCGGTCCAGGAGCCGCTGTAGTGCCCATCGCATCTCGCTCCCGCACACATGCGCACAGGGAGCATTCAATTTGGATTACATCAACTCCATCCCGACACTGCAGAAGGACTTCAAGAATGAACCTAACAACAGGAGGACAATTAGCAGTGTCATCTCCTGCTCCCAAGTAGGGCTTTCTAGGCACATGGGGTGTTGGTCCCCCATTCCACCAAATTAAGAAGATCCTGGGGGAAAAAAAGAAGGCAAAAAAAAGGGGAAAAAGAGAAAGAAGAATGGAACAAGAGCTGAAGAAAAAGGAATGAAAATATTTATGTTTCCTGTGATAACTAAACAAGCTCTTTCTGAAACTATAAAAAAAGCTTTCGAGTGTTACATTTTAGAAGACCTTGTACCATATGTTTGCTTTATGATTTTATGAATTCTAACTACTATTTATGTTTTTAAAGCGCTTCCATCCTTCTGTTTATTTCTGAAGTCACCTATGGGAGATCAGCAGTAATTTTCCTCTCAGGTTGGCCAATTTAAGATTAATCATGACCTAATGCAAGTATTCAGGGATGCAAGCAATAGGATATTCAGCAAATCCCACACTTGCTCCTTTAAAATAAGTTTATACTCTACAATGAGTCACACATACAGTGTTTATCCAAGTTACCAGTGCTACAAGAAAAAAAAGCCCATTACATTTGCAAATACATACAAATCGCAGCTGTAAGCACCCAACTGCTTACACCAGGACTCGTTTCTATGACTGGTTATTGATTTTTTAATAATGTGTCATTATACCAATGTTGATACAGCAACTATCTTCCCAGAGTACGCAATTCAATACTTAAAAAGAAGCTGGCTCTAGGAAATATCAAATTCACACCCATTCACATGCTATTTAAACGTCTGCCTTGGTCATGACTACATCAGTGCAAAGCCACAACCGTGTTTTTCCCACCTAGCACCTACAGAAAATGCAAAGGACTCGCCAGTTACAAAACAGCTCAGACTAAGGCAACTAGCTCTGCTGATTTGCTTCTCCATGAAACACTGCAGAACCTTTCCAATCGGTGTTGGAAGCCAAGAGGCTACCTTGAAAGAGATGCATATTTTTTCAGTCTCCTCATACGTGTGAGAAATCAATGCACAAAAAAGCGTGCTGTAGGCCCTTATCCTGGAATCAAATACATGTGGGGAAAACCCGTATGCTGGTGAAAAGCCTGATGACTTCACTGGGATTGCCTAAGAAGTCTGAGGGTAGGATCTGGCCCCAATTATGAACGTGGAGTGCAATTTCACTGTAAACTCCCACCCTTCATCTTCCACTCCCCCTCAGTGAGGGAAATAATTAAAATTATTAAAAACATGAGAGATGCATTTGGCTAGCAGCTTGTATTTCCAACAAAATAGGATCTAAATAGGTTAAAGTCCATTCTTTTAAGATAAAATTGTTGCAAACATATTAGTAGCATGCTTAAGCATCACACATTAAATTTCTAACAACCATGCAACAAGAAACTGCCTTCGTTCCCACACAGAAAACAAGCAGCGGTAGTCCTCTAAAGCAGTAATGGTCTAGGTCTGGGTCTTTTAGCAGATAATGATCTGCTCTGATCCAGAAATCTCTTAAAAGGGGAAATTCAAGGGAAATATTCATAGACTCAGAGTTGTACAGTCTGAAGGGATAGCTAATCATTTGACCTTCTTCCGTAAAACAGGCTTGGAGCTTCCCTACCTACACTGACGTAGCTGTAAGAGGCTGAATTAGAGAATCTCTTACAGTAAAAAAAAAACAACAAACCAACAAACAAAAAAACCAACCCACACATAAAAAGAAAACCCCTAAAAAGAGAACAGGCTCAGATTCAACAGCCTGACATAAAGAAGGAAGCTACTGCAGCTCCAGCAATGCTGTCCTATTCAGCAGTCACCCGTGCTGTGGGAACACGCACACCCTCTCGCCTGGTCTGAAGTAATTTAACAGCCAGCCACTGGGTCTTGTTACATCTTGTCACCTTCCCCTACTCCTCCGTCCCTGACGAAGGGCCACTGTCAGCCTGAAACCTAGCCAGCTTCTAAAGCATAATAAAAAGCAGTGTCACATTATTACCTGAATCCACTGAGTCCTTCTGCCAACAACGACGTTTATGCAATCACATTTTTCTGTTTTTAAAAAGTTCTCTCTTGTCTCATCGCTCTGTGTGAAAAACAACACAAAAGAGAAAATTGATTAACTGCACACAATTATCTATCATCTGCATTGGCTTTCCCAGTAGATAGTCAGGTCTTTTGTTTTCTGCCACGTGTCATAAAGATATTAAACAAGAAAAAGTCCTTTCCCCAAAACCGCTCATTGACCAAATGGAAGCTACAGAGAACAATCTGGAGGAGAGGCCTCCAATTTGGAGGATATTTGAGGTCTCCTGCACCCAAATCCTCTGTCTTCTCCCAGGGGCATCCTGCCTGGCAGCGCCGGGACCAATGCCAAGCAGACACTCAGTGCCACCAAAAGCAGAAATACGGGGGAAGAGAGAGCTCCTTAAGTTTCTTTCAGTTTTGACAATAAATACATGCCACTAATAACCGCAGCAGCAATGTAAAAATAATACTTGCAAAATTGCATTGACAGTAAATTACTTAATCGTACAGTTTCCCTGAACTTTGCACCTACAACATTATTTAAGTAGTGACTCCGCTTAAAATTCTCAAAAGGGTCTTTTAGCCTCTGTGTTTATGCCCCACTTCACATATTAGTAGCTTGAAGTTCCAGTGTCAAATCCTCCCGCCAATGCACCCATGAACCAGCATGTACACTTCATAGAAGAAATTTCCATACTTAAATAAGGAAGAAAAAAGCCCATATGGTAGAAACCCAGCAGAAGATACAACCTCAGAAAAAACCCCACCAGCCTCTCTGAATGGCCAAAAGACATATCATCAGTAAAGAAAAAATACAACTGGATTTTTCAGTACTGGAAATGCCACTAACATCATTATTTCATCGCTTGCTCTGAAAACGAGTAAAACAAAACCCTTCACTTAAGGAAATGCAACTTAACCATCTGCATCTGCACAAGGGCACATGAAGTAAACACAGCCACGCAGCACAGGGTGAGGGATACGGCTGCGATACCCTTCCTGCAATTTTAGGGCTTAGGCATTTGGCGCACACTGTCCACCGGCGACATAGATGTCTGCCAGAAAGTTTTGTTGCGAGGTTTCGGTCGCAGTGGTCTGATTGAGTCATTCCCAAAAAGGTGGCTGGAAAAGACCCAACAAATTCTGGCAACCTCTGGAACAAAGAGTTTAAACCTGGGACTAGCCAGGTGCCACATGAAGCAGGGAGCAGTCTAGTCCAGGGCTGAGGAGGAGAGAGGTGGCCTTTGCCTCTGGCATCTGCTCCCGACCAGGCAGGGCAGTGCACTTCCCGAGCAGGGACGGCCATCAACCCTCTCCCTGCTCCAGCTGATCTCCCTGCCCCAGCCCCGGCAGCCTGCGGCCTTCTACACTCACCACAGAGCAGCCAAAAGCTGGGCCAGTGGACAGCAGGGAGAAATACATCAAAATAAGCAATTTCACTTAATAGGGATGGAAAATTGGAGGTAGGATGGGGAGAGAGCAACCACCCGGTTAGGCGCGGAGGGCTGCACAGCGGCTATGCAGCCCCAGCACTGCCAACGAATTGTGTTCAAGCCCCTACAACGCTGGTGGATGCTGTTTGCCACTTGTTTCCTTCCCTTCTTCTTTGGTGTACCAAAGCTACGTCACAAGAGACATCACTGATGAGTCAGAGCACTGAAAAGGGAGGGAGACGTGGCAGGCGAGCACTGCCCGCAGCGGCTGCCTTCACCCTCACCAGCCGCACTCGGCGTACGGGATGTACCTGAGCTGTGCACCAGGTCTGCGGGGTAAGAGCGCAGGACAACTCTGACAGCTGTTGGCAGGAAAGATGGCAGCCACCCCACTGCTCCCCGCCATCCCTCTCAGTGCTCAGGCAGAAAAAGGAAACCTTGCAGAGCTGCCACACAGCACCAATGCAGCGCCGCTCCAGCCATTTAAACCCAGCATTTCCCAAGTGGCCATTAACGGCGAGTTCCTAACCAACCTCAAACCCTGGCTTCTGTCAAGCAAAACTAATGAACGCTCGCAGCAAAAGGGAACCGTATTTCCAGTACATGAAACACTACGTAGTATGGAGACATCTCAGCGGCAAGGCTGCGAGATGCTCAAGATCCTTTGTCCTCTTGTATTAACTAACTCTCTTCCTGCAGAGAAGTGGCAACGCTTCCCAAATCATTCATCAAACCCTCAAGCCTGCCACTGATAAACAGAAAAAGTTCATGAGGTAATTACAAGCTTCTTCAGTAGGATTTGAGTAAGGTGCCATAAATAAAAGCCTGGGGCCAAAAAGGGAACAGCAGGGAAAAACCAAGATGCTGAACAGGGCGTTCGCCCAGGGCTTGCAGCTACAGCTGTACGCTTGGCACCAGGCAGGGGACTGCTGGAAAGAGCAGGGTGCCATCGCATCACCAAAAACTGTCCACGCATTCACAGGACTTAAAATTAAGGCTGCACAAATCCTTTTTATATCTCACCGAGTTGCGCTCTGACAGTAGTTATATTTTTATGTATTTGTGTATGAAAATAAAATGAACAGCAAATAGTTGAAACCGCCCTAGATATGACGCTGCCTTAGACATTTATAGCTTATAACAGAGCATAGGTCTACAGTCAACCAAATGCACAATGCAGGAAGACAGACCTTAAAGGTAAATAATTCACAGCCTGAATTCTTTAAGATAAATAATTTAGGGCTCTAATGAACTCGCTGACTGTAGTTCCACTGCTAGGAACCCTCCAAACTGCCCTACATCCAATCCTCGGGAGTGCAGGGCAGAAAACTGTCAGCAAAAACACGCCTCATATTCCTTGGTACAGCAGCAAGGACTCTGTCTAACACAAAACGAGTCTCGGATAGGAAAAGGCAGCTTCACAGACTGGTTCCAGTGCTCTGCACTGTACCCATAAGGTGCTGAAAAGTAGGTGCAAATTCAGAAACATCACTTGGGCAAGCAGTGAGGTGACTGAAGCAAGGTGTAGTTGACCCATGTTGTGTCCCATGGAAGCATCAGAAAAACCCTTCAAGGAGAGCCAACACAGCAGCTTGGTCTGGTGGTGTTAGAGACACACATGACGCTGGGTGAGGCTGTTAGCTCTTTGCTAAATAAGATAACCTTAAATGAAAAGGAACCAGACAAACCCCGACTCCTCCTCACTTCACGATCTCTCTTCCCTATCCTCTTACAAAACTGCCTATGGTCAAGTGCTTTTATCAACACCTGGGAATTCCTGTGCATCTGTCAAAACGCATCTCAGCCAGGCAAAATACATCAGCAAACCACGCCATGAATCCTCATCAATTCTTAAACTACCAGCAAGTCTCAGCCTTCCCAGCCTGCATCCTCTAGTTCCAAGGAGTCATTCAAAAGCAGCAACTACTCCTGACCAAGCAAGGAAACTGTATTAACATGGAGAAACTGCGAATTGTCAGTTATACAGGGTTGTTTCTGCTAAAAAACCTCCGAGGATTTTTATGCTGTCTCACACATACATAAAGTAGTATGTGAAAACACCCTGGAGTCGCCTCACACCCTCTTACGGGACCTACATGAAACCAGACCGTGGAAGAACACCCCGCCTTTCGCCACCAGACAGGGGCACGTCAGCAGCGATAGCCAAGGTGCTGCAAGGCTGCTGACGAGCCTGGAAACACCGTATGGGAACATGCCTGTGGATCAGCAGTTGAAAACACAACTGCTGTTCTTGCTCCGTGCCCAGCGGAGACGAGATCTCATCGCCAGCAGAGATCTGGGTCACCACCAGGAAGCTGGAGTTATCCCAGCACCATCTTCTAGGTAACGCTCCCGAAAGGGGAAACAAATCTATACTGAGGTTGTGAGTGTCAAGATCCTGGGTGTCAAACGGAAACAACCACCGGTGCTTTCTTTGCTCCCTGATGACACCATCTGATTGGAGAAAAACCCAACAACAAAACCCAAACACATCACTTTATTTCTTGTCTGGAACTACTTTGCAGAAAGAGTTTGCTGTAAATGCAGGGCTCAGATTGCAGTGTCTCAAGAGCTGGCAAATGCATCTCGACTGCCAAAGTCTGCCTCCTGAATGCCAGGCTAAAAAGTACTTGTTTGTCTGTCCTGTACATCAAAAATGAAAACCCAAACATGGGGAAGGAGAAAGCCAGAAAGTCAATGAAGTATCAATTTTAAACCTATGATGTTTGTGAAAAATAAATGGCGCTTAGTCTCCAAGCAGTCAAGTAGCTGATACCTATCCAGGCGCAGGACTGAAAACCAAACAACCTTTCCGATCTCTGCTAACCAAAGCTTTTGCAATCTCCCTGTATGCCATTTCCTTGTTTAAGTCTCATGGCACTGGAGTTCAACTTTTGGAAAAACAAGAATGGTGAACCTAGAAAGTGAAATGTGATATTATTTACAGAATACCAGAGCACGCTGTTTGCAAGAATTCGTAGCCGCACACATCCTAATCCTGCTCCTCGGTCCAACACCCACTCCTGCAATCCTGTACCAACCAGATTAGCTGATGTGCACATGCTTGCGCTCTTCCAGAAACAATAGTCTCTTTCAGTCCGTACAATCGTCTGAAGAACCAGGCGAAAACGTCATGGGAAAAGTTAGGAAATATCTGCAGAGCACAGTCCGCAAGATGAAAGGCCTTTTAACTCGTGCAAAGTACATAACATAGAGGAGAAACACATAGCTTTGCTACACAGCCCCTCTTCCAAAAGGCTTTTCTGGTTTGTTCTGTTTTGTTTTCCAGGATGGAAAAGGGGTTTGAAATAAGTTTAGAAAATAAAACACGCCAGTGGTGGAACAGCTCCCTTACAAACAGAGCGCTGCAGGCGAAATCCAGCTTGGGGAGCTGCGCAGCAGATCCAGGGGCCGATACCTGCTCCCCTTACGCGCAGGGACGTCCCGGTGACGGCAGGGATCTTGGCAGGCAGGATGAGTCCTCCTGCCCCCAGCGCACAGCGCTCCTCCCTTCGCTCCCCTCCCAAACAATGCTCTGCTGCTGAGGAGGGCGTAGCGCTATTTTTTAATTAATCCGGCACAAGGACTGAGCTGCCTCAGGGTTGAGCTAAGTATTTTCTGTCTTAACCAGCATGGCAAAAGTAACTACAGAGAAAAACACTCTGCCGTAACGCTAGGGAATTGAGGACAGGAAAGGAACTGCAACAGAGCCACCCCTGACCTCTTGAAATTTCACCTCCAGAGGAGGCAACTATAAGAAACCAATCTTTTCCTCAGCAGGGAAATGGGGTAGGGAGACTGGCTCTTGGTTCCTTATGGAGTCGTACCTCCATCTTCTATTCCAAATTGTAGTACTCCAAAAAAGCTATCAGAAATTTTTTCCCCTCACTATCAGGACACCACTGACCACTCAGAGAGATTTTAAACTAATACAGTTCCACAAATCCTTGTTTCTTCTCTCGCAAGGGGCTATATAACTCCTGCAGGAAACAAGCATTCCCGTATCAAAGCCGACTGTCTCTGCATGCACTCATGCTGCCTATTATTTTTTTATCATCTGGTAGGTATCTTCCTACAGGATTGCTTATGTTAAGGGAAATACTGACATTAGCTCTGTAAAAAACATCGACTCCTGTTCTGCGCAAATGCCGCGAAGGTTAACAGCAGCGATCGTGGCTTGAACTCTGCCTTTGCCCTGCGTTGAGCAGACCGTATAACCGCTGGCACCTTACCTCTCACACGTGCTTCCCCTCAACTCACGCTCACTCTCTGCAGGATTTTACTAAGCAGTTCATCTAAACCCGATGGTAAGTATTTTCCAAACTGCAGGAGTGAGTCGAAGTATAATTTGATGTGTCTGATTGCACAGACACCATATGAGAATGTGAGAGCTGATCACAGAAGAGTACAAGTTGCTTTTTCATTTCACGGCTCCCAGAGTCAAAAAGGGTGTGTAGGACCGTGATACATACCAGATGTTTTAAAGTAAGGTGGAAAAACTGGTGTGGACACATTTGTCCATCATGAAAGCTTCCCGATGGCTACCAACTGTCCGTGCCGCAACGAGCAGTCTGGCTCTGCCAGTGAAAGCCTCACGGAACGGGAGTACTCACACAGCTCTCATGCATATGTACAATGCTGCTCCCCATCCTGCTCACTATTCCAGAAAATAAATTTGACAAGTCCATCGGTATGAGGTGGGAAAGCGTCGAAACAGAACTCATTTTGTTACAGATATTCTTGTACCTTTTTAAGAAAAATGGATTATTTTAAAGAAAAAAAAGTTTGGGCTGGAGCACATCTGTAGTTTCACCAAGTTCCACTTTGAACACAAGAAATGAAAGGGCAAATTTTTTTTCAGTTGTTTGTAGCAAATGTTGCGTCAGTTTCATTCAGAATTTTTTTCCTCGGAATTTGTGTTTAGATTTAAAACCACAAATTTAAAAAAGAACACTTTCACCTCAGCTGCCAGGGGCCTCAGCCACTAACGTCCCTGTACTAGGTACTCCGCAAATGCACTGAGGTGTCACATCTCTGTCCTGAAAAGCTGATTTCTATCTTGTAGTTACAAAACTGGAGGTTATTTGCTTTTCTTTAAAAAAAAAAAAAAAGGAAAAAAAAAGAGAAGTCATTATAAAAAAAAGGCAAGCAGGCCAGAAGAAAACGTCATTTGCATTGGCCTCCTCGGCGAAGCTCACTGCAGAGAGAAGTTGTCTTTCCATGGACTTGGGATAAGTCTGGAGCATTCAAAATAGTGCTGAGAGCGGACATCGCTGCCCTTGACTGTGCGGCGAGGGGGTGCGTGAAGGGAACGACTCCTCCCTCAGCCATACGCTTCCCAGGATGAGAAGCTCGGGCACTGCTGGAGGCACCCTGGTACCACGAGAGCTCACGCTCACAAAAGCTTTCAGGCAGTACCGTGATACCGATCACGTAAGATGGAGAGAGACTTTGATAACCTACTCATTGGTGACCCTGCAGCTCCTATTTCCACAACCCGTGCTGGTTCAAAGAACACCACGGGACGTGCATGAAAGCAAAAGCAGTATCTCAGGCCAGGGTCAAGTAAACACGTACACGGGTGAAGCAAGCTGAGGGCTGGGATTCTTCACTGAACACTGCCTCAATTCTTTTTTCTCCGTAATGTTTGCAATCGTAAACGGAGGTTCTGGACGTTAACCGAAGGTTTGTGAGGTGACAGGATATTTTGCACACAGTCCCGTTGAATATATTTATGCGTGTTGTTTTGTTCTGACTTTTACTTGTGCGCATACTCTGCCCCCTTCTTTCAGCCTCGCTCTGCCTGAGGAGCAAACTGCCAAACCTTCTGGCTCTCAGGGCAAATCGCTGCCTACGCCAGCCTCGGGCTCGGCACTGAAATCATTCATTCTCACGTGGGACCGCGGAGATAATCCTTTGCCCCTCAAATATCCCACTTTTCTTCCTTATCGGTCCAGGAGGATATGAATGAATGAACTGCGCTTTTTCCTATACACCACCTTCTGCTTTTACTGAGTACTTCAGTTACTGGTTCCAGCTGCATCTCCCTGCCCTTCGAGGCATCAGTTAAGGTCGCTGGGTCTGATTTCCACGTCCCCAGCTATAAGTCTCTTCAAGTCAAAAAGGTTGGATGCTGTTAGCCCTATGAGAAAACAGGCATTTAGTCCACAACCATGGGCTCCTGAAACACAGCTGTTAAGCGCAAATCTCAGTTTCTGAAATTTTCTTTCTGCTGCCTCATTATCTTTACTACATCCCACCAGAAACCAGAGTCCCCACAGGCAGAGGGAGGAAGTCTTTACGCTTCCAGCTGCATCTAATGCTGGCTAGTCAACCAGATGCAAAATGTTGCATCGACCTGATGTTTCACTTCAAAGTCTCAATTTTTTTCTCTTACTGCTGGGACTAGGTGCTTGTGGTTTGAGTTACCACTGGGGAAATGGAAACTCACAGCCAACACTTCAGATTACTTCCCAAGACAGCCCGGCTGCCCTCAAAAGAAAAACAACCAGAAGATGTCAGACACAGAACAGCTTACATCATACACCTAGAAAATACTCTATAGTAAACAAAAAGTTAAGTGCAATTAATTGAAATTAAGGCTGAAGCTCCCAGTAACATCATTTTAATCTTAAAAGTAGGACAGGATCCTGAAGTAGCAGCTCTGGCCAAGAGGTCCTGACCACTAAATTTAATCCTGCAGGTGCTGACTTCATGCTGCTGTTGTCTTCCAGCCAGACCGTTCCAGCTAAGCAGCCTTTAATATTTCCGGCAGAATCCATACACTGAAACTCCATTTTTTAAGTACAGTCATGCACACACACACAAAAAGAAAAAAAAAAAAATTCACCTTGCCACTGAAGAACAAAAATACCAGATCAATGAGCATACAGTCTTAGAAATATAACTCTAATCCCTCACTTGCTAAGAAATCTCTTTCAAAGAAATGTTTATGTTAAAATTTAAAGTTATGTTCAACATTAATCTTAGGGAATTTTACAACAGAACGCACCAATTTTAAAAGGATTCTACAGTTTTAATGAATTCCTAGAACCCATAGATGGAAATTAAATGGGGGGGGACCTACAGTGTTGGCTAGACATATTTCAATGTTTGTTACCATAGAAACGAGCCAGCAGATTTAGGTTTTGGAGTTATCCTTGCTATAAAATATTAAACTTCTTACAGTTTTTGCATATGTATATCATGGCAAGAACACTGTCAATCCTGATAAAGCCCAAAGCATCTTAATTATTTAACAAGATTTTAGCGCGCTTTTTTTTCCTTAACAGAGTATCTTTTACATTTTTTTTTCCTTAATAGACTGTATTGTAAAATCTTCCAATACTTCCAGAATACCAAAGAGACGCTTCTGCCTGACAGAATAATATACAGGAGATGCAGAGGAGATAAAGACTTTTCCACAATGCTGAGGAGAAGTTGTACATGAAAGGAACACAAACATATTCTGATGAAGAAGATGCAACCATAATGATAAAAATTTTACCAATTAGCAACTGCGATAATTTTACCAGCTAAAAGTACATTAAATGTTATATTTAATTTGAGAGTTCATGCTTCAAGTTTGGTGCTTTTATTTTCAACCCTAGCAATGGAGAAATGCTGAAGTACAGAATTTAAGTGATTGAGATAACACCTCGACACTTGAACGCTATCAAATACTCCTGGCAGATGCCCGAGAAATGAAACAAACACATCGTCCTTTCGTGGCTCAGAAGAGCATCGATGAGTTGCGTTCAACCCACAGCACAGCCAGCACGCGGAAGGACCAGCAATTCAAACGGAGAGGAAGGACGGATGTTTATTCCAGCCAAGCTCCTTCAGAAAGGAAGGAAAAAAGGCTCGTTCAGACAACTGGATGGCGGAGAGGACTGACGGCTCAATTTGCCGTCCTGAGGAGCCCTGAGCGTCACTCACTGTTGGGACGCGAGCTCGGCCGGGAGCAGTGGGGGAAGATCCAACACCCAGGCAAGCCTGAGCTCACCGCCGCCCGGCCTAGATGTGTGCAAGCGACTTTGACCCTGATTTCACAGCCAAAACTGGTTGCATGCCACAGCCCTCACTTTCTGTTTAGATTCAAGAAAATCTGTTTACTGGAGGCTCAACATGAGGCTTCCACAGGATGAAAAAATGAAAAACTTGGGAGTAAACACCATAAACCACACAGTTGTTTCAGTTCTATATTCCAGCACCGAAGGGACCAGGAAAAACACCAACAGAAGCAAAGCATACCGGAACAACGAAGAAAAATGAGCAAGACTGAAACACCCTCTTCTTCCAAGAATTAAACAATGCTTTTTATGAAGTGTCAAGATAAGTTTTGGGACTACCATTTCCTAATGTTTTTGAGGTCCGTTCTCTAACACGCGTTCTCAAATAGACAATTAAATGTATGCAATGCTCATTAAGGTGTTACATTCACATGTATACCATCATCTTAGAAAAGCCCAATAGCTCAAGCCTCTTAAAACAAAGTGGAAAAACTTATTTTTGAAGGCTTGCAAGACAACCCTTTAACTAATGGAAAATCTTCAACACTTTAAAAGAGCAAAATGGTAAGACGGCTTAATTTTAAATGAGTAAGAATTTAAATGTCACTTCCTGCATGTGACATCGGTTTGAAGAACCTTGCATTTTTGTTTTCTTTGGTGTGGTTAACGGTGGAATCTTTGTAGAGTACATTTCTATGGCATTTACTGTTGCATGTTTATGTTCAGCAACTGCTTTGCATAATTCTGAACACAAGAAAAGCAGAAAGTGATTTTTTTTCTCCATAAAGAGAGATGTAAAAAGTAGCAGGCTACTGGGGCTATGAAAGGAAGAAAGACTGGAGGAAAACTATCCCAACACTCAAGGGAAAAATGCACAATTTCCTTTCACTGGCAGCTGCAGCGAAGTACAAAAAATTTGTTCTACCTGAGCAGTTACGTATACACGTTAAAGGCAGAGCAACACTGTGTACTACAGAGAATTCACCCACACGAGTCCACAAAGGGCACAACTATCAACCTGCAGTCGAGAGGTGGGAAGTTACTCAGATGCCTGAGTAAGCCCTGGAAAGGTAAGAGATGCAGGCAGCACGTGCTGTCAAAGATACGGCACTGCATACGTGCATTCAAACGCAGAGCTATAAACCCCCTCGTCGGCTCTCTGGGCCAGGCCTGTCCCTCAGGGAGCCGTATGCCGCTGGACACGCGACTCCGGGTCCTTCATTCCCAACTACCACTGCGGGTGTCAACACCTCGGCACATCCCCTCGTCGTTCTCGCCAAGCGCTTTTAAGTCAGGGGCTGGCTCACAGAATCACGTAAGAAACACGATGTGGCTTTTACAAAGTTTCCTGTAGAATTCATACACACAAGTAAAATGAGGCAGGCAGGAGCCTGTGTACGCGCTGCAGGTGTACCCTGGAACAAAAGAGCTATCCTTCAATCAGCCAGCTCAGCTGACAGACACCTCTCTGTTCCCGACCCCCTCATGCCCCCCAAGAAACACACGCACGCCGTGATGGCTTTTAAATCATTTGCCAAACACCTCTCCAATTTAAGTGTCAGTTTGGGTCCCACTGGGGACAGCTTGGGTCGCCCTCCTAGGGGGGTATGACAACCCTGGGCCGGTGCCCGTGCATCCTGGTGCCTGGGCTCCAAACAGCGGTACCCCAGCACCGGGTGACAGAAATAAAGAGGAGACCTCAAACCCCTTGCAGCAGTGCTGCTGCACAGGAGGAAGGTGTGCTCTGGTTCTGGGTAACATGCTCTGTTTGGTCTGCATATAAAAAATGCATGTTTTAGAAAATAAACTGGAAAGATAAAACAGGAGATTGTGTTTCTCGATCTCGTAAAACAGGAAGAAAATACATCTCAACCAAACAAAAACTCAACATTTGTGAAAGAAAATACTCTCTATACAACATGCAATTTACCCAACAGTATTTCACTCCTGTGGTACAAACCAGGCAGGACAAGAGCCCAGCTGGATTCAACAAGGGACTGGACACGAGCTTCCCATCTCAGCAAGACTCTGGAAAGGAACATAAATGTCTCATGCTCCAGCCTTGACCCAACAATTAAACAGTAAAGCCACCACAGGCTGTCAGGATGCTGTTCGTGCCATTTGAGGGGGGTAGGAGCACTGCCCCTTCCTCCGGAGCATCTTGTTGCGGGTAAATAGAGAGGAAATTAGGGTACTCGGACAGGGATCTGAACTGGCACGGGAACACACACAACTCCTCTAATATTGGAAGATTAACATGCAAGAGAGTTGATGAATGGGAAGGATTAAATATAGAACCAAAAAATAAGCAAAATGATTAATTGCTAGGGAAGGGAACTGATGATTTATGGAAGAGAAAATGAGTTAAGATTTAGGAAACTGAAGGGAATAAGCAGCGAGTGAGCTGCGGGGTGGGACCATCTGGTGCATACGAGGCAGGGCAGCACGGGGCACATGCCCCCAGTTTCGGCTGCCCCTCTCTCCTTCTCCCAGCCTCGGCAGGCGCAGGGCAGGCGCAGCCGAAACAGGCTGCTGAAAATATCTGACTTTAAAAACAACAAGCTGCAATTGGTTTTAACTAATATCCTATAATCTGTAACAAAAGAAACTAGTCTCCTCCCTCAATTAAATGCTTCCACGCGGTCTCGCAGTGGGCTCGTAGCACTGTTGTGCTCATAGCCTCATATTCTAGCGCTTTCTAGAAATTTCTAAAAATAAAGGGATACTTGTTTAACACTGTTTTCATTTATTTTAAGAAGGGATAAGTAAGAATGGAAATGGAAGGCATTTTTAGCAAATTTATTTCTAACTTTTACGTTATAACATCTCAACAGTAACCCATGCTTTTGGTACTATGCTGCTTCGCTTTGCAACTATTAAGACAGCTGAACCCTTTTGCAGTTGGCATGCAACCAACAGGCACCCCAAAGCAGCATGAACCTCGGCAATAATCCAGCACCTTAAAGTCTAATATGATCAGCTGTTTGCTCAGAGTCTTCAATCCATTTGCTTTTGTGGGAAACGATAATAAAGAGGAAAAAAAGGGAGATATGCCATGAAATCGTAAAAGCACTTCACATTTTAGCATAGTACCTGCTTGATTTTTTTTTTAATGTACTGCCATTTTTAAATCACTTACAAAAATACTTTTTTTCAGTTAAAAAAAAAAAAGGTACAACTGACTACATCCTCTTTGGCTTATGCTCATGAATGAGGTACTGTTTGCACTAGAAACAAGCACCTGGATCAATTCATGGGCATCCAGTGAAGCCCGTTGGTTTCCTTTCCAAACACTACTTTGCAAAAGACACCGTCAAATCCCAGCCTGGGAGTGGCCTCACTTTCAAATACAAAATCTCAGGGGTGGAAGTGATGATGTGCAGGAGGCAGAGGGGCTGCCGATGGCCGGAGAAGCCCAAGGATCCGGCGCGCAGCAGCCGCTAGGGAAGGAGACCGCTCCCTCCCCCGGAGAGGTTATTAAGACACCGAGGCAAATACTTTTCATGCTTTTCCGAAGGTCCATTATGAAATGCTGTACCGAAGACTCATTAAGAAACAATTTTGTGCTATCTTTGGGAGATCTTGCATTTCCTCACACAAGTCTTTATGTGGGCTCATACTTTCTGCATGGGGTAAACAGCAGGACTTGGATTTGCACAGCCAGCCAGCCAGGAAAGAAGCAGTCTGAGACTGTGTGGAGGCATCGGCACCTTTCTGTCTGAATGCAGTGGTCTTATTAAAAAGAGGGCTGAGATAAAACTCACCACCATCTGTCTACGCAGCTTTCCATGCCCATCACTTCCATCTCCCACTGCCTCACAAGTTCTAAGTTTTGCATCGTTCTCTCTCCCCCTCTGTCCCCCAGAAGGAATGTTCTTCTGGACATGAGGACACTCGGCACTGTGTTTCAGAGGGACTCCAGCAGCAGCTCCTGCTCCACCGAAGGAAGATCTTCATAAACTGCAGAGTTCGGGTTTAAGGGATACATCACCTTGATATAAAAATATATATAACCTTGCTGAGGTCCAGTTTTGCTCATTAGCCTTTTGAAGGAGCACCTTTTCACTCAACACAAGCATACAGAGGATCTCCTCCCCTCCCATACAGAGATCTAGGTCTAGCACAGGTCATCTGCCATGATGAAATTCCGCATGAAAAGCAGACCCTGACATATATAAGAATCAACATACGAACCTCCAGTTTCAAGAAATGCATAATTCTCAGTTCAGTGTTGTAGGCTACAATACATTGTATTTCCCACTCATTAGTGCGATACGGTTTCCCTATTTACTAAATAAATTCCCGTATTTGATTTAATGGGAATCTGTTGTTCTAAACAAAATACGTAAGGCAAGAACGTTTACTTAAGCTGCCAAATATTTAAATAAAACAGAGAAGAAAAATCAGGACAGGCAAAACACATTTCACAAAAGGGCAGCTATAACAATAATTAAGTTGAAGTGGCCAAGAGATGAAGCAATAGAAAATTGGAAGCAATTAATATACAATATTCAAGAAATATTAAATCCATACTGAAGACTCAACACAGCATTCACACAAAAAGATGTGGTGATGAAAAGCAGATACTTTGCATAATCAGCAAGAAGGTATTTCAAATGTAGCCATCAAAACAGAGGAGACCGGTATCGCCACAGTGAGAAGAGCTGGCTGCAGACCAGCAGCGCTGGTAGCAGCAACAGGGAGGGACAAGGCACAAGTGCCTGTGCATCACCCGCACCACCAGAAGAGGAGGTAACAGCTACACACAACCCTTTAGCTCTGCTCGCTGCCAGCCCAACAAGTACTCATGGCTTTGGGAAGTACCTTCCCTCCTAAAGAAACACCTATAGGTAAGACTGGGAAAACCACAACCTGCACAACCAGCAGAACCACAGTGCCTGATCGGTGCCCGCTCTTCCCGTGCAAGGGAGTGAATTTCACCCTCTGCGTTTGCCTGACCAGAGTAGGCACTGGCACCGGCCTCTCCTCTGGCACCTCCCGAGGTCACCCTCCATGCTGGCTTCCTTCAAAATGGGACATCACGGTCCAGCTCCCCTCCACCCCCAGACCAGCATTGTCCTCTCAGGCTTCCAGTAGGCTTAAGCACATGCTTAGAGAATTGATACTTAACTCTGGGTCCACAAGTTTACTTCTTCCAGGGCACAGAAGAATAACTCAGACATATGGATGGAATTTATATGGGCTTTGGAAACAAACTTTAACTTCAAGAAGTACCAGACATGTTTGTAGCCAGACAAAACACCAGTCCTCTACATGCTCTACCCTTTCCTTCAGCTGATGCAGAGGGGGATAGAGTAAGTACTCTCAGGACATCAATTGCTGGTCCAGAATCCCAGGGCTTATCCTGTGTATGTCGGGGACCACTGCTGTCTGCCCTTCATTCCCTACTTCTCACTGCAACAAGCCCATTTACCACAGAATTGTACTTTGCAGCTCCTCTCTGGACTTCTGCAATTGCTTATGCATTCTTCCAGAGCCTCTGCAAGCTGGAGACTCCTCGTTCATGCTACAAGGGAAAAGTAAGGAGCTTGCCAACCACATTTAAAAGGGATGGCAAGAAGGCTGATGATAATGAAGTCTCAGGGTTTTCTGTCTCAACTTTAGGTAGAACTTGAAGATGACAAAGAAATCATCCGCCCCATCGCAGATGCAGATGCCAAAAGAGTCTTCTCCTTTGTTTTTCTCCTATGTTAATATTTCAAGAGGATGAAATTATTTTTTTTTTAAATTGAATTCTCATAGGCTTTGAAATACCACCGAACTTACAGCGTGGGGTCTGGCAAACTCTGATGAAAACAGCTGATGAATTTCAGATATTTTTGTTCTGTTGTTCATATGTTTCATGTTCACACTCTGAAACCTGAAAACGTTGGAATGCAATTGCTATTCTTGCGTGACAAAGGCTGTTCATATCACAGCCCTGAAATACTGCAGGGGTTACATACAACATGCACAGCTCTATTGCTTTATTGTATCAAGCCCAGAAAGTTGTTACCTGCAGAAAATCAATTCCTACATGTTAGTTATTACAGAACATTACTTTAATTTGCACAAGGAAAAAGTATGTTCTCCCTGGACTTATAAAATTATCTTTTAATATTACAGCCTTTTGTCTTCTTCAGAGGGATGAGGAACATAAAAAAAACCAACCACCAAACATAAAAAATACACAGAAATCTGAGGTAACGTGAGAAACCAGCTGATTTTTAACCAACGGATGCAGAGTCCTCTGGAAGGCAGGGGTGCCCTTGAGCATCCTCTGGGTCTGCACAGTGCGGGAGCTCTTTGCACCCCCGTTTCAGACCCTGCTTTATCTGTTGGGCATTATCCAGCTCAACTACATGGAGTTAAATCCTGGAGGACGCACAGGGGAACAGGCAGGAAGGGGAATAAGCCCCCGCCGGAGACACAACCAGGACCCTTAAGCAGAGAATGGGGAAATTATTGATGGGGTGGGCAGCGTGGGGCTGCATCCCCTCACTGCGGAGGCAACGGGGACTAACAGGAACGACACAGAGCTCGCAAGGAAAGAAATGCGCTCAGCTAAGTGGGAAGGGGCAGGCAAGCATGTGTGCCACCGATGCTGCTACGGGAGGATAATTTGTCCTGAACTAGGTTTTGAATTTGTCTGGAAGCAGGCATTGAGCAAGGTTTTCCTGCTGAACACCAAATTTATGCTGGATTATGCTAAGTGGTGAGGCTTTCCTTTCCTGGCTGGCTTTTCAGGGGAAGCCAGGGCCAGGTAGTCAGAAGGCTGTGCAGTGGAGCCTGAAGGCAGCATCCCCCAGCCCGGGGCGCACGCAGGGACGCGCACACGCGCACACAGGAACCGGAGCTCGCCCTGCGAGCCTGGCACGTGCAGATCCCAGGCGCAGCTCGTTTCCCGTAAGCTGATTAAAGCCAACAGGTTTGTGCTCATATTTACTGGAACGCTCCGAGTATTTTGCCTCCGCCTGTCTCACTCTGCTTGCTGTGAAGAGCAGGCTACAGGCGTCCCAGAAAAGCTGGCCGGCCCCACATAGCTCTGGTCTCCCCGTGGCTGCTGGTGGCCTTCCCTCCACCCCCACGCACGGGCTCTCCTGACCCTGTCCTCACCGGCTACCGCTCCTCCCTGGAGCAACCCAGTGTCTCCTCCCTTCCCATCTCCGGAGCAGACCTACGTCACTTCATCCCTGCTTAGTGCTTCTCCTCTCCGAAGCCCGCCGTAAGGAGTAACTAATCCTCCCTAAGCCCCGGGAAGGCAGGTAGCCTCCATTTTACACGTACACAAATGGAAGAAGGGGAGAAGAAGCTCAGCCTGTTTCTTTCAGCACATCCCTGAAAACGAAGCACAGCACTGGTAAGCGTTTTAACTTCAGCTCTTAGGCTGACGGGTAACCTACCAAATAAACCTCACAAGCAGGCACTGAATGTTTATGATAAATTTGTTTACGTGGCACACAAAAAATTTACTCTGGGCGATTTCTCTTGGTATGTTCATTGCTCTGTAAGCTTGTGCGTGCGCGCTTGTGGCTGTATCCTCTCCGCTAATCTTCAAGCTAATTTCAGCCAAAGAATTGACTGGAGGCAAAAGGAGCAATGCATGCAGCCTTGTGGGCTTCCTTCAGAAACCTTTGCATGGACCGTGTGGGCCACACTTCACTTTCTCCCAGCCTAACTGCTACCCAAGAAAAGCAGGAGGACAAACAAAAGCTGGAGAATGCCATTTGCAGAAAGCATGAAGCCGCAAACCTCGCCAGCACAGGAACTCGCCAGCCCGCCGGCGGCATCACGGCTGGCCATCCCACAGATTACCTGCCCTTTGGGCTTCTCACGCGCGTGGTCATTACGTAAGGTCATATGGTCTGACATGTGTATTCCTAGAAGTGATGGGCTCGCTGAACTCCATCCAAAGGATTGGGGGGAGCTTTGAGAGAACGCTGCTGTTCCGTCAGTTGTATCCTGTTTGCATGCTTAACAGCGATGACCCCACTCTTCTATGAAGTCCAAGAGATCAGTGGAATTAATTAATTAACACGGTGAAACTCCACACCCGCATTACATGTTGCAGGAGAATGCTCTCCAGTACCGATGCTGGTAGATATTATCCAGATGGAATATAAAAGTTGCTTTAAAAAGATATAAACCTTCTAAAACCACTTCATAATGTTAAGATTTTAAAGTGACTGAAATAAACGCTATCTGTTAACAACAACATTTAAAGTGGGTGGCAATCCTGGTTCTAGCATACTTAAGCTTTGCATCAGAACAAAACTATCATAAATTGGTTAAAACCCATAGCGATATGCAGTTGACACCCACGTCTGTTATAGTGGTGCCCATGAACAAATTATATGTGTATATTATATCTTGGTATGCTCCATGTAATATCGCTGCTAAGAATAATGCAAAGTACTTGAAATCTAAAAAAGTCTAATGCAGTTGGAAAAAAAAAAAAAGATGTCAGCCTTTCTTGTACACATACATATTCCTCTACATTCCTACTTTCCCTATAAAATTGGTATTGTTTACTAAAACATTCTTTGGATAGATAGCAAAAGATCAACAAGAGATCATCAGAGAATATAAATGAAATCAAACAAGAATATAAATGAAAGCATATTTAAAACTATGATGTCCTCCAGTTCTTTTTCCCTATGTTCTTACTGTAATACATATGCTGAGAAAGGAAAATAAACTTTATTTATAATACACAGACATGCAAATACCACCTGAAACAAAATATTAAGCTGCCAGAGGTGGCCTCTGAATAAGTGTGATTCCTTTGGATATTCCAAGTAACAGGAAACCAACTAACAAAACCACCTTGTCCAGGAGCAACTGTGCTCAAGGGCAGTAAATACCGCTGATGTGAAAGAGTGGTACATTACAAAAACCTTCCCTCCCTTCTTTTTGCAAAGAAGGAAGTGCCGTCCGACTCCTCACCTGTTGCTCCACAATACAGTTATTCGGACTGACACACTCACCTCATTTCCAATCCAAAGTTGGATTATCTCAGCCTGCAGAACTGCACAGACACTTCCCCCATGAAAAACGAGATGCAGCTGCTGACACTTTGCTGGTAATCCCAAAAGCAGGAACTGTGGACCCTTTGCGGTTTAAAAAGATCATGCTTTCCTGCTTAAACCCGACTATCAGTTCTGACAAAGTCCCACAAGAAATCATCCACCCTGCCTGAGGAAGAAAAACTCTGCAGGCCCCTGGTGCAGGGAATCTGCTAGGGGAAGGGCACCCTGCCCTCACCCGCGTGCCAAGGGTTTGCAGAGCACCAAATGCTTCCTTCAGGACCGGTGAACAGCCCCTCTGCAGAAGGCACAAGTAAATTAACAGCCATTACCCGCCTTCATGACTTGTTCGCCCTCTGCAAAACACAGTCCAGCAGGTGATGCTGCCACTGAATTTCTCAGCATTTAACTACCTGCAAACACATCAGCAAAAGAAACGAAGGTGAAATGGCATCCCAAATATCGGTTTCCCTGGGATTCTTCCTGCCACAGGGGAAAATTTCATTAGGGAAAAAAAACCCTCCACATCAGTGTTTGGGACTAAATACTTGGACTAAACCTTGAAAATAAACTTGGACAGGAAAAAACAAATCTTTCAGTTTTTGAAGGGAACTGATTATCAGCTTGCATAATCCCAAATTCTCCTCTGGTTCAACAAGACATTCAAGACAGAGCATAGAGAAAACCCAGATACCTACTGGGACAAAAAAAGGAAAGGAAAGAAAACCAAACACTTATTTTCCCTGCATTTATTTTCCCACATTTAGCAGACAGATTCCCTAACACCCTTGAAAAGATGAACACGAATTCTAGGCATAGTTAATGATCAGAGACTACACCTCCTTACTGCAATCGTCCTAGGCTGAACTTCGCGCAGTAAACACTGCATTCCGCAGCTGACAAGGCAGCTTTCAGACAAACGTGCTCGCTTAAATACCAAGTATTAACACCCCATGGCAATCCGAGGCCACGCACAGTGACTCAGTGCCATTATTCCGAGTGTAACAATAAGTGGGCAGTCATGCGGATTTGTAACTTATTGGTTTAAGCATCAAATTAAACAAGCAAGAAAAATTAATGAAAACTATTCCGTTTTAGACCAGACTGGGTACAAAATATGAGTATTATAAACATGACATAATCTCATTTAAAAAGACTGTGTAACACATAGGTTTTACAAATATTTACAGACATTAATCTTGTTAAGTTGATTTCCAGAGTTTTATTCGGTAACGGGACTGATTGGCTGGAGAAACACAGGCTCAGACAAAAAAATAGCTGAAAGCTCTATTTTTGTCAGAATGATGGATTCTTTTCTTAAGTAACTTGTTGTCTTTTGTTCTAAGACTATAAACATTATTAGCAGTTCTCCAACTGGCAAGAGAAGCTGAGATATTTTGTCTTCACCATCCTGGATTGCTTTTTGTTTCCTTACACAGTCCAAGAGTCAGGGAAGAGGCAACAACTTCCACCTCCGTTCCCTGTAAGACCACCTTTCTCTTGCCTACAGCTGGATCTCACCTCTGAAGCAGTGCATATTCATCTGCTTCATGGGATCACACTTGCTCTGATGAGTCGTGGACCCTGATCAGAACTACTACTGCAAATTACACATCTGACACAACCAACACCAACGTCCCGTTCCCTGTTGTTTGCTTCCCATCATCCCTGATTTCCCACAGCCAAGACTCCACACGGCTTTCATGTGGCCACAGTTATTTCTGTTTGCACCGAGAGGTCATTTCGTACCCTGCCAGCAGAAGGGATACTGCTTTCTTCTGTGACTCCAGGCAGCTTTTAGGAAACACAGATTTCCTGCCCCCTTTCCAACTAAAGGCAAAGGTCAGCGAGTCTAACAATGAAGCACAGTGTGGTGGCTCGATATTTTAGCGCTAGAAAATTTACCCACAAAAGCAAAGGACAATTGCTACATAAAATCCTATGTGCAGTGTCCAAAAAGCGTCCTGTCCAAAATATGTACTTGCAGCCCAAGCAAGGATTTCTGCCCGCTAAAACCATCCTATTATGTATAGGTTTTCCCACAATGATATGTTACTAAGCAAAGGTCCAGTGCATTAAAATTTTAGGGTCCATCTGCAAGGAATGAGGAGCACAATATATGCAATATGAACAAAATAGGGTACATTCCTCGCTGGGCTCAACAGCTAATGGTCACGTTCACCCTTTACTTCCATGTTATGACCTGCCCTAAGCTCTCTGCTGTCCCCTTGACCTATCAAACACATTGCACTGAACAGTGGGTTGTTTGTTGTTTTTTTACATTACCATTGCTACGCCAATTATCCTACTCTTTTCACTAACACGGCTATATCCAATGTACCATCCTAACTCCGTGGTATTCCTCGTATTCAGGATCCAAGAGAAAACATACTGGAACAGCTTTGCCATAAGTTTTTCAGAGCAGCATGATACTGTCCAGAGCACCAGGACCTCAGTACATATGAACAGCTGATCTTCAAACAACACCCTTGCCAGGCAAAGAAAATAATCACAAAAAACCACACTGACAACCGTTTCATTATTTGGGAGACAGCTTGAAAGCTTGATCTTAGCTGACCCACACAGGAATGTCAGCTTTTTTGCTCATATTCACTGTAGTTCTTCTAGTCCATCTGGAAGAGATGGGGCCCCAAATCTGCACACATCAATGCAGTCCATTTATGACCCGCTCAGTCAATGGCAGAACCGTTCCCTATTTCACTGCATACAACCTCGTGGTCTGATGGATGTAACACACTGCATTTATTTTTGCTAATTTTCACCTCTGTAGACAAGTGCTCCCCACACAGTGGTACTTTTTATTTATATGCTTTCTTATAAGACTTCCAAATGTATAATTCAGAGCAAATACTGGCAATGTTTAATAGTAACTGTATTTTACAGATTCACAGATTGGTAGAGGTTGGAAGGGACCTCTGGTCCAACCCCCCTGCTAGAGCAGGATCACCTACAGCAGGTTGCACAGGATTGCATCGAGGCGGGTTTTGAGTATCTCCAGAGAAGGAGACTCTACAACATCTCTGGGCAGCCTGTGCCAGTGCTCTGGCACCCTCAGAGTAAAGAAGTTTTTCCTCATATTGAGATGGAACTTCCCGTGTTCCAGTTTGTGCCCAGTTGGAGCAAGTCCAGAGGACTTGCCATGAAGATGATCAGAGGGATGGAGCACCTCTCCTATGAGGACAAGCTGATGGACTTGGGCTTGTTCAGCCTGAAGACTGGCGAGACCTTATAGGAGCCTTCCAGTACCTAAAGGGGCGTGCAGGAGCTGTTTACAAGGGCAGAGAGTGACAGGACAAGGGGGAATGGGTTTAAACTAAGAGGGGGGGATTTAGATTGGATGTTAGGAAGAAATTCTTTACTGCAAGTGGGGTGAGGCACTGGAACAGGTTGCCCAGAGAAGCTGTGGATGCCCCATCCCTGGCAGTGTTCAAGGCCAGGTTGGATGGGGCTTTGGGCAACCTGGTCTAGTGGAGGGTGTCCCTGCCCATGGCAGGGGGGGTGGAACTAGATGATCTCTGAGGTCCCTTCCAACCCAAACCATTCTATGATTCTGTGATTTTACTACAGTAGTTTATACTGTACACAAGAAAATGCCTTCTCAGATCACGCTCATGGTTCACCCCGTCATCAGCTTCAGGCAGCAGAGCTACAGAAGCTTCAGGGCAACGCTCAAGAAAACTAACACCAGTCAATCACCTACCTAGGAAAACCTACCCCATCCTGTCTCTTCTGCTCCCCTCGCCCTGCTGGAAACCAAGTTCTTAGGAGGATGCTTACGCCCCAAAGCACCAGCCTCCCACCTAGTACCTCTCTCCAGAAGCTTCTATGCTGGAAGGGCTCATTCCCACCAGGGTGCAGAAAAAGCTTATGCAAACCTCTAAGGCTTCTTCTAAAAACACAAAGCTGAGCCACTTTCTCTGCCCCGGTCGTTTAGGTATGCTTCGGTCTACAGTCCGTTTGATGAGCATTCCGCCACTCACGCACGTGACAGAACTCACCGTGTCGGGTGCTCACCACAGCACTTCCCAAACTAGTCAAGCATGGGGTGGAATAAGGACACATGCAGAATAGAAAATCCAGCTGCTTTTCCTGAATGGCTTCAGTGAAATTAAAACCCTCCATCTACTCGCTGACTTCCTCCATTTAAGCACGATTAATTAAATGGCATGCATCACTATAGAAAACAGGTGTGTTGTACCCAGGGGTTAGAGAAAGATGAAAAATATTTACTACAGAGATAGACTTCCCATACATGAGGAAAACAGACTGGTATAGACTGAACTTGCTCAGGCATCAACAGCCAAGAAAGAAGAGCTAGGAATAAACAGGGCAACTTTTACAGTTGTCTCTTCAGCTGGGCAGAAGCAAGAAGAAAGGCCTCTGGCAGGTTGATCAGGTGACTTCTCTTTTGACTCTTCTCCAAGTAAGAAGAGAGGCAGGAAAGGAAGCGTAAGCCCTACTGCCAGATGAGCAAAAGCATGCTCTTCTCATGCTCCAGTCCCTGGAGAGCTGCCACCTGACCTGCAGCACACCATTATTTTTCAGTAGTCCTTCATCTCCCTGCTCTTCCTCTACAGAAACATCAGTTTATGCTCCAGCCCTCTGTCCCCAGGTTTCTTGTCCAGCCCCTCCACATCTTGATTGAAGTGGCAGAGGAAATGACACAAATGGCTGTGTAGTGGTTATAAAGCACCAAGGACTCCTTCAGTGGGATCTGGCAACTGGAGTCCCTTCTCCAGCCCAGGCGAGCCACCACAGAGCGGTGGCACAGGTTCCCACTACCCCTCAACTGCCAGAGGGCCTGCCAAACTCAGCCTCTGCTTTAGCACAGTGTTCCTCTGCCCGAGGGAAATCATTTCCCCTACACTGATTCACTGATTTGCAGCTGGTTAAATACTCCCCCCACCTCCTTGGTGAGCGCGCACACATACACATGGTCTGCAGCTGTGGGGAGAAACCCCAGGGGAGGCAGAGCTATTGATGTGCCATGTATGGCTTGCCACCAGTTGAGAACGGTCCCAGTTGAAGGGATAAATTGCTTATCTTCAGCATCAGATGATCTTTGCACTGCCCTAGACGAAGGATCAGTCCCATGTCCTAAGCCAAACCCTTCCCTATCCATAAAAATCACACAGATCCATAAAGGAAAAAAACCCCTCTAATTGCGACGGACTGCTTGGTCTGTATGACACTTTTTCCCCCTCTTGCTGCCTTCCACATGTAAGTGCCAGGAACCATGTGTTGTGATCCTGCGCTTCTCCTCTTTAGAGGATGGAGGAAAACACAAAATGGCAGAATCCCAGAACAAACAGCAGGGGTTGGAAGGGACCTCTGAAGATCATCTAGTCCAACAACCCCGCTAAAGCAGGATCACCTACAGCAGGTTGCACAGGATTGCGTCCAGGCGGGTTTCGAGTATCTCCAGAGGAGACTCCACAGCCTCTCTGGGCAGCCTGTTCCAGTGCTCTGGCACCCGCACAGTGAAGAAGTTTTATCTTCACACTCAGATGGAACTTCCTGTGTTCCAGTTTGTGCCTGTTGCCCGTTGTCCTGTCGCTGGGCACCACTGAGAAGAGTCTGGCCCCTTTCTCTTGACATCCACCCTTTAGATATTTATAAGCATTTATCAGATCCCCTCTAGTCTTCTCCAGGCTAAACAGACCCAGCTCTCTCAGTTTCTCCTCATACAAGAGATGCTTCAGTCCCCTAATCACTTTGTAGCCCTTCACTGGACTCTCTCCAGTAGTTCCCTGTCTGTCTTGAACTGGGGAACCCAGAACCAGACACAGTACTCCAAAAGCAGCTGAAGAACACTTCTTCCTACGGTCTTTGTTTCGGTGTGGGCCAGGTCTACGCTGCTGTGACAGCAGTCATGGCAGCCAGGACCACCAGAGTGCTGTGTATGGGGGCCAGCCAGGGCTGCAAACCTGACGCCCACTGCACTGCAGGTAGTGTAGCTAGGCTCCTCGAGTACCCAAACTAAGCTGTTTGGGTGTGAAGCTGCTCCCCGTCTTAACAGGATCCTGTTTCCAAGGTGAGGGTGATGGCTTTATGTGTTGTAGGAACTGTTTTGTGCTGAAGCAGAGAACAAAAGAAGTGACAGTAGGAACGGGATAAAAAACACTAACCTACTTGACCAGTGGAGTCAAAGGACAGCAAACTGGCCCACATCCTCACAGGCAAGAAGAGACCCGCTGGTTGAGGGTGGATTCTTGCACCTCAGGAGACTACTAATGAGAATGCCAACGAGAGAAAAATGAAATAAAAAGCTAGGTCACGGAGACTACTAAATGCCAAGAGGCATGAGAAACATATGCAGAAAGACTCATTAATCATAAAATACCCTCATTGCTCCCTCCTGCTCTTTGCACTGGGGAACCAAGATAAACACTGGAGTTTTAATCTCTTTTCAAGAAACTACACCAAACGACATGAATTCCTGATTTCTCCATGTTTGGGTTTCCAGGCAATAAGACTTTAATACAACTCTATTCCACATCAGGTACTAGTTTTAAAATGGAAGCTAGACCTCCTTGACATCTAATGGTGGGAGGTCTGAGATAACTACAAATGACTACTTCTCTAAAGACACAGTGGGATCCCCCCCTCAATTATACGAGAAGCAGCTGCTTCTTTTTGTTGTTGGCTATGTGTTTCTAATGTAAGTACATTTCCCCTTCTCCAGAAAATGTGGTCAGGGTGTCATGGCACCCCAAGAGTAAGCCTTGCATGGCATCTTGCTTGAAGGTAAGACTAAAGGTTCATACTCAAGAGAACTGAAGAGAATCCACAGCCAGGGTCTTCCTAGAGATGACCAGCAACATGCTGCCAGGGGAAAGCAGAGGAGCTGAGGACTGACCTCAGGATTTTCAGTCTTCCTACCTAGTAACTGCTGTTATGCTAGCACAACACAAGCCTGAAGGTCCAAGATGTACAAATAAGGTCCCTACAACTAAATGCTAGAGTAAGCTATGGTGAACAATCCAAAAAGAAGGACCTAACTATGTCAGATTTTTGGACAGCCGCTCAAAGTGGGTGGTTCCTTACATAAGGCCTAATTTTAAGGTACAACTGTCATACAAGGATGTAAGAACAGTATTCCCTCTTGTTTTTGCCCTTAATGGAGACTCCACACAGAAGACCATTTTCCCCAGGGAGCAAATGGCATTGCTACAGACTCAGAGAAGACAACAACACTGAAGGGCACAGGCCCCACAGTGTGTTTCTGCAGCAACACCGTGCCAGCACATTCCCATCTTCCCCCGTTTGCTTGATCCCATTTCTCCTCCACCACAGTTCACTGGTCCCTTATTTTTTTCACTTCAAATTTCTGTAGGCTTGCTTATGAGCAACACAGTGAAATGGCTGAGTTTGAAACATCTTTAAAAAGAAGCTGTCTTCTTTTTTTTCTTAGCCTGAAGATTTCATTGATGCGGGTTTTATTAATAGCTATTCTGGTCCAAGTGGATGCACTGTAAATGGTTGTAGAGTGGAGAGGATGTAACAAGAGCCTTGAGATGAAGAACTTCAGTCCACTGGAGATGCCCCACGTGAACCCACGTTTTCAGCTTAAGTTACCAGCTACAGATGACTGCCGCCTTACGCATGGCTTCGCAGCAGCAGGTACAGTGCTGACACACTCTAATGCAAGGCATGCCAAGGTGCCACCAGAAGAGCAAGGGGTGTGATGCTCTTACCTCTGGCTGCTGCCCGTAGTAAGGCATGGACCAGCATTGTCTGACCAAAGAGGCACAGACCAAAGAGGTGGAAAGGCCTTTCTTTCCCAGCTGGAAACCCACCAGAACAATAACCACCTCACGAAGGGTAGCACAGAAACTTTGCACGCTCACTCCTGATGTCTGCGTTGCCACGCTTCTGGCTCCTGGTGACCTGTCCATGCGTATTTCAGACAGGGAAAAGGGATAATCCTGTTTCACCAATTCACTAATCCATACAGGCACGTTCTCTGTGCATCATAAGCCTCCTCCGCATCTGCTGAGCACAACTGGGAGGGCAAGGAGTAAAGGGAGGAAAATATTCTGCATTTATGTTTCCGTTAATACAGCAAGAGAAATAGATCAAACGTTCATTTATTCTGCATTCCAGGACACTTCTCCTAGAGACTATATATAGTTTCTCAGATACCAGTGTCTCCCTCACCTACATATTCATACTAATCCATATAAAACTATGAGTCATCACACAAAGTTCCATCCAGAAGAGTAAGCCATTCATCCTTTGGGGGAGGAGGAGGAGAGGGGAAATTAAGAGCTGTTTCCAATTTAATTGGCAGACTTTACATTTTTGTTCTGCTTCCACTGGAAAGTGTGGTGCTAATTTTTCTGCCACAGCTTGCAACCATGGTGAGATCGCGATCTGCTTCATTTATGTCTACCAGTAGGGCCTCTAAAAAAATTAAATAGAATTGTATTTTAATCAGAACGCAAGTTCCATGTGCTGAACTAAATACTTGTCTTGCTTGGGGGATTTTAAAAAGTTTTAAAACTTCCTGCAACTGTTAAGTCTCTTTTTCAACAAATGGATGGTAAAAATGGCAGTGTTTAAATGGCACAGCGCAACTCCCTCACCAACTGCTCAAGCCTCGGTGTCCTATCTTCAGAGCACGGTATTTTCTGAACTCATTTTGAAGAAGGGAGAGAAGTAACATACATTCACTCACGGTGCTCTGCAGCGTACCCCCTCCTTTTGCTTTCATACAATACAGCACATGTATGCCCCACCCTGCCTTTTTACTGTATCTTCTAGTCAAAAACACGGTTTCCTGTACGCACGTAGCTCTTTCTTTGGGTAGAGTAAATTTTGAAGTGAGGTTGCATAGAAAGTAGCAACTTGGAATGAGTATGTGTTTTGATTCCTACATGGCCTACTCCAACACGGGAGTTTTAATTATGTGTTCCCCTTTCCGATGTGACAGAGGACAGAGTTTTGCTTGTCTTCCCGTTTTTCGCTCTTCGTATAATTTCTGATTTTTTTCTCAGCTGCTTCTCGGCTTTGCACCACCTTCTCTCTCATTTTCTAATCCAACGATTCCAGCCTGGCAGCTGCGCACAACATTTATAGCTATTTCAACTCCCTCATCTTGCTCCTTTTTGCAAGCAGCCCCTGAACCAGGGTGCCCAGCCTTTGCTTTCTGAGCAATTTGGGAGCCATTCCCACGGACTGCATCACCTGAGAGGTACAAGGGCTCTGCTGTTGCGGAGACCAGCAGCCACCCTGCCGGCGTTGAGATGAGCGATGTCCACAGGGGCTGCCAAGACCCCAGGACCACCAGGGAGGCTGCCCCAAGGCAGCACTGAGCAGCAAATCCTTCGGAGAAGAACGGACACCTTCTACCTGAGCTGCCCAAGGAGGGACCAGATGATCTCACCCATACGAGGATTCTGGTGAGCGGACTACAGGGTTACAAAGACTGGCCACCTTAAGTCCAGAGCAAATAATACACAAGAAACAACAGCTAGGCAGCCTTTCTACAGCAGATGAACTTGAGCCAAAGTGCTACAAGACTTTCAGCACCATTTCCCAAATTAAATCAAATTTAATTCTGTATGACTTTGCTAACAATTCACATATCTCAACACACTGTTGCGGGGCACTGGGTTTCCCTGTAGTTACTCCTTTTCAAGCCATGTATCAAGCATTAACACTTCCACAATGGCTGCGTATCAACGTTTTCAAAGGTGTCAGATATACAGTCTAGAACTACGGTTGGGTCCTTTTGTTGCAATCTCAATTAACAAGGTGACACGAGGTGGCACAAACATCAGAAAGACTGCTCTGCACCTCTGCTTGTTATCCAATAGCTACGTTAGACAGCTCAACTCACAGAAGCTCCCCTGGAGAAGAGCATTTGGAGCTCATGTCAACCACGAGATATTCCAGGTACCTCCATAGGGATAACACCCTTGTCTTCAGTTGGAAGAGTAGGTAAACCCTATCCCGCTCCATAGCAGAACGGGACATGAACTGAGAAAAAAAAAGGTGATCAGTCAGCATTAAAGGTGCACCATCTGCTAAGAAAGAAGGGCGTTGCATCAATCAGATGTGCGTGTTCGTATAGGCCCGCTCCCTTCCGATCCCACCTCCTCCCCAAGCCAGCCCGTGCAATCTTATCTCCATCATTAGCAGGACAGCAGTGTAGCTTGCTAGGATATAGCGTTTCATCTGAAACGTAAGGCGGTATGAGCACACATACAACACACTCAACAAACATCCGAGGCATCGAGCAGCACCTGAACCGTTAAGGAAAATTACAGCCCCTCAAGTAAAGAGTTCAAAATTACAAGGAAACGAATCTGTACTCGCAAACGCCAACACTAAACTTCTTGGGGTACGGGTGCGGAAGGCAGGCATCTTGACTAAAGAGAGCGCGTCTCCTCACAAATTACAGGCATTTAAGCTTCCTTTTTGTCCTGTTTCAAGGCTGACCAGCAGTACATAGTAGATATTTAAACCTTAAAGGCTATGAAGTTTTAAAAAAGTGATCTTTGAAAGGCAAAAAATGCTTACTCATAGCTGACAAGCAATAATCAGGGAAAACTTTTTTTTTAAAAACGAAGTTACGCTTCTTGCCTTCCAGAAGTTACGGAAATGTCTGAAGGTAGAAAAGGCCATGACAAAAAAGAAAAAAAAAGAAAAAAGGAAGAAATGCAACACGATAATTTTAAGACTTCGCATACCTAAAAAGGGCATATTAAACCACAACCTTAGTCATAAACCTACAACAGCAAATCAGTACGGGCACAGACGAAGCACCGCAGGCGCGACCTGCAGCCGCCCGGCTGTCGGCGAGGCAGCGGGTTTGAGCGCATGACAACACACGCCAGAGGAAGTGGGTGTCGTACCTCGCCCCGAGCATCTCCTCCTCCACCCCCCCGTCCTCCTGACCACCTGTAGCGGCCTCAGAGGAAGCAGACGCGCTCCCACATACTTTCCAGCTACGCTGCGCCAGCCGCAAAGTACGCACACAGCCATCAGCACGCGTGTAAAATACGCATACATGGAGTACCAGCGCCGAGCGTTTCTGAAATGATTAACCTGCTCGGCAGGCAGCCACACTTTCCCTCTTTTTTAATTTTTTAATTTAACAGAGCAGAAAAGCAGCCCAAGGGGCAAGAGAGACCCCTCCATCCCATTCGCGCCGTTTTCCTTTCTCCCCCAGACACACATCTACCCACAACCGCACAGCGCTGGAAAAAGGTTGTAAGCAGGGCATTACCACTACTGCGTCCTGGCTATTGGGAGCTGTGGTTTTGAGATTAACAGCCAGCAAAGAAATCTCACCCTTTTGACCAGAATTTTCCATAAGTGACTGAACACGGGTTAGGAAAAAAAAAAAATTAAAAAAAAAAAAAAAGTCTAAATTTCCTCTCGTGCTCAGATGCGGCAGTATGGTAGAGAAGACTCCTCTGCAATAAGCTAAAATTAGGGCAAAAAGGGCACATTGCAATCGCCCGAGCGAGAAGGTGCCCAGCCACAGGGACCACAATGCTGGGGACACTGGGAGCCAGTGCCTGGGCAGCAGGACCTGGCTCGGGGGTTTTCCCTACAGATGTGAGAAAGGCACCTGGCCTCCGTCAGCTCCAAACAGGTTGTCATCGCTGTCCTTTCATCACTGTTCAGCCCTTTAAAACAAACAAACAAACAACGCAAACCACCACGTGATCCCCCCCCAAAACCCCAGCAGCCACAGAAAAAGGAGTTTTACCCCCATAAAGCCCAACTAAGAAGCAAGCAGCAGGGAACAAGCGGGGTTCGGGGAAGGAAGAGGCGCGGGATTTCTGCCGCTCTCCGAGGGTCCTCTGGAAACTCTTGGGGCACTTTGCGTATTCTACAACAACGATTTTCCCTCCTTGAGCCGTTTCAGGCTCACGAATACACCAGGGGAGGGGCACGTGGGTGGGGAAGGAGTTAAAAATAAAAACAAACACTGAAGAGCTATTTGTAAACTGTTTCGCGGCAGCGATCATTTCAACCCGCGGTTTCTTTAACCGACCGAGCAGCGCACCTGCAGGGCGAGTCGGGGCGGGAGACACCCCCCTATAAATACCCGGGAGAACCCTCGCCCGGCTGCGCCTCCTCGGGCACCACTCTGCGCAGCATGATGACACCGCTGTGCTTGTCTTCACGGGAATGTCCTAAACTTTACAGTCAGGAAACAAACGCAAGGTGGGCAGGGGAAAAAAAAAAAAAAGGAGGGGGGAAAAACCCAAAAAACCCCAAAACTTTTCCTCAGACAAAGATGCCCTGAATATGATTTCAGTCAATACTGCCCTTATCTGGGTTTCAACAACTGCAAGGTCTTGGGTGCCTGGTCATCTCTTCTCCACCGCGCAGAGTCAAACCAGCCAAAGCAAGCAGCCGCACCAGGTGTCAGAACAAGCACAGCGTAAAACCTGCCTCTGCCCCGTCCAGGTGACCTGAAACCCGAAGAGCCAAACCCGGGCACGAAGCGATCCCCTGAACGCCGCGCACCCCTGTGGAAGGTGGGTGCCCATCTCCTCCGGTGTCAGTTCCGCACTCCAGGTCTGTTGCCTGCTGTTGACAGCTGGAGGTCAGGAGCAAAAGGGATTCCTCGCAGTTTTGGTTTATTCATAACCCAACAAAATGGTACCAGTTCTCACCTCTGGATGGATTACTTACTTTTTAAAAACAAAAAAAAAAAAAAAAAACCAAAAACCAAAACAACAAAACCACCCCCCCNCCCACCTTTTGAAGGAATTTCTTATTTTTAAAAAAAAAAAAAAAAAAAAAAAAACCAAAAACCAAAACAACAAAACCACCCCCCCTTCAGGTGGTGAATCAGCCATCGCTCGAGTCCCGTGTGCACAGAGCACACCGAACCCAGCCGATAGCTGCACTGCTGACCTCAGCCCTTGCTCTTCTCCCCCCCAAAAAAACTAGCAAGGAGGGAAGCTTCTCTGTAATGCTCTGAAGATTTAAATCAGAAACCTAAAAGCAGTGCTGGTGTGGGCACAGACATCCTACGTGGGGCACGGGAGAGCGGAGCGGGCTGGGCAGCCGACGGTTGAGCCGACCAGGCACCCGTCGGCAGCTCCCTCTGCATTGAGTGCAGGGAGGGCCGTGGGCGCAGTCACCTGCACCCCAACCCCACGGGGCTGCAGCTGGCAGCAGAACCACCTCCGCTGATTCAGTACTTCCTAGGAAGGTGGAAGTTTTTGAAAACAAGGCAGCAGTTTCATAATACGCTCATCTCACACAGAGTGTTTCCCAGGCTATTCTGGTACAGCTTCTGGGTCCCTCCATAGGCAGCAGTCCTACGTGGTTTAATTTTTTTGTTCAAAATCAGGCAGGGGAGCAGCACTCGTACAGGTTGGCTCCTGAACACCTTTCAAGCAAAAGCAGGTAAAAGCTTCACTCACACTTGATCAAGAACTTTCAGATTCCAATCCAGCATCGCTTCTGAAAATTAAAGCTCAACAGCTGAAGCTGAGACTGAACCAGAAACAAGTAGTTTTTGAAATACAGAATCACAGAATACAGAATCACAAGGGTTGGAAGGGACCTCGAAAGATCATCTAGTCCAACGATAGTTGCAACTAGTCTAAAGAGGCAAGTGCGTTAACTAGCACTGCTCATATTGGAAAATCTGCAGGTAACCAGGATGGGCAAATCTCAAAGGCTGGTGTTCAAATGAGCATCCCCAGTACAGCTGTCTATCCAGAGCTCAACCAAACTATTCAAACTCGCTGGTGTGCAAAGTCAGACTGCGAGGAAAAACCTTTCAGATGCTGTAATTCCTCACACCAGAACAAGGCACTTGGGGTATTTACACAGACTGGAATTAGATTCTAGGAATGGCGAAATGGATCTTCCCCTCCCTTCTTCTCAAGACCTTTTTTCCCTCGTATTCTGACAGCGGCAGAACACAGCAGACTTCTGCTTTGCCCCCATTATGCTGTGGCAGGAGATGGCCAGGGGCTGCCCACAGACCACACAATCAAAGGCTGCTCCTTCCCATCCACCAGCTTTTGCATTGCCTGTTTACAGAACCGTGGCACCGGGGACACCCTAAAACCATCGGCACCGCAGGATAATTACACACAGAGATGATGACTTCACTGCAAGAAATGCACTGAAGTTGTGGGGGAAGGATAACAGGTGCCTGCATAAGGAGCAAGGGAAGTGTCTGGCCAAGCGAACCACTCTTGGTACCCATGTTTGCCACCTCACCCTACTCCCCACGCATGCACACCCTCCCCGTAGCACTCAAGTCGCTCCGGCACTCTGAATTCCTTTGCTGCCGAGCGCAGCAGTCAGCCCTTTCATGTTATTTTAGAGCAGACTGTAAAGACTTTGGTCCTATACAGTTCTCCCATGACATTACTGACCTTGTTACTCTTTATGCTACTCCAGTTTCCATAAGAAAGCAAAAAGTAGTTAAAAATTTCTCAAGTGATTCAAACAAGTACTGTCTTCATCTTCAGAAATGACTGGCATCACCTTGAGATCAAAATATCTACCCGATCGCTATAGGGAGGCTTTACAGGTTCAAGTTCTATATAAATAACACTGCAACAGCACAATC
>VWZZ01007546.1:79661-93492 GCA_013399095.1 Psophia crepitans
GGGGCAGGGCGAAAAATACCCGCCCGGTCACCCCAGGCTGGCGTCGAGGCCCCGGTGTTGATCCTGGTGATACTCGGCGCACTCCGCCCCCGGAGAAACCTCACCCTACTTGCGCTGCTGACCGCGAGCGTCCAGCAGCCGTGAGTCAGCCCTGCCGAACACCACAAGCGCAGATAAGCGCTCCCGGGGCTGAGAACGAAAACAAAACCCCACGGAGCCTTCCCAGCCCGAGAGGGCTGGTCGGCCTTCGCCTCCCCTCGGCGGGCGTCAGGTGCCCGTTTTTCAGCCCTTCCCCACCCCACGGCCTGGTGCCCCGGTCCCTTTTGCCAAGGGGAAAGCTGTGGTTCCTGCACGCCGCCCCGGTGCCGGCGGCCAGCGCTCCTGAGCGAGACCCCAGGTGCCACCAGCCCCGAAACGCAGTTGGGAGAACCGGTAAATGGACGAGCGGCATTCTACGAGCCTGAGTTACTCAGCCCGGCCAGGGCAGAAAAACATAAAGATGAGAGACGGCTGATAAAAGGGAAAGTTAGAGAATAAATGATTCACAATAGGGGCTGTGAGTGAGATTATCTCTGGAGACATCTCTAATTAAAGGGCGTTGGATAACTAGAGGGTTACATTTTCCTGGGTCAGTGGTCTTGAAAAAGGAATTGCAGTTGCAGTAAATGTCAATAAAGAATGATGGTGACCTACTGCTAACAAAAGCGCGCTTGGTAATTAACATGTGCATGTTTGTTATTTTTTCTGTGTTTGTGTCCGTTTTTATCCTCTGTTTCCCCCTTTCACTACAGGCAGATGATATATAGTGTTTTTCATATCTTTGAGAGAGGAGCAGTGGAAGTTCTTTCACTGATGCCTTCTGAAATTGCAGCGGCTGCATCAGGCTACCGGCGTTTCCCAAGTCTACTGCACTACAGAAAAGCATACAAATACCGTGTGCCAACACAAAATCAACTCTTTGTATGTAACAACAACAACGTTGTCACTTTTCAAACACATAGTTCTCCCCTGGCTTGCATTTTGCACGCTTCTGGTCCGCTTATGTAAAGTGCAAAGCATTTTAGTTCAGTAACGTTTTACCGTTTTTCCTAGCTACGTGTGGCCGCAGGATAGCACCGCACTGGAGAATTTGACTCATAAACTTCACTTTCCAAGCAACATTCATCTAAAGCCTTGCTCGCAAGCGCCATTTAGGTTCTGCAGACATATATAGCGTTATGCACGTGAGAAGCCCCACAGCGTGTAAGGGGACTTGTGTTTAAACGCGAGCAGGACTGAGTCTCCCTGTTGCCTTGTTTTTCTTAGAGACACAAATATAATTTTGTATTGGCATGAGAGATAAAAATACTGTATTGAGAAGGACTGAGGGATAAAAATAAGCCCTGCAGCATTTGCAATGCTTTAGTTAGCACGCTACGTGCCCGTTATACCACTGCATTCGAAGCGCACGCATTCTGTTATTTGCTGCACGCTACGGGAGACAGGGCTCCAGGTAGTCGAAGCTGGCCAAGTAGAAAACTCAGCAGAGCTCTCCGTGTACACCTCTGCCCGCAGCGTGCGTTTCCGAGAGGCACGGTAACTGCCATTTACCTTACTGGCCGACATTTAAAAATGAACGTTCCCGTTTGGCTTAAGGGAAGCATGATGTGAAAACGTCCATTTTAGATTTCTTAATTCTATTTGGGATAAAATAGTGCGCAGTGACTTCAGCATGAACCGGGTCACGCTTGTGCAGGGCAGAGATTGGCACAGAGTGAAAGAAGCCAGAGCCAGACAGGAACTGGGCACGTAGGCCTTTCAGAACCTCGCCACGCACCTCTGTGCAGCTTTCGGTACCCAAATACTGTTACTAATTTTGTAACCAGGGTGGTCAACTCATAATGGAAGAGGGAATTCAGATTCCTGTATATCATTCAGGTCCTGATTTTTTGATGTTGTATCTCTATATAACACTCGAAAGTGGGAAAAACTGAACTTGATTTCCAAAGCCAGAAGGAATATTACACCAACTGAATGAAACCCACTGTTTAACAATGCCGGGTTTACATCACATATGCATTGGCTTCCCAGTTCATTCCCAAACTGCTTATATTCCGGCAACAAATCCAGTCGCGTCCTGTTTCCATTGCAATCAACAGTCTTCATGGCTCAATTTTTGTATATATAACTATTTCTGGACCATTTTTCTTGAAGTACGGCCAAAGATATATTCCAGACAACTATAACTTATTTGAAGAGATGTCACGTACGGTCTCTCAGAATGATCCACAATTTGTCAAGCAACGACAACAAAATAAGGTGAGGACAAATGCGAAGAGGCACGATTTAGAAGTTATCCCGCGAATACTTGAGGGATAACTCGCCGTCAGTGCTGCGGCGCTGTCCTCGGGAAAAGGCTACCACACGCGCATTCAGCGACGAGTTTCCAGGTTACGCGTTACCTTCACTGATGTCTCAATTAGGTGGTTTCCCCACACTGCTGTGACTCCATCCCTTTCGAGAGGGCCGCCTGATTGAGCTCCTGGCACTTGACCTACTTTTCAGTGTTTCCTTTATGGATAGCACAAAACTTTGCAGGCTCTCTGAATTATGACTATCTATCTCAATCATATTTCATATGTAAATTTAAAAGATTTTAAATGGAATCCAATATTGTAAAACATGTCCCAACATCCCTTTCTGAGATCTCATTTGCATATCAATCTCGTAACTTGAATAGTCTTAATAGTGCCACTTGTTGGAGAGCTCTGTGTATTGCAAGGTGTTTCAATCACGTATTTATAAAAACAAATTGCTTTTTCCTGGTGAGAGGTAATTCCTAATTTCAAGTGCTTTGGGAAGGGATGCAGTAGTGCCGAGAACAACTTTTTGTTGCGGTCTCGGCTTCAACCACGCTGAGTCAAAGACTCTGAATGAGCAACACGTTAGGGGATCTTGTGCAACTTGATCTTTACAATGGTAATGAAGGAGTGAAAAAGGAAAAATAAGGACAAATCTTGCGGTTTTTAATTGAGGAAATTGTCATTTCCTTCCGAAGTACATTTTACCCTGCAGGGTTCGGGTGAGAAAGATCAGCTTTCCTGGATGAGCCCTGGTCCTGCGCACAGATCTAAGTCATTATCGATAATTATGCACATATTCTCCTGGGTTGTGCAGGTAGAATTCATTAAATTGCATCATTTTCTTTGCAGTGATTAAGAAATTCATAGTTGATTACTGATTATGCTACAGGCACCGTATGTCTTTTCGCAACCAGATTCTGACACACCCCAGGTACGTTGCATTTCCAGGAGTACGAACAGCGCGCCGTGAGTCAGTGGCTGCGACGGCTACGAAGGAGACATTGTCATGGTGCGTGATATCAAAGATCCACAATGTAATGTCTCTGCAGCGTGGCTTGACATCACATCAAAAGCTCCACAAAGGAACGTTTGCCACGCACAGAGCATCAGATCTCCGGCGTGATATTTTGAGGAGCTGGTGAGATATGATATTTGAAATACATTGAAGTATTAACAAAGCGTTGTTCTGGGGCTAACATTACAGTGTCAGGAAGCAAGGCAGGAAAAAATGGCAGGCACTGACCTTTAATAAAATAGATGCAGATAACATAATAGAAAGGGGAAATTTAAGGAGCTGTTACCTTTGCATGTCAAGGAATCAGGAGTCAGAAATCATTATGCATTATTTCCAAAACATGCTCTGTGGTCGCTAAGTCAGACAGCAGGGTCTTCTCTAGTGGTTATCTTTTTCAAAAAAAGAGAACTACACCATTCAGATTACCCGCTTGCTGGGGCTGCGGTTGTTTGGTTTGACATACAGTAATTTGGGAAAAGTAATTGCAACACCCGTGCTAGACAGATAGGACAAATGGCTTAAAGATTATTCTTTCCATTGGTGCTCAGAATTTGTCAGCCCCAGAGCAAATACAATCCTCACAGCCTTCTGGTGTCTTGATGTTCAGTGCTGTGAGAAGTGGTCCAAACACAGCCAACAGCAAGGCCTGGAGACAGCCAGCAAGGTCTGTAAACCAGTGCCGCCTGCTGAGATCTTCATTAGCTCTATTACTGATTTCAGATTTTTTTTTTACTTCATATATCCATTATTATTTACAGTTACTGAGTAACATTTTAGAATTTGCCTTTAAACTTGCATTTTAAAATATAATATAAAACTGGATTTTTTTAAAATTATTTTTTTTTAGAGTTCCAAAGGTCAAATCTTGCAAATTCTCTGATTCTGCAGGTCAGGATGATCCCAGAGTCTGCTTCCAAAAGCAAGGACATCTGTAATGACATATTCAAACCTCAGTTCATATTCCCCTATCACTAAGAATCAGCACAGGCAAATCAGCTCCGAAAGTCGTTTGAGGGCAATTGTGGACAAAGCTCAACCTTGTTTTAACTCAGCTTGCTCAAAAGCCTTATAATCCATTTTTTTCAACAACCCTCTGTCTTTACAGTTATCCAGAAAAGTGAAAATATCTGCAGCAAACTGTGAGGGCGCGGACGAAGCATCTGCCTTGGCAAGGTTGTCCTTCTGCAAATCAAGGGGCGCACGAGAGGGTTGGGAAAGAGCTCCTTTGTCGTGAGCCCTGCTGAGGGAGGGAAAACATCTGGGACTGGAGAACAAGGGGGGCACACAGAGGTTAATCCAGATGTGACATAGCGGTGCTTGTGCTCTCGACAGTAAATACCAATTGTGAGACTTTCTGTTCAAGAGCAGAGAGATATTTCTGAGCAGTCTAGGTCCCAGTTCTGATGTGTCACAGAACACCAGTAATCTGGCAAGATCTAATTCAAAGTCATGTTTTGGGAAGGAACAGAAGATGGGTAAAAAACCAAAATAGTATTCAGTGACTCGGGATAAATTACTATTTCTGAGGAGCCTTCTACTCCACATAGTCTTTAACATCAATGAGAGTTTATGCACATGCACCAGTGGCTGGCTAGACCCAAATGCATTAATTAGAGTAAAAGCCTTGAGGTAATTATTACTCACAAACAAAGATCCTGGGTTGGTAACAGCTCTGACTTTCTAGCACCCGGGATTCTGCTTTCAGTGGATAACTGCAGCAGAGGCTTGGTGCAAATAACGCTCTTTCCTTCCAGGCTGGACTGTGCAGCCACAGCCCAGGACATCTCGCCGTCGTAGCGAGCAAGTCGCGAGGAGTTTCTTCAGAACTGGCAGTGGTGGTGGGACGTCCGACCGGATGTCCAGCTGCCACTCGTGCCTCTGGTGAGCCTCTCCCTTGGTCCTCAGCGCTGTGCTGCCGTGGTGGCAGCCGTGCGCTCCCTTTGCCTCTGCAGGAGGAGATGTACTTTGCGGGGTGCGCTGCTGCTGCAGCGTGAGCAGGGATTTCTGGCCATGAGTCATGCAGGGCATAGCAGGTGGCGGGAAACACGAAGCTGTGAAGACACCGCAATGCTGGTAGGACTGGGACAGGAGAGGGGAGCACTGGAGGTGGGCAGTGGAGATGGAGGGGAGGAGGAAGTAAAGCGCAAAGCCACCAGCTTCGGCAGAGCCCGGTGGTGGTAGGCACTGCTGCGTTACGTGGCATGGCCGAGGTGCCCATCCGTGTGCCTTCAGAGGGGGGGCTGGGGAGTGGCAGGCAGCGACACGTGGGAATGTAAAATTTAAAAGGCAAGTCTGATCATCCTGTAGTTTAATAACAGCGTGTGTTTCGTGTAGCTGAAACATGACTGGAGCATAAGGCAACTTCTGGATGTCGAGGATGGCTTCTGGCCGAGCAGAAGCCTGAGAAGGACCGCGGGAGGGCAGGTGGGGAACGCCGAGGATGCAGACGTACTGGCACTCAGCAGACGTGCAGAGGCTGTACTGGCACAGCAGCTCCAACTGCCTCTGGTGGCCTTGGGGCAGATGTTGGAGTGTTATGGAGTTGTTACTCCAGGCCAAAACCCTGACACTGTGCAGTTCTGAGGGGGTCTGGAGTGCTTCGGTACTATACTGGAGGCTTTGGCTTTTGCAGGGGCAGTTTGTTTTGCTTTTAGCTGTGATACTAACCAAAGAACTTGGGACTCCAATGGATCTGTGGATTTCCACTCAGATAACTAACAACAGCTCAATTCATTACTTCTCATGTCAATTTATTTTTTTTTCCTTTTTCAAGAAGGCTGCAGTGTGTTCTTCTGCTTTAAGGAAGGACCAGGACAGAAAATATATTTCTGTAAGAGTGAAAATGGCTCTTCCCATGCAGAGGGATTTATAAGCTGCATTTATACATTTTTTGATTAACAGATAGTGTTGCTGAAGTGTTGGCACTTAAGGCAGAGGTCAAGTCTCTGTTATTTTTCTGCCTTAAAGGTGAAAGCAGAGTGCATTGGCTTGCAGCGTGTGTGTGATTTTTATTATTTTTTTTTGTAGCTGTGGCAAATAATTGTGACCTCTGATTACTGGAGTGATTTAAAACTGCTCTTTGCTACGTTAACTTGAAGTTGTGAACTACAAAGGTCTGCTGTGAATAGCGTATGAATAGAAAAGGGACTCTGCTGGAACTCGCTATTATGTTTGAAGTTGGTAGAAACTAGAGATTGAAAAGACCCGCTAGTTTGCTGAATGGATTCATTGCACATGCAAGGCAGAAACTCCTTGCACAGTGATATCCTTCCTGCATTTCTCAGGAAAAAGAAAACATGTTGAGATGTTTCTGGAGAAAATGCTTTGACACAATGCAATCCATTAGGGTGTCTGCATTTTGACCTGGTCTGCCATCTAGGTAATTTTTGCATCAGATTTGCAGTGTCAGTTGCAGAATGACTAAAAAATTAAAGCTTCATGTAGGACAAAGATGCTTTATTGTGTATTTCTCTCTGTTACACTGAAAGGAAATGTTATTCCACTGCTGTTGCAGTTCTGGTGTTCTTTGAAGAATTGTCAGTTTACTCTAAATGTAAATGTTGTGAAAACATACATGAAATGCAAGGTTGATAATTTATTTTTTTTACTTCAAAATAGAAAAGTAAAACATTTTTTAACAACCGCCAACCTGCAATGTCCGAAATTCACATAATGATACAAGCAAAAGCTTGAAAATGGATAGTAAGGAAACAAAAAATTGGTGATACTTGGTGATTATCTGAGGTGGAAAGAAAAAAATAAACAATGGCTGCAAAGAATGACAAGCAAATTCCATGAGAAGAAATTTCAGTCATCTAGTAATTGAACTTAATTTAATTTAACTCGACGCGTAGGCCCAGAAACCTTTCTTTTTTTGTTTAATGGACTTTCATGGGAAGTTGATAGAGTTCCTCAAAGGAATAAATTTGCTAGCTGCAGTTTATGTACGGCACAGCCTACTTTTGTCTTTAGCTTATGAAATTTGGTCTAGTTTGTCATGACTACTTTCTTTGTTAAAAGGTAAAATGCACATTGGGCAAATGTTCTATGGCAATTTGCATAAAAAGTGATGACAAAGAGCAATTAATTCCTCATTATTATGCAGTGAAATGCTACTTTGCTCCTAAGTGACTGTAGAGGAGGGTTTTTTCTCTGTGTGTAAATCTGTTGCGGCATTGTTCTAAAAATAGTACTTAAGAGCCCTCTGCACTCTTTATAAATCAGGGTCTTTGACACTCCATTCAATTCTCCACAGAGAGATTTTTTCTCACACATGCTGAACGCTACAAGTATCTCCCCAAATGTTCGTCACAATAATAAGCATCAGAATTTTGTTAGATAAAGCAAGATAGAGGAATTTAATATTTTGTCAAATTAGATCTCTATCCTTTTTATCTGGAGATCAGTATTCAAAGTACACTCAGATCACACACAAATAGAAACATATTCCTGCCACACACAGCTAGTCTATACAGAACAAAGAGTCAAGATACCGTTTTCTATGAAGGCTTGATTCCGAGTACAGATTTCATTACTGGCTCACCGTAGGATAATGAAATTCCTTCAGGGCAAAGAGGAGGTACATCAAAGAGGCAGCGTGGAGAGGCAGACTTTGTTAGTGCATGCTCTGTCACCTGCATTACTGGTCCTTGCCTGCCTTTAATTTGTAAGGAAATGCTAGTAATTCAAACCCTTTTATTGGACCAGCTTGTATTTATATATATACACGTATACATGTATGTGTGTACGCACACGCACACAGAAATATATTTTTCGAAATGCAAAACCACCTGGAAGTTGCGTGACTTCTTTGCAGCTGAAATGGGATGCAGAAAATAATTAATTTCTTGCTAGCAAAAACGACCCATGCAGGTCCTAAAAGCATCTTTGCATTTAGTAAATAAATGCTGTCTGCACCATGCAGATAAATAACCCTTCATGCCACTTTGCCTTTTTATTCCTGTAGCAGTTCAGAGTGACTTTAGTGCTTATGGAAATGAGAGGCCAATGTTCTGTAAGACCAGGAGCCGCTGAAGACATGAATCACCGAAGCTTTCCCACAAAGCTTTGCCAATATGGGAACAAAAGGGCTGCCCTACAGAAACACATCACGGGTCCACCTAGTCCAGCATCCTGCCTCTGGCAGCAGCCAGTAACTGATGCTTCAGAGCAAATCAAAACCACAGCAAGCACCTCGCTAATTATGAGATGCTATGCGTAGAGGAAAAAAAGGTTGATCCTGACTCACAAGAGAGCAGTTTATGCCCTGAAGCGTGAGGTTTGATTTCCCTTGTATCCGTTTGCTTAACTCACACAGTTGCAAATACTATTTATGCTTAAAAGAGTTTCTAATCCTCTCTTGGATCCTAATCAACAATCTGCCTCAATAACCTGAGTTACCAGGAAGTTCTTGGGGCTGAGCACACACTGCGTGGAAGCTTTGCGCTTTGCTAGTTTAAGGAAAGTTTTCCAGCCTTGGCCTAACACCCACTGCCCTGAGGATCAGACCTAATTGTCTAGATGAAAAATACCCAAGCTACCACTCCCTTACCCTTGAGTCCTCCCTAACCGAAGCAGTTAATTCTTTCCCACCCCCCCACTTGCAAAACTGTGCTTTGGGTAGGTTTCTTTCTGCTGGCACGGGGCAGTGGCTCCTGCTTTCTGTCCTTCTAGGAGGTTTGGACGGGTTCCGCTGCGCGGCTCACCTCAGTACGAGAGGTCTGCCTGCAGGCAGGGGATGCTGCCTGGCCGTGCTGCCTCCCACTGTTGCAAAGGAGAGGGCAGAGCAACAGGGCAGAGGCGAAGCTCGCACGAGGCAGCAGTGGCGCCAGCTCCTTCCTCCTCTTCCAGCATTTCCTCCACTCAGGCTACGCTGTGGAAACGTGCAATCCCTCCGAGACTCCCTGTCCTTCCCAGCCTACTCCAGATTTGCTGCTCTCCAAGGCCAGGATGGAGGCAATGCGTTCAAATCATCCTTTGATGACCTTGAATGACCTTGAGCGTCATTGCGGAGTGGTCTTGGTTCCATTGCAGTGGAATGATAATCCTCTCTGCGCTCTCCCCATTGAGCCTGGGTTTCTTCTATGTACATCTCAAAATGGTTACTTAAATCTAGCACATAGACCATAACAGCAATGCTAGAAGGTAAAGGAGATCCCAAAAAAGGCCTAACTACTCACCATGGGGTATAAGTGCTTAAGGTAGGACCCCGAGCTCCTAAACAGAGAGGTGCCTCCTAAATGAAGAGGTGCCCAAATTCTGTTGGTTTTCATCTCAAAGCGTCGCCGTTGCCACCTGAGGCTGTCATTGCTGCTCAGGCACAGACAAGCCTCAGTTTTGATGGTGACAAGCAGGCTGGTGCCTATGGGTGTGCTTCCAAGACAGCTCCAAGCGCCCTTGTGGGCATTGCTGCCATCCCATCCTTACCTCTGGTGGCGTTTTCCCATCTCTCCCCTGCCGTTTGCCCCTCAGGCAGATGCTGGTGTTTGTTTGACCTTGTAGTAAGCTGTTTGGGGAGCTAAAATGGCTGCACATTTCTTTGCAGGATTGGTTTTCTGCCAGGTTAACTTCCAGCACCAGCTGACCAGGAGATCGCATGGTCTGGTGCAAAAAGGAGGAGTGGGAATGGGAGGCTGGGGACAGGGCAGAGCACCCCGGACGTGCGTGGACCTGCAGCCTCAGAAGTCCAGCAACCAGGCACCTCCTCCCTGGCCTGGCAACCGTGCAAGAAGATGCTCTGCCCGCTCAATGCTTCCCAGCATGGAGGCTCACCAGCACCTGCTGTGGGGCAGAGCCAGCAGCACCTCTGCGTTTTAGCGAGGGGCAGTGCTGTAAGTCCAGGGAAGAGCGGCAGGGCGGTGGGGTAAGGATGGAGAAGCGGGGGGGGACAGGCTTTGGGCAGAGGGCTCAGACTGTGTGGAAAAAGTGATGAGTCTGGTGGCTCATCGCAGGCTGAGAGCTGGGAAGTTCTCGAGCCCCATCAGCCCCTTTCGTGCGAGGCAGAGGCACTGGGCGAGCTGGGAGCACTGCAGGGGCTGGGCGCAAGCAGCCTGTGTGAGCAGTGAGGGTGGTCACACGTGTGCTTTGCTGGATAAGGCTCATTTCCCTTCATGCTTTTGCCATACCTGATGTCATCCATGCCTCTGTTTCCATCAGCGTTCCCAGGATCTCTTCAGCTGTCGCTCCAGCCATGTCAAACAACAGAACAAAACCCGTATCAGAGCCCTTGTTTAGCAATGATCTCCACACAGGGGATGCAGCCTGCCGAATACAGACGTCTGAAACTGCCCGAGGTGTGTCGGTTTGTTTATCTAGCACGGCTCATGCTATTTTATTTGCCTAAGTGTCATTACCTGCGTCCTGGGAGAGGTGGTAGGGATGCCTTCCGCGAGCTATACTGAATTTTCCTGAAACCACCGAGCGAAGAGAATGCCACTTCATGTCAAGAAACTGTTATTTCACCTACGCGCTCGTTACGTTGTGTTCTTCAGACTGCATTTCACATGCCTGGGGTGTATACGTGTGATCTACTGAAATCACTCGCCGTCTTCCATAATTTATGCTGCCCTTCAGTCTTAGCAGCGTGCATAAACTTCAGCGACGCGTTGTCACTCCTCTCTATATCATTGTGAAAAATCATCCAAGGGACAGCACTGGACCCGGGGCATTCTGTATTTTGCCTGCTCTGCTTTCCAGACCGGGCTCCGAGGTGGCAGGATGACACAGCAGAAGAAAAATCACAGCCAGCAAGGTGTGAAATAACGTCCCCGATAGAAAGAAATTAGAATGGATAATGTGTTAGCACGATCCTTGGCATGGCCGTTCAATGTAGTAGTGTCGTCCTGGGGGTGGCGGAGCCAAGGAAAACCCGGCTTCCCTGAAGGAAGGTGTTCCCTTTTTTCTTCAGGCAGTCTCTTCATAAAACCTCACGATGAGCAAATAGATGTAACAGAAATGGGAAGACGTGAGGGTTAACCTTTAAGTCACCAGGGGTTTAGCATTTACCGTTGTCTCGCGGGACTGCACCGAGATTATTTGTTTCCTATTGCTTAATCCATTTATAACGCCGCATACTAATCCACGGTTTGTTATTTGACCCATCGCTGTGCTACGAGGAGCTTTGTCAAAAGCATTTCGAAAACCTGCTGACACTTCCCGCTTCCTTAATTCGCTGGGACGTTTTGCAGGTCTGAGGGGAGAGACCCGCAGCCCAGCTGGCCTGATCCTGCTCGCCCAAATTAACCTGGTCTGTGGTCGTGCACAGTGGGCATCCTCGCCCTGGGGTCGGCGTTACCCACCTTCATTTCTGACTCATCTTTTGGAACAGGGAAATTCTTTAGTCTCGGGAAACACCCTTGTTTTTCCAAGTTGCAGGCTCTTGCCAGTCACTCTGTTCTGAAGTTCAGCTTCTTCTGAACACTCCTGGATTCTTTTAACTTCATCAGCTTGGTTTTCTAAACTTGCTCCAGTATGTCTTCTTCAGAAAGGTTTATCTTCATACTATCACGCTCATCATTTCCATAAATTTCCAAATCCCCCACTACAATGAAGACAAATGCAAATAATAAATTCAGCTTCTTGAAAATGTCTTAATCCTTGTTAATTGCGTCCTTAATTCCTTAGTGACCTGGAGGGTCTACAGAGACACACATGCAGCTTTATTTATGTTTAGTCTTTTTGAATAATTATGTATTGTTTATCTTAATATCTTTGGCTATTTGCTCTCTCTCCTCCCTCTGAATTACTATCTACTTACAGTTTACTTGTGACTTGTGCTGAGCTGGTTTGGGCAGAATTTCTAACACATCTGTGTGAAAGCTCCCTTGGTGATATCCTGGAGGCAACGTCTCTGAAGTTCACAGCACCGTGCTCTTCTTCCAATACAGCAGCTCCTGCCTTGAAACAGCCTTTAAGGCACCGGAATTTCTTATAAAGGTTTTGTTTGTCTCGGTTCAGTGTGATAATGCAGGGTGATGGGATAATTCAGTGAGGCATTTGATTTTTTAAATAGTATTATCAGTAACATTATCAGTTGCCAGGAGAGCAACTTCAAGATTGTTAGATACTTTCTTCCTGTCAGCTGCTCATAAACTGCCCCATTTTAACCACTGCAGGTGGTTTCTTCTATGTTCCATGTCAAGCTCATCTATTAAAAATGCGGGCTTTTTAAGAAGAGGAGTGGGGATTTTTGGGAGGTAGATGGGCTGAGAGGTGAGGGAAGATGCAAGAGTGGGGCTGAATGAGGAGCTGGTGGGAAATACCGAGATTACTTGACCTGAGGACCGCAGCTGAAATAAAGCACTGGCATCCAGCAGCCTCTCTCAGCTGCCCGCGTGGGTGACTTACAGTGTGACCTCTTGGAGCTTGTGATTTGTACAAACGAGGCTCGGGGAGAGACCGCAAACTTAATTTATACGTCTGATGTGAACAAGCATTGAGCCAAACCTGTAAAGATGCATGGCTAGTTCACTACCTTTACCCAGCCTCTGAGTCCAAGCAATTTTCATTTTAATTCATCATTGAGAAGGTCATGAAAGAAAAAAACCTTTTGACTAGGTTATCTTCACCTTCTTTTTATGGCTTTGGTACAAAACAGATTAATTAAAAAGGAGAGAAAAATAATCTCTTCTTTTCTCTCATCATGAGAACCACATGTGCCGTGTAAAGTAAAGAGAAAAGAAGTGAATGTTGTAAGTAGTGGATTATTTTATGTGCTTCGTGGGAAAAAATTGGCCAGCTCGTTTCAAAGCAAACTATGCCTACAGTACTTTAAAGGGAAGTAGGAGGAAATAATAATAATTATATCTGAATTGGCTTAGGGCTAAATTCTGTAAATGAATATGGGTGTGACTGGGCAAAATGTTGTCTTGATGTTAACCCAAAGGAAAAATGAACCTATCAAACCCAGACTTAGTTGCAAAAAGTGTTACGTGTGTTATTGTATATCTGTGCAAAGATATTTGATATTTTGTTTTCTTAGCTGAGTATGCAAATTAGCCTACTCCTTAGTAGCCTTTGTAGGAGCATATTCATACAAAAAAAAGAGGACTACTTAACTGCAGTATTTCAGTATTAAAGATCCAAAATGGCCAATATAAGTGTTAGCAGTGAAAAGGAAAGAAAAAAAAATCGGATGTTTGCGGGTTTTGCTCTAAAGTAGATGAGAAAGTGAGTAAGGACCAAGGAAGGGAAAGACCAGTAAGCTTACCTTTATCTGTGGAGTTAGTGTTATCTTTAGGGCAGATGGGATTATGTTATTGATTAAAGACAATAACCATGGTCATAAAGAGTAATAAATAAGTTAGTTATTAAAGGGAGCTTATCACAGGAAAACTTTGATACATGGGGCATTCAAGGGAGGTGATTCTGCTCCTCTACTCCAGTCTCATGAGACCCCACCTGGAGTACGGCGTCCAGCTCTGGGGTCCCAAGTACAGGGAAAGACATGGAACTGCTGGAGCGAGTCCAGAGGAGG
>VWZZ01007546.1:93643-113164 GCA_013399095.1 Psophia crepitans
AACCTGGTCTAGTGGAGGGTGTCCCTGCCCATGGCAGGGGGGTTGGAACTAGGTGGTCTTTAAGGTCCTTTCCAATCCAGACCATTCTATCATTCTATGATTCCATGATTATAGACAAATCAAGGAAGGACTAAAGGATAAACAGAGTCCAGTCCTATGTAGTGGAAAAGAGCTCCACTGCAGCTCTCAAATGCAGCAGTTAGAGGCTTACTGAGAAGTAATTTTTTTCAGCATCCAGAGATGTATGAGTTAAAAATTATTTCTCAACTGACAAGGGCTCAGCTAAACAGGTCAAAAAGAGAAGGAAAACCAAAACACAAGCTCAGAAGTTGCCTTTGCCTTGTACCAGGAGTCAGAAAGTGTCAAAAGATGTGTCATATCTTAAAAGGCTAAAGGAAAAGTTATAGTTCCTCAGTACATGAAGAAAGAAAAGCTTTATTGAAATAGTTTCTTTGTCGCATCCTATAAAAATATTATGAGGATAGTGTATAAAAGGGTAAGAAAAACAGAGGTTACTGGAAATTCATGTAAAGGCGAGTTTCTGTTTTATAGCATAACAAGAGAAAGCCATCACTCCCAGTACTAGTGTTTCTAATTATCTGGGATTTTTTTTTATAGTTTCTAGACTTTTCTGCTAAAAACCTAAGGCACTTCATGAAAACAGCATGTTACAGACGTTCCCAGACTAGCTGGGTAACCCTTCCATCTTTCTTCACCCTGATTAATAAGAATAGTTATATTCTCCAAAAATACATGATTCAAAGTCAAGGGCTGAATTTTTCTCCCATGGATTTTGACACAGCGACTATGAGCAGTGACGTACCAGCAGCCACTCCGCCAGTGGCACCGTGCAAAGTGTCCTCCCGTGCCACGGGATGCGATTGTGGCTGCAGAGCTGCGTGGATGCTCATCCACACTGGGGCTGCCACTGCCAATTCTGGACTGGTTTTCTGTCAAGGCAGATCTTCAAAAAAGGTTGGAGAAAATCAGTTTGGTCTGGTACATGGCAGTCCCCAAGAACCCCCTGTCAGCTGCAAAAAGCTGAAGTTTTGGTAGTTCTAGCAGTTTGTCTTTCTGCCCCACTCCCTGAGCTGATTTCCTGCTGGGTGCCAGGTCTGGATGAAAGTGGTTGATGGAATTGGCCTGTACATACTTCTGTAAATCCTTGAGCTTTTCTTACTCTCCTCCTTGCCCAGCTGGAAGTAGATGTGTAGGGCTGATGGGGGATGAATGAAACCATCTGCAGCGCTTTTTGGAGGTTGAACACGAATATTTTCCAATGAGACACAAGTTATAGCTGTAGGTTAGAACATCAACACACGTTACCCTCAGTTGATTTGAAACTTCATGAAACTTCGCCTGTGTAGTAAACCTAAGCTAGGTAAATTTGAACTGTTTCATCCTTAATATCTCAGTTCAGCCTATACCTTATTTCAAGAGGGTTCTGGTTGATACTCTTGAGGCAAAATTTGCTGAAGAACTGTGGTATTCACCCTGAAAGACATGGTGAGAGAAAAACCATGCAAAGTGGTCCATTTCTGAGCTCAGATGTGTTTCTGAGCCTGTTCAGGGCTGCACTAACCCTAATGAGGAGAAGGGCCTTCATCTTTGTGCATGGTGTGGCAGCCTCTCCCCTGCCAGGAGCCTCTGCAGCCATGTTGCACAATCAGAGCTGGGAGGATAAGAAGACTTAGGGTGTTTCTTAGAAAGGGCCAAGGTTTGCTACTAGAAGGGCATGCAGAATTTGTAAGCTGCAGCAGCCTAAATTCAGATGGAATGCACGCACAGTAAGGATTCTGGAGAGCTAGGACATGGGCATCCTCAAAAATCCCATCTCGGATACAGAGTAAGCCCTTTTCGTGACCTATGACCAAGTTGAAAACATCTCAGTTTGGTTAAACAGGGAGTAATTCTGCCTTCAATTAGATAAATTCTGCCTTCAAATTCTTCATGCCTTTTTGCATTGCTTACTCACTGATACCAGTGCAAATTGGTTGTAAGTGACTTCTAAAATGGGAATGCTTCGTACGAGCCATGCACCAGAGAACTGACTTCGCAGTCCACTGAGACCCTATCCCATGGACTTTGCTAGGTGTTACGTGGCTGTAACTGAGACTGTTGCTGACCCCAGATACGCTGATGGACATCATCCGTTTACCCCGTTGGCTGCTATGCTTAATTAGTTTTTGCAGCGAGACTAGGAAATGGGATAGGCGTCCATAAAGCCCTATTCAAAATATTGTCTTTCTCCTCTTTGTCTAAACACTGCAAGCTCTCCTTTCTTCTTCCCAGGCAAGGAAATACTGCTGCGGTGCATAACTGAAACCAAGTATTTCTGCTATTTTTATGTTACAGATATGTACTCTGGGAATAATTGCTACATGTCCTTCTCCCAGCTGAAAAACAAGTAAAAGCAAACCTTAACCATAATACTGGTAAATAACAAGCTATGATTTCTGTTAACAAAGCTTTTCTTCACACACAGTGGAGAGCAGCAGACTGGGAGTGTTGTTAGCAATATATTGTCTTCTCACTATTGTTAGAGTGGCATATCATCACCTCATTTTATGTCTTCCATCTGCTTCATGCCAGGTTTGCTATAATGCTACTTTGAGAATACTGCGATCATTTGTTTGTATTGATATCAGAAATAAATATAAAATGTCTTTGAAGGCACCATAAGGATGGAGAGTTGGAGGGGATTATGGTAAAAGCAAGCAAGCTGTGAACAGAGACACAGGCTGCTGCAAGACGCAGAATCCGCGGAAGAAATGAGTTAGAGCTTATTAAGGGAGAAGGAGAAGAAAGATGTTCCTGTGACTAAGGCACTGGACTGATACTAAAGAGGTCTGGCCTTTGTTCCTGGATGCGTTATTGGATTCCTTTGCGACCTGTGACAAGTCATTTAATCTCTCATTGCCTCAGTTTTTCACCAGTAAAATGGAAGTAAATAAAATTTCTTTACCTCACCGACCTACTTCAGAGATAAATCCATACAAAAGTTATGAAATGCTCAGCTGTTAAAGTGATGAGTGCAGGGGAAAATGAGTAAATCAATGAATTCTAACTTGCTGCTTGTGATGAGTTTAGCGAGTCATTTCTCTGGCCAGTGAACCTGGTATGAAGACAAACACTGGCTTTCTCCTAGGCAGAGAAACATCAATGAGCGGTGTTTTGTGTGAAGTCGTAACAAGGTCTGAGATACTTTTAATGATAATATGTCAGTAAAGAAAAAAAAGGAAAAAAAAAAAAGATGAAACCCCCTTTTTTCTTATTACATCAAGGAAGAAAAGACCCAAGAGAGAGACTGATAGATGTCCTAACTGCATAAAATGAAAGCTTGAATAGTGGAAATGTACAACTTTTCTATCGTTGGGAAACTTTTAAAGATTAAAACATACATGAGCTTGACTTTTGACTGCTGGGTACCTTGCGCAGTCAATTACATCTACTAATAGTGGGAATAAAATACCTCACATTTAGCTGGTTGCATTTTATATTCTCCTTGCACCTGTATAAATGACCACACAAGGCTCTAGGCACGGAGAATCCATTTCCCGTAGATTTCCAGCATACCACAACCTGATGATGTTGTTTTATTCTTCAGTACAATGTTTGTCACCAAAGCTACAGAGATATGATGTAAATACTATCGGTGAATCACGCCCAGAAAGCTTCCTAATCCTAGATAAATACTGTGTGATGCTGTATGTGTTTGGAACTGATAAGGAAATCTTTTAAATTTTCTATTATCTTTGATTAGATATGGCGTTTGGTTTTGATTTAGTGTTAGGCACCTACTGCGAGGAACAAAGGAGGTGTCGCAGATAACGGAGAGATAATTGTTTTAAAAAGTGAGATTCCTAAGAGAATAAGAAGCAGGTTGTTGAATTTCTTTTAGTTTTATTGATTATCCTTTCACTACGATTATCCATCTGCAGAAACATATGCTTTCAAAGGAGTTAATCTTATCTGTGAGATGACTAACATGCATCTAAATTTTCTGTTGTTACATACCAGTGACATGTCTTTACACCAGACCTTTCTCCCGCATGTGTCAAACACCAGTGACACTGACTGGTTTTCCTTTAGGATGAGGACAAGCAGTTTTCTTTGAATCGCTGTGTTCTTCCTTCATGGCTCACATGTGGTTGAAAATTATTTGCAGGCAGATGCTGACAATTTCCTGAAGAAACTTCATGGTTCATTACCTCCCTTTATGATAGCAGCAAAATAAATTGCTGTAAAGTCAGTTAATGTGATAGAAAATGTTCACATTTCCAATAATAATAATAATAAAATCTCAATCCTGCTCTCTAAACTCTGCCAAAATACTTTCCGAATCACCTCCCCTTCTGTATTTGCACGCAGATACTGACTCTTACTTTGCTCTAAGTAGAACAAAGGTTGCCTCTGTGATGCAAATGCTGCTGGTTTGTGATGCTGCCTAAAGAAATTCTTTAGGAAAAACAACGTGCATAATTTAGTGCGACTGCTGGATGAGCGGAGGAGAAACAAGGAATGGGGCTTGTTGCTTCTCCTGGGTGTTGCTTGCTAGGTCCCTAACACGAGTTAGAATTACAGCATACAACGGGGTATCGGTTAAATACATGCTCACATCTTTCCCTACAGAGGGATGGACATGTATAATAAACACTTCTGGTGATCATAAAATGAGTACAGGTGGTATGGTTAGCAAGAAAGAGCAGACAATCAGGCATTTCCAAATTGCAGCGTCTTTGCTGTGCTTGATATTAGAACTATCTGGAAATAGCTGTGCCGGTTTACGTTCTGCTGAATGGCCTCCTGGCCAGGTTTCCAAAGAGGCTTTAACTGAGCTGACTCTCATGTTCAGTGGGAAAAAATAACAGGGGGCTTTGGGGCTTGCGCCTGCCAGTCAGGAGGCGGATTTTCTCCAGGGCTAAGCTCGGATTCTGGACCGTGTTGGCACAGCCCTTGTGTATTATCATGGCTCATGGCTCTCAAAAGGGCAAAATACAAGAAGGTGAGCAAAAATAGGAAGCTGCAAATGAGGGAAGTTAACTAAAGTGGATTCTCTTGATCAGCATGGGAGATGCTGCACAAACAAAAGGGTGATGATGGCGTGCCCAAATGTGACAGGAAAATGCATTTGAAAAACCAGTGCTAAAGAGCTTGCATGGGAGTCAAACAGGTGATATTCCTCTATTTTGAATGATAAAGCAACAGATTCTGTAAGTAACCATGGCTGCACCCAGGGCAGGTGGGTGGTTATGACCTCTGTAATGTATGTGTCGATAAAACAGGTAGCCAGTCATAATCTCATAGCAAGCAAATAATTCTAAAGAGCAGATTTGCATCCTAAAAGCGTGCCCTAAGCCAGAAGATAAGTCTTCCAAAGCCTGTATTTACCACATGTAGCACATGTTTAACTCTGGGTGATGTGATTTCACTTACAGTTGAAGCTAATACCACAGCTCACAGTCCAGGGGTACGCAGAGATGAGCGGTGTTTCAAAGTGTGTACCACTGGACAGACTATTTCAGAGGGAAGAAAGAAGTGGGGTTTCTGGGGATTGGGCAAAACTAGGGCTTGTGTCCTGTTTCTTATTTTCCATTAAACCTGATCAGTGAGTAAGGGAATAGAACCGACATGCAGACCTGTAAGTTCATCGCTGAGATGAAAGAGACACTCAGCATGAAGGCACAAAGACACAGGAAAGAAAGACAGGGAAGTAAAAGAGGAAGCAAAAGGCAAAACTTCAGTAGAAAAATCCAAAGCATCAGAATGGCTGATTTCAGCTTCAGAGTCGCCCTGAGCATACATTAAGCCGGGTTCAGCTGCTCTATGTACCATCAAATATTTCATATTAATAATTAACAAGTCACTGGCTGTCAGAGCAAGATTCAAATGGATGGAAGGGGAGTTTGGGTCACCTTCCCTAGGACTGAGAGTCTTAATGAAGGGATAGCTTTATTGCACTGCTGAGGAATGATGATATACTAGGCAGAAGGATTAAGGGATATACATCTTGAAGGCTCCCTACATGCTTGCTCCCTCATAGGAGGGTACTTCATTTTCTCTTTTTATTTTTCTCCTTGATACACTGCCAATGTGTACACATGAAGGGCTTGATCTTGCCTGCCAGTGTGTGATGTACCCCAATGTACATCTCTGGAAAATTAGCTTGCATATATGGAAGCTCAACAGCAAAGGTGCTGTGTATCAGAGACATGACTGCATTCAATGACTGTTATAAATCAGAGTGCCTGGTGTGTCTTTGCTGGACACATTCTCATTTATCAAGGTGAATTTTAAACCTGTGCCTAATTCCCATGCGTGAGAAATGGGAATTCACTGAAATCTCTTGCAATGCCTTGTTCTGGCTTTAGATTTTCTCCCCAACACTCCTGTTCACCTTCAAACCTACTTGAATATGAACATAAGTGATAGACTACAAGACACTGGGTTTATTGCCTTCCTATTGATCATTGATGGGCCATTACAGGAACAGCTCAAAATGGGAGTCAAACCCCAGATTTTCCTTGTTACTCTGCTGAAGCGGAGAACTGAAATGGTATGGATTCAAAGAGACACCAGAAGACCTTCACGTCCTTGGCTGCAGGACCAGTAGTGACCACAGCTAAAGAGAATAGCCCTGCGGGAAGCAGTGAGCAGGATTTAAGAGAGAAACTGAGGAAACAATAGTCTCTTCAAGATCAACTGGAAATGTTTATGAAGTCAGGCTGCCATTTGCACCTCTGACTTGAGATGAAAAACTAGCATAAAAGCTGTGCAGAATTACCTTTGTTGTAGTCCTACAGAAGGACAGACAGACACACTGACAAACTCTGAAAGCCCAGAAGAAAAAGTGGCACATTTCAAAGAGCTAATTACAATTTCTTTCCCTTGGAGATTAATCCATGGACTGTAATTAAGCTCCCTCTATTTTTGAGATCTTGGCAAGATCTAAGAAAAGCACGAGCGAGCGAGCGAGTGCCCTTGCTAGCCAAGCAGATTTTTTACTAAGCTCTATCAGCCCTAATTAATAGACCTTTGTGCAAGACCATTGAGAAATCAGATTTCCAATAGAGCTGAATCAAATGGCCTTGGCTACCTCTGCACACACAGTTTGTTAGGAGCCAGGCCACAGCTAGGGTTTACACATTCAGAAGATGAAAAGGAGGCACAGGGGGGAGGCAGGATGAACAACTCCCCCCACCCCAACTCCTTCTTCTCCTCTGCTGCTGCTTTGTTCTGTTTGTAATCTTACCAGATGGCTAAGGCAGCCTAGAGAAGAGTTTGCCTGAAACAGGCAGGTGATGAGGCCAGCAGCAGGGACTCCGGCAGCAACTGAAGAAACTGATACAGCTCTCTAACCCTTGCTGCTAGCAAAAAGTGCTTTGTTATTCTTCTTTTGCCGGTGGCTACGTTGCATTTGGTGCCTTTATGATGGCCAAGACGGATGCTGGAAGCCAGATCCTCGGCTGGCACAAGTGAGGATAGCATCATTAACGTCCCTAGAGGATGGCTGATCTGTGCTAGTTGCAGCTTCAGCCCTTAATTTCTGCACACCCCAGCTCTGCTCTTCTCCTTACAGCTTCTTCTATGAGTATGTGGGCATGCTCCTCTCAGAGCAGGAAGGACCTGGCCCTTTCCCACAGCTGTACCTGGCAGACAACATGTTTTTCTTTCCACCCACGCCAGGGTAAAGCTACGGCAAACAGAGGTGCAACAGAGACCAAACTGGGTCACGGAGAACATTCAGAGATCCCCAGAAATCTCTAGAGAGAATATTGACTATGCCAACACCACCCTCAAGAGCAGACTTGACTGTTTTCTATATTGCAAGTCTGTAAGTGCAGCCTGGGTTCAAGGTGCGCTCTCTGCAGCAGCTGCCGGGACCATTCTTGCCTCAGCTTGCTCCATGGGCTAGGATGCTCCCAGGTGCATTCAAATGGGCCAAGGGCAAGCTATTTGCGAGGCAGCTGTGTGGACTGGAAATGGGTGGGATGCGGGGCAAAATATGTTCACAGCCACTCTGGGGCTGGTTTTCAAAGCCACCAGGTCTGTTCATGTTCAGCAATCCTTTGTAATCCAGATCAAAACCATGGCACTGCCAGGAAAGGTTGAAGCAGCTCATTCTCCACTTTCGTTGCAGCTCCCAGCAATCTGGTGCGAAGAACTAGCCATTAAAGAGAAAAACAAAACCTGTCAGGTATTTAATTCCACGGAATATATATAATCTGACCCTACTCTCATAAAAGCCAATACCAAAAATCCTGTTGACTTGAATGGTAGCAGAACTGGGCACTCCTACTGCACTGATGAAGCTGCAAGAGCAGAACAAGGCTCACAATGGTTTCCAGTCATGGTACAGTCAAAGACCCAACTTTGCCAGTTCCGTAATATTATTTTGGCTTGTGGGTTGCAACAACATAAATTAAAGTACATTTAAAGTTCTAGTACTGACCCACAATGAACTAAACAACAATAGAAAGCTTGCCTTTGTAGTTAAAAAAACAAACTGAAAGCCACAGAACAAAAGCTGAAATACCATAAAAATAAGGCAGGCATATTTTTCATAGCTAAGCTTCTATACAGCATAAATATCTTTTGTCTGATATTTTTTATGGAGAATTAAGCATTGAGTAAAAAAAAGAAAAAAAAATTCTATTATTTCTTTTCTTAATCCTTATTATAATTATATTTTAATCCTTTTAAAAACTTTTTTTTGGAAGAGTATCAATTTCTCACTCTATATCATCATCAAACACTGCTAAGACTTTCTGTATATCTTCTAAAAGTGGAAGCACTTGTACTAGAAAAAGTAGAAGTCTTTATTTGCACCAATAACTCTTGAATAAGGTAGTTTGACCACAGACCTCTCATACAGGAGGTTTCATAGAATCACAGAATCACTAAGGTTGGAAAGGACCTCTGAGATCATCAAGTCCAACCATCAACCTAACACCACCATGCCTACTAGACCATGTCCTGGTCATCTGGGCTTTCTTCTACAAATGCAGTGATCAGGATGGGAAGAGCACTACCCATTCGTTTGACCTCTACCACATGTCACATTTGCTTCTTACCTGTGGTCTCCTTGAAGTGGGAGCTACCAGACCTTCTACAGAAGGAACTTAGAGGTCTTAAAAAGAAGCTGACCATCTTCAGGTTTCCTTGATCTTGCCAGTATTATGGCAAATCTGTCAAGCTTTGGCAGTGGAGTTAAGCTGCCCAGGAAACATGAGAAATAAAGCAAGAGACTGGCAATTCATAATCATCAGAAGCAGAGGAACTGGAACATTCTCATCACATCTGGAGGTATCGAATCACCACCAGGTGCTGAATTAGACATCTGAATGAAGAACCTGCAAACACCAACTGGAAGAGAGGACATGCAGGTGGTGGAGTAGGAAACTGAAAATTGCTGCTGGTCTCTAATGGGGCAAACCTCAGAAAAACCCGTAAGGGCCTCCCAGCTGGTCCCAGTCAAGACAGACAATGCAGATGGCCGTCTCTGCAATGGCAACTCAGAGGGGCTGGCAGGGCATATGGCTTTTGGAGGCACAGGTGGATTCCACATCAGTTTTCTGCTCTCCAGAAGTGAAGGGCATCATCACAGTAATAAAGGGCACTCATGTGGGGCATCCCAGACTCTTTTATTTGGTGAGGATCTATGCTGGTGACATTAGTTTTACCTAAGGCACTGTCCATGAAGGACATTGCTACTTTTTAGGCTGTTACAGATCATGCTCAGGCTCTCTGAAAGGTTATAGCCTCCACTTTCAAGTGGTGAATTAAGGGGGTGTTGGCGGGCATTTATTAAAGTGCATCTAATCTTACATGCTCTTAATCTTTCTATATAATGTGTGGTAAAGCTGCATTATCATGTGCACCTTTCTCTCAGGATGCACTGGCTAGACTCTTCTGGCCAGTAGCAACATTTCCTGAGTTTCCAGAAATGACGAATGATTTCTTAATGCAGAAGTGCTGTGGCTTCACTGCAGTCACAAAAGCAGATTAAATTAGCATTGACCTCCGTGCTGCAGTAGCCGCGCAGGTATCAGTAGAACACATGACAGCTCTGCATACTGGTTCTCATTCTGCTTGATGAAGATGAGATCATCACTGACCTAAAAATTGGCAGCTGCCCCTGCACCAGTGAAAGCAGCCTGGTTTCACTGACCTTGTAAAGAAAGTACCAACATCTATCACTTATAGTTGGAACTTCAAAAGGGAGAATTTTCCAAAAGCTCAAACCTTTTCCTGACGTAACTGATTTGTAATGTAGGAAGCATTACCTCAACCTGAGCTTTGTTTCATGCTGTCCTACTGGCGTCCCTCAGCCTTGGTTCTGCAGTCACATGGGGAAGTTGTGCTGCCAGAAAGATTTCCAAGCTGAAAGAAAGAAAGGAAGGACGGTGAAGCTAACAACTGTAAATAATGCACGGTGATGTAGAGAGCTACAGGAATTACATATCTTGGGATTAAATGGCTAAAAGCAATGAGAAGGTATTTTTTGTCAGATTAGGAATAAAAAAAATGTAGGTCAGGTAAGAGTCCACTGCTGCTTGCAAATGGTAGATATGTAAATAGGATCTCAAAAAGGCAGACATTTTCCTAGAAGCATAGAATGGTTTGGGTTGGAAGGGACCTGCCACGGTACTTCCACTGTACGAAGTTACTCAAAGTCCCGTCCAACCTGACCTTTTCAAAGATGCTTTTGTGCTGTAAGGCGGGTAGAACAGAAGGATATGCCCAGGTCAGATTAAGCTATCACCAGAAGTGGAAACCTCTCATGTACAGAAACAAAGTGCATGAAGCAACATCTGCTAAAGATCAACATCTTCAAATCAGCCTGCTCAGATTATGCATAGCCAAGAGGCTGAAAGGAGCGAGTCAGGGTGCTCAGTGCTTGAAAATACTCAGATACTTAGGCAAGGAGTGAGCAGTGTGATTCAGAGAAGTATAAGACCTTGATGAAGATCTTGGTCAAAATAACAGAACAGTGACTTCAGGATTCTACAAACGATAAACTAAACATCTAGAATTATAGCAAATGTCAGTCAGTATGGTTTCAGGGATGGCATGTCTCATCACACAAACCTGTTGCCCTTTTTTGAGCAGAATGCTGGCCAGCAGATCTGCATCAATATATATGCTCATACTTCTCAAAGCTATTTGACTTAATACTGCATTATCTTTGATTGAAAAACTTTCACAGAATGAGGAGCACTTTCTTGGAAAGTGGTACGGAACAGAAGGACACAGGGGTCATTGCAAATAATTACCCAACCACAAGCACTTAACGCAATGCCATGGGAAAAATTGGCCAATGCAATCCATAGATATATAATAAAGGAATATGAAGTAAAAGAAGGAAAGTGATTTTGAATTAATGACTGCTATTACGGTACTTTGTCCACTTCTTATTTTCATGCTTCAAGAAAGATGTGAAATACTGCAGAGAATTCAAAGGAGAGCTACAAAAATGACCCAAGGGCTTGGAGGCAAGCCCCAAAAATAAGGCTTATGCAGGCTGAGAAGTGACTTGATCTGTGTTTATATATATTTACACAAAGAAATGAGATCTAGGGCAATGTTTTAATGTCATATTTAAAACGTAACAAGATCCAATATCTGTAAGCTGACGTTAAATGAATTTAACCTTGAAGTAAAACCAGTTTCCTAGCAGTGGTGGTAAATGAATATTGAAATAGCTTACCATAATGGCGGTGGACTTGACATTGCTTCCTGTCTTTAGGATAAGATCAATTGCCTCTCCGAATGATGTGTCCTGTTACTGTCAGAAAGTCTATGGTGATACAGCCAATTCTGGCTTTGGGAAGGAGGAGGCTGAGCCTCACACCTGAGGCTGACCGGAGCTGTGGTGGAGCAAGGTGAAGAGGGATGGGGCTCTTGGGTGGCATGGAGGGTTGAGAACCAGGTCTGTGACTCGTGGGTGTGCAGCAGGGGCAGAGGTTTGCTGCTGGGCACATCTGGGCATTACCCTGATTGCTTCCTTTCCACAGTGGTGGCCATAGGCCTTGGGGGAAATCGATGTTGCTCCTGCATTGGGCTTGTTGGCTGAGACTCCTGAGATTTAATGTAAGTTCTTAGGCCTTATCTTATCAGATTATTTAGGCTACATGAGGTTTATATAAGGGACAAAACTATTCTTATTGTAAGGAATTTTAAGGAGCTAAACCAAGATAGCTGCTAAGTGATGATAAACTTTCTGGGAAGAAGTTTAAGAAATAAAGGTTTGACAACCACCGGTAAAGCATAGAGCTGCCTGATTCACAGCAGGGATCACAGTGATTTTCACAGACTGGCCTGAGGGCCATCCATGCAAGTCAGCCAAGGCTCAGTTTTATGCTACAACTAAGCTAATGCAGCCAATGCCTTTAGAATGTCCTGCTTCCTCTGGCCCTGGCTTTGTGGTCCCGCGGCTCCCTGCACTGCTACCAAGGACGGTTTGCTGACCTGGCCCTGCAGTGACCTGACTGGGACAGAAAGCCAGAAGGAAACTAACCCCAGAAGACAAGGTGACTTGCTGCTTGCTGGTTCACCTCCTGTACTGGAGGACCCTGGCTTCACAGGAATGCCAGTGCTGCGGAGGAAAGAATACATGAATAACTCATGGAGATGACAGTGAGGTGGAAGATCACTCGTTTTGGCAATGATTTGACTTATGTGTGATGTCAGGTTATGCTCAAAAGCAACCCAAATTCACCCATGCCACCTACTAACCTCAGAAGAGGACCTTTTTGTCACGGGGAAGATTTTCAAGGCCCACAGTTCAAGAAAGGTTGAGAACAACTGGAGCAGGTGATATCTTCCTGCCCTTTCCAGTCTGACTTGGTGTGTTTCTGTGGTTATAATGCAAAAAGAAGCCAAGAGAAGGACCATGAGAGCAGAGGCAGGAGAAAGTTATGTCAATGTCGTATCAAATATGGAAACGTGTAGCCTCAGCTGCTGGAAACAGTACCAAATCCCATTTGTCCCAGTCTCCATTGACCAGTGTGTTATGGACAGTACTGACTCAGCTAACCGGGTTCCTCATGGCTGGCTGTGAACAGCTCTGCTTTCTGCTTTTATTTCTCTGTTTTGATGGTGTTTGTATTCCATATGTAATGAAAAACTACCTTTTCTAAATTGAAATAACTGCTAAACAGTTTGTTATGCAAATGATCTGTGTTTTTACAGACATTCTCCAGTGCTGAGAGGGCCAGATTATTGATACCAAGTTTTAATAAAGAAAAGAGAAATATTAAAAACTCAGATTACAAGCAACATGGTATAATTATTTAAAAAGCATGAAGACAGATGTTAAAATTAAGAATAGTGGTTTTTTTTGCTCAGTCACCAAGTTCAGAATTGATCATCTCTTTGGACAATTCATGTAAAACACTTTTTCATCCCCTGTTCAAGGAATGCATGTGTGTTTTTGAGTATAGGTGTGCATATAGATTAGGTCAGGAGAGGACCTAACAGTCCTAGCAGGCATATAGGCTATCAGGTATAGTCAGAATTGGATCTGCTCTGTTTGTCAGCAGTACTCATATATACATAAATGCACAAAGACACCTTATTCTGAGACATTTTTCTACTGGGATCATAAATTTATATTAGAGTACTTTTATGATAGTCTGCTTTTCTTGGCTTGAAGATATCAGTGTATAATTTAATCCTTCCCTCTCGCTGCCTCTCTTTCCTGTTTCTCCCCTGAAGAGAAGGAGCTTGCAGTAGGTAGTGGCCATAGGATGCCCCAAGGAAAGCATGGTCCCCCATAAATAGGAAATGAAACAGAAAGCTGCAATCATGAAAGAAGGAGCCCTGAAAGATTTTAATAACATTCTTCAAAAGGTGTCTTGTGAACACTCACCACAATTTAATCCTTGAGTGTTTAAGTGCTCCTGAAACATTACATCTTCTAAAAGGGAAAAAAATACTTTCCTTCTCTAGTTTTTCTAAACCTTGTCATTTTTTAGCAGTACATTTTCTCGCAAAGCCAGTCCATGAGAAAGAGAAAGCAGTCCACACCCCTTCCAAAAGCATGCACAGCTGGGGCTTGGTGTGGTGTCCTGGTTTCAGCTGGGATAGAGTTAATTTTCTTCCTAGCAGCTGGCATAGTGCTGTGTTTCAGATTTATGATGGGAATAATGTTGATAACACACTGATGTTTTAGTTGTTGCCAAGTAGTCAAGGACCTTTCAGCTTCTCGTACTGCCCTGCCAAAGAGAAGTCGGGGGGCACCCAAGAAGCTGGGAGGGGACACAGCCAGGACAGCTGCCTCAAACTGACCAAAGGGATATTCCACACCATATGATGTCACGCTTCATATATAACTGAGGGTTGGCCAGGGGAGTGGGGTGTAACTTGGGAACTAGCTGAGCATCAGTTCTGGGTGGTGAGCAATTGTGCTGTGCATCACTTGTTTTGTATATTCTTTTATTACTATTCTTATAATTCTCTTCCTTTTCTGTCCTGTTAAACTGTCTGTCTCAACCCATGAGTTTTACCTTTTTTTTTTTTTAACTTTTCTACTCTCTCCCCCATCCCACTGTGAGCAGGGGGGGTGTGAGCGAATGCCTGTGTGGTTGTTTTAGCTGCCGGCCGTGTTAAACCACAACATGTGGTTTGCACTGACACCATCTCTTGCTGCTTGCGGTTGTTATTAGTGTTCCTGTCCTAAAGTCAGCCCGGGCAGCCCGTGGGCACTGACTGCTCTTGTCCAAAGGGCTGACTGGGAGACTGGTACAAGGCAAATTTTGCAGGTTTGGCTGTTTTACGATTTGCTGGTAAAGCTGCATAGCTGCGTTATGCCTCCAGATGTGGCCAGACTTGCTGAGTAAAGGCTCACTGTCTGAAAAATTACCTTCTAACCCTGAACTTGCTGCTCTCCCAAGGACAGCACTTGCTGGGTTTGAGGTGTGGGAGGCCAACGGGCTTACAGTGCCTTTCCCAGCACTGAGGTGGCCAGAGATCCGCAGCGGGAATTGCCCTGGGAGCCGGCCCCTGGGCTCCTCTGGACTCCCTGCTCCGCAAGGCTGGGCTGCGGGAAAGAAAAGCCCCTGCAGGAAAGGCACAAGTTTAAGTATCGGAGTGGAGAAAGACACTCTGCAGTGCAGGAAGCAAGCATGTACTGGTCAAGGAATTAGATTACTCAAGGTGGTGACTCACCCGCTAACTATTCAGTGCTTGTGGTTAAAAGAGAAACCTTTGCCAGAGAATGACTAAAATCCATTGGCACGGGCTCTGAAGGAATCATGACTGGGCCTAAATGACTGTGTACGCAAGTGAATTATTTTTCCGCCTCTTTCCACTGAAGCAAGGCGGAGGATAAAAAAAAAAAAATACACCATCCCTGTTTACGTAGGTTATTACAGCGCCGGAGTCGCCTCAGGGGGCCTTTCCAGCAGCCGCTGTCGCTGGGGCCAGGTTCAGGCTTACATTTCCCTGTTCGGGCTGGGCTGTGATTTTTGTGTTCGTTTTAAAGGCTTGAGTTGGCAGTGTACAGCTAGCTCCGGGGCATTCATTCTTGCTTCGCTGAATGGTATATAGGAGGAGAAAGAACAAATTCCAGGATCTTGCAGTTTTGCCACAGAAATGAAAAACAGAATGACTGGCTTTCACAGGCTGCGCCGGAGTAATCTGGGACTAATCTCAGCTCCGTCGCTGCAAGCTGCCAAGCCTGGCAGTGGCTTGTAGCTCAGCATCTGGCAGGATCAAACCAAAGTCGTCTCAAGTAACTCAGAGAAAGTATCGCTAATGTATGCAAAAAGCAAGAAGGACACGGCGTGATCGAGAGATAGATGAGATGCCGATTTTAATTCCCACTCGTCTCTGAAGTTGTTTTCGTGTTACCATTTTCTTTGTTTAATTCTGAGATCCCCAATACCCTGCTTTTTTCCCTCCCTACAGCCTAGCAAACCTTATTTACTGTCTTTGTCAAAGGTCAGTGAAATATTTCAGTGGCACGGGCTGTCAGCAAACATGCTTAAAGAACTTGGAGTATTTGGTTGCTTTTGTCAGCTTTTTGTGGCTGTAAGGGATCTATGCAATAAGGCAATAGCCTGGCATGCACAGATGTGTATTTTCCTCCAGTAAAGGTTAAAGCACAGCCCTGGCATTATTCAGAAAAGCCTTCCCACACCTGCTTTTCATTTCCTTTTGCTATTTCTGGTAATGAAAATTGGAAGTGTTGATATAGATTTGGGGTGTAGAAGACCTTATACACATTTTCTTTTTTCTTAAAGGCAAGCCTGGGATTAAATGAATGTTTAAGACTCAAAAAGATGAAACCAGGGAATTTCTGGAAGGAGGAGAAGAAAAGGAAAAAGAGCTTGCTCTCAGTTATTATTTTTTACTACCGATCCAGCTGGGAAGCTCAAGTTGCCTTTCGTCCTTTTCAAACCTCTGCTGTTTTTGCACCAGAAAACCCGCCGCTTGCTGGAGCTGCCCCTTTCTAGGAGTTAACATGGAAACAACAGAACTGCAGTCTGTTTTACAACAAGCCATTGAGCTTCCTGTAGAAACAAATTCCTTTCCAGCACTTTCTTCCCCTGCTTGCCAGTCAGCCTTTTGTTCTCTGTCTTTTCAAGGCTTGGCTGTGCTGCCTGAAGGAAAGGGGCTAGCCTAGCCAAATGCGCTTTTTGCTGCCCCCTCCCCACCCCGGCTGCTACTGGGACACCCCCAGTAGATGCTGGCAGCAGTTAGGGTGCTCTGAGTCCTCAGGGAGATCCTTGTTCATGTCTCAACCTCCGCTGCTGTCACTTGGCTTCAGCAGGACCTTTGGGTGTGTTCTTTTTTTCTGGGTGGGATTTCTCACCACCGCCACCACCACCCCCCCGTCCCGAGGGAGAGTAGTACCGAATTGCCACCAGCCCTGGCAAAATAAACCACTGCCTTAATGTCTCTGTAAACAGTGCAGACAAAACCCTCGGAGCAGCACCGGTTGTAACCTCCTATCTCACCTGAGCGTTTGGAGTGTTTCCCCAGAACGTGCAAAGCCCAGGCCTCGCTCTTGTGCTGCCTCATGTGGAGAAACTGCTCTGAATGCCTACACCCCATGGGATCCCACCTCCCACAACGGGGTATGGGCCACAACAACTGGGAAGCCCTTAATAGAGGCAGTTAAGACTCATCCAAAGCGGTCATGCTTTGTCAGTGGGGGCAGCCTGCGTACATGGTGGGTGTCCCGGGCTCACAACCTGCTCCCAGCAGATGCGCGGGGCTGTGAGTGCAGCTGGTCTCCCCAGCTGGTGCTCTGTTTGTGGGTGATGGGCGTACAAAGCTGGGACAGGGCAGGAAAGCTCTTTGCCTCCTTTAAGAAATGCCTGGTCAAGTTTTGACAGCCATCTCCAGGCGAGAATCCCCAGTGGAGCAAAGGACATCGCTGTCTTTGAGGGGCTTTGCCTAGGCTGCTCTTGCCGCTAATGGCCACCCACTTCCACAGGGCTAGTTGCTCACTCCCCACTCACCTTGCCAGCTTTACAAGAGCCCGCCCTTAGGCTTTTCATCCTCTTCGTGCAGCCCGCGGGGAGCGTGGGTTTCTGCCCCGGGGCTACGTTTCCTACTGATGCAAACCACTCAGTCACCCAGCACTGAGTCAGGAGGAGATACGGCCTCGGGTGCGGTCAACGCCCTCAGGCATGTTTGCAGATCTCATCCTGTGACTCCGACCTCCTCTTTTCCTGACAATGCTTTTGCTCTTCCAGGGTTTTGGTCAAACGATAACGTTGTGATATCTGTGCCCATAAGAGCCATTTTGAATATGTGTGCACGTGCAGATTTCAGTGTTTCGTTTTCAAATATGGATGAGACGATCTCGATCTCTAGAGGTCCCTGCCTACCTCAGCATCTGTGTGATTCAGGGTGTAGGATTTTGTACAAAGAGCAACATCCCTGCCCTTCCTGCTCTCCCCACTTTTAAATCCCTCTTGGTGCCTCTCCATGCTTTTGCACTCCATTAAGGTTATTAGTAGATACTTAGGAAGACTGTAGTTTGGCCTATCCACTCTGAAAGCATCTCGTCTAAATGGGAATGCTATAGGCACGTCTCAAACTTTGCGGGTCAGTTTAATGTTTTCCAGACACTGCACGTTATCTTTTAGCATTCATAAAGCAGACCGACTCCACCACTTTATCTCGTGGCTCGGGAAGGGAATCTCTCTGCTTGCTCTTATCCTTATTTTAACGTGTAGGACAGAATCACAATTGCTATATACAAAGAGTGAAACTGAATATGATGGGCCTTGAAAAAACAAGCAGGATCTGGTCCTGAGTTAAGTACAGCACTGCGTTTAGCTCCAGGGAAAGCAGGAAGGATGCAGAAAAGCGATCTCCACTGAGGCATTCCTTTACTACAGGTTTTGTATCTCATCTTTATTCTCTGTCAGGATTTCCTCCACCTTCTTTAAACCACAGTGGATTGAGTATGCTCCTTTGAAAGAAACATGCAATTGTTAATTGCTGTATGTTATGCATAAGGAAATGAAATAGCCAAAGCTTTTAACTTTGGCAGTATCAAATTGCCCTGATTTACCCGTGGTCCCTTTTTTTTTTTTTTAAATATGCTGAAAGTGCTCTAACATCCCCCATCACCGCAAGGATGCTGACTTAAACCAACCACCCCATCCTTTCTGCCTTTGGCACTATTTGCTGATTAACCATCTGCTGTCACCAAAGTCCTGGTGAAAAAATGTGCGCTCTGCTGTGCTGACTGAGCAGCTGGCGTTTGGCAATACCAAACCGCAGGAATACCCAAAGCAGGGTCCAGGCAGCGTATCTATCACAGGCTGGGCAGAAAGCCGAGGGAAGCATCAGGCACCCGAGGTGTGCGAAGGGCTCTGGTGATGGGCATCGCCAATGCTCGCCTCAGCTGAGCTTCCCAGGCAAAGCGTTTTCCTCACTGTGGGGTGCCGCGTGCCATTAGCCTTGCTTTGGTTCAAACCTCCTTGAGTATTACCAGGGATATCACATCAGCTTCTGTATTCAGCCTTTCAAACAAAAAAATATTTGCAGGAAATAGTTGCTGTGAATACAAATGACAACTATCTGCCCTAAATTTTTAGGAGGGAAGATTCCTGAACAATCAGGAACGACACTTGGTCAAGAAGCAAGCGTTTGTGCCAATGAAGAAGCAAAAGTGCCATGTTTGACAGAAAGCCAACCTTCTGCAGCAGAGTGTTGCTGCTCCTTTGCTTCAGGTACTTGTTGGTTTTCATTTGCTGTGGTGCTCTTGACTCATTATTTTCTGCAAGAAAATAACTGCCATTTGACCTAGTGATGCTAGTCTAGGCAAAATAAAAATAATATCCCATCCAGCACACCATAATAATCACAGAATCATTAAGGCTGGAAGAGACCTCAAGGATCATCTAGTCCAACCGTCCCCCCACCACCTATTACCCACTAAACCATGTCCCTAAGTACCACATCCAACCTTTCTTTAAACACACCCAGGGACAGTGACTCCACCACCTCCCTGGGCATCCCGTTCCAATGCCCGACCACCCTTTCCGAGAAGAA
>VWZZ01007546.1:113263-135851 GCA_013399095.1 Psophia crepitans
ATGTCTTTCTTGTGGTGAGGGGCCCAAAATTGAACACAGTACATTAAGTAAAGACTCTGTATCAAAAGAAACCCTAAAAAATAGCATTTTTTCTCCCATCTTTTCTGAATATGTACCACGCACTCAGCTTTGAAGGGTGGATATGTGGATGAGACATATGGCAACTGTGTTGGCCCATAGATGAGGAGGGGGGATGCTGGTCTGTGCCCCTCCGGCAGGGTGCAGAGGAAACCAACATCTCCTGACTCTGGATGAGCAATGACTTCTTTTGGTCCCAAATGCATGGCAAGGACACAGCCTGCACCTCAGCAGGACTCCACTGCATGGATCCCCTCTAATGCCGGTGGCCTTTCCTGCTGCAGGACTGAGCAAGGTTCAGGACAGCCTGCTAAAACACCCACATTTCAAGAGCAAGGGCCCTAAGCCACTTTCTGTATGAGGCTGACTCTTGGTGCAACAAACTGGCTTTTGATGTGGCAATGCAATGCAGAAAAATAATATATCAAATTGAGACAGGAAGTGGACACTTTCCATTCTCCTGAAATTACTAGGAGAACAGTAGGAAAAAGAGTATCATCTAGTGCTTGGAAATCTGGCTCAGGTGGAGCATTTACCCCCCCCTACTGAAAGTGTATACGATGTCCTTTTTCAATTTCTGGTTAGCTCTTAACATTATGCCCATTGCACTTGGATGTTTGTCTAATTGACAGAGATCTTCTTCCAAAACCAAGAAAACAGAAAGCAAAAGAAACCAACAATGCACCCTGATGGGTGGAGAACAGCAAAAAGTCCCCACGAAGCTCTTAGCTAGAGGCAGAGCCCCAGAACACATGATGTGATGAACAAATTCATGGTGAAAACTTAACTCGCTCCCTGAAGCTATAGAAATGGGCTCACAGATTTTTACAGTCCTCCAGTGTCCCCAGTGCTCCTATCTGGGATCAGTGTTTTATTTTGCCATCTGGTTAAAAAACACGTGTCGAGGCACGGCTGGGTGACAGTGGGGAAGCCGGGCAGCAGCGACAGCTCCTACATTACTATACACAATAGTTATTGCCATTAGGGGATAAAGGGACACAGCAATTGCCCTTAATTTAGAAACAAATAGCAGAGGGATGGCTTGCAGCTGGGGGAGTCTGTGTGCACGTGCATTAACAGAGAATCTATAGCATGGGAGCAAGAGGACACGTTTTCAAGATGACATGGAAAGAACCCACTTTGAAGTTCTCAGGCTAAGTAAAATCAATATCTAAACGCTTCAGTGAAATGTGTTTGATGTTGCCTACATGTAGAAACCCAATAGCGGCCACTTATTATTGAATAGTACTAGACTGAGCAAAGTAGGTCATGTTACGGCTTTGTTTGGGAAGGAGCGTTGTACCTGATACGATCCTTAATGCATCGTATCTGGCACTGGAGAATACATAGCATACATACCCAAACAACCTGCAAGAATGAGTACACAGACAAACAGACCTAAGCTGTGATTGTTTTCCAAAATAATCATTGGTCACATTGCCAGATTCTGTCAAGTGGCTACTTGAACCCTTCTCACATGCCAGGCATTTGTGCAGGCTATTTATAGGGCGACTGTGACTGCGGTGGTGCTGAAGGTCTGTCAGCATTTCCATGACAGGCTCCTATAACTTGGCAGTATGATACCCACTCCAGGCTACAGCCTGACGTGAAGGGTGGGATTTTGTTTTGCAACAAACAATACTTCTCCTTATCTCTGGATTCCTTTCCCTAAATGCATTAAAATCTGCTGGGATCTGTTAGACTTTTTTGCATTCCTGTTGCTTTAAAAACAAGAGTATAAATCTTCTTGATTTTTTAAAGATTTTTTTTCATGGCTGCAGATAAAGCTGTATTTTCCTGTAGGGAAAACAGAGCTGTCTGGAGAATTGGAGATGGCAAGTGGCTGCCCCTGTGCATTATCAACACCGTCGCTGGCTGATGGCTGCATGTGTCACGGGGATCTTGTGTTCCTGGGGAATGTGTGTGACATGTTCCTCTAGCCCCGTGGAGGACTACTGGGTGTTCCTCACAAGAGATAGAAAGCTGCTCTGCTGTTGTGCTTGACACGCTCTGACACCATGTTTTGGGGCACAGTTGTTCAAGCACACGTGGGTCTGCCCACACTGACAGCTGGGCATGGTCCTGGCCTGCATGGACACCCCTTTTCCTGGGCTCAAGGGAAGAGCTTGCCATCGCTTCTCTCATTGCTCAAGGCCCATTGGGATGTCACATCAAGGAAAGCCTGGGAAGAAGACAACCCAGCTCTCCCGGTGGCTTCGTGCTGAGGTAACTCCACCCATGTGCTGCCCAAATTGTGGGTGACCCCAGCTGCGGCGTGAGCGCTGCGCTTGCAGCCGGATGGAAACACCCTTCGCCCACGCATTCAGCAGCTGCCCTGCCTGCGTGTCTGTACATCAAGCGTGGCTGGAGCCACCTTCCTCGCAAACGGCGAGCACCAGAGGAGACGTTTTGCTGATGCGCCCTTCCTTGCTCACCTCCTCGCTCACTCTCGTCGTCTGGCCCAGGAGGCACTGCAGTGCCTGGCAGCCCCCGCTCCTCGCCCGCTCTCGTATAGAGTCTGGACGCGCATTGATTTTTATGCTTTTCTCAGACTGCACTCATCCGTCATTTTATATTACTGGAGATACCATTAGCAATAAAATAAAGGATGAAAGGTACAGAGCCCATTAGAGTGCTTACTTCATGTGTATGAGAGAGTGAGTGAAACAATTAAAAGCACATCAGCTTATAAACATGCTGATACAGTTATTAGCACAGTGAATAACATTCAGAGCATGATACCAGGGGATAGAGATGAAATCTCCCTTTCCTTTCTCCTTCCCTTCCTGGGGAGCAGAGGGAGGGATCCGATATTTCATAACTGCGCTGAATGTATGTGGCTGTAGATACTGCACATGGGCAAGATGAAAAGAAAATTAAAGAATAAAAATCAAGGGGCATTACACAACAACCAGTCCACAGCTGGCTTCTGCGTGAATGAATTTCAGACCCACAATGGTAAAACTAGAGTGACAGGAAGGTTAAATGTAAAAGGAAGAGATGGCAGTACTGTCCTGGAACTAGTTTATAGTAAACTGAGAAAAGCTTCAGCGGAGAAAAGAACAAGTTTGATTATTCCCATTCACAGACTGATATAACCAAAATCCTTCTGAGAGCTTGATACTCTGCGAGGATGATATGAATAAAATGTGCATAAATATTAGATGATAAGCAGGCACTCACTCACCTTCCTGAACACTCCAGTGTCATTTGCAAGGAAAAACATATGCTGTGTGTGTTTTGCAGGTTCTGTGTTTCTTATCTGCCCTTTTCTCTCAGCAACCTTGGGTGACATGCCTGGCATCTGGAGCCCCAGGTAACTTCACTTCAATCAGCGGGAATGAGCAAACCTCGTTTGTGGCGTCAGGTCTCTCCCTCCAGGTTTTAGACGCACTGACTCCAAAGGGTTGTGTGTTCAGTGCCTCTGTGGGTTGGTGGACCCATCCCAGATAGCCTTCTGGCACTTCCAGACAGTGTCCCAGGAGGCTGTGCCAGGGTAGGACCTGGAGATTGATGATGCTTGAGAACTTGCACAGAACAGAAAGTTACCAAGAGCTGCGCTGCTGTTTGGGATGGGATTTTTTATGAGTGGTCTTTCTGATGAGGTCAGTGTTGAAAAAGCATGGATTTTCTGTATTTTTAGGTTTCTCTTCCTTTTTTACTCTGTGACGCCATGTAGAAAAGAGCTCTTACTGTGATAATGTACCAAAGTGGGGTGGGTGAGTCAAGCATGACAGTGGTGCAGTGGTGACAGGGGTAGCCCAGCTGACAGCACCACGTGGTGGGTGAACCAGTCCGCAGCTGCTGATGCACCCTTGCCCTTGCGCACTTTCCCTGCCCGGGGACACGAACTCCTTGGTCGGAGCCTACACAGCCCTTGGTCCTGTTGGTCGCTGTTTCCGTGTGCTTGTGGCTAAGAGCTCAAAAAAACAGTGAGCCAGCTGAACTCAGTGAAGCGTAACCCAACTGTGTCCACAAAGCGCTCTCTGGGGCAACCGCCCTCCTTCTGTGTAGAAAATGGTACATATGAACACGGATCTTAAGTCTGCAGAAGGATGGTTGCTAGATGTTAGGGAGTTTGTCCACACCCACACCTCCATGGATTTAATTGTATCAGGGCGAATCTCTCTGGACTGATTTAGGATGTGGTTATACTCATTTACCTTGCTATATATGTAGAAGCTTAAGTCCTATAAAGGACACCAGTGTACAAAAATCTACGCTGGGTTCAGTGACCAGATGTATCCACACTGATCAAAACCTGCTTAATATCTCAGCTATAAGCTAAATGAAAACAACAATGTGTTTACATCAGGTTTAATAACTAACTCCCTGTGGAGCAAAACCGTGGTGCTCCGATGCATGAGTTCAGTCATGTTTGTGCTTGACAAGGACACGGCTGGCAGAAGTTGAAGGTGAAATAAAAGAGAACAAAAAATGCCCTCAAAGAAAGTTATTAGTTTGGTGAAGGGGGATCACTGTGGAGGGGGAAAAATACAGGAAAGGGAAATGATCTTATTTTGACCCGTGTAGTGTTTTAATCTTGCTTTGAACAACAAACACTGCAATCCTTCAGCCTCTGATTCGACACAAAGTTTAGAGCAGAGGTAAAAAAGACAAGGTGGATCCTGCAAGCCTGAGCACGTTTTGAGAAGACACAGAGTGTCAGGACACTTCCATGGCCCCCGGGCAGATGGCTGGGTTGCAGCACATTTATGAGCGGCACGAAGGTTCTCGTTTCCCCTGGTGAGCAGGAGGCGAGTGTGCACAGGGAGGGCGAAGCACAGCCCGGGTACACGCATACCTCAGTTCCTGTCGCGGGATCAGGAAGGAAATGCTGACTAACAGAAGAGCGCTAAGCTGGGATCTTTTTGTCACCGATCCCCTAGCATTAATCAACAGTGACTTTGCGTGGACTGACTCATTGCAGATATCCCAAGTACGGAAAAATAACTGAAAGATCCCAAATCTGTCACAAAGCTCGTTTTGATTCAGGTATTTGCCTACCCAAGTATTTAACCAGACGACATCAGAACAGCTGCATCCCCCTTCTGGATGCCTCAGCTTGCGTTCTCAGGGAAACTGCCAAATGAGATGATTTCCCTTCCTTGTGTGAAGCAGCAGCGCCCAAACCTTCTAGGTCAGTAGGCCACATGGCTTATTGCAGGCGGAGCTGTGCTGTGTGATGCCTGTGGTGGGGTACGGCCCTAGGTGAGCTCCTCGAGGTGCTGAGCACACCCTGCACATCCCACTCAGACCATGTGTCCCAGGGGAAGGGGCTTCAGGAGCCAGCAGCTCTTTTCCAGAGCAGCTCGTACAGCTGGACCTGGACTGGCTGCTTTCCTGGGCAAGCAACTGAGCAACGGGGTGAGTCAGATGATTCAGGGTTGCAAGAAGAATCTGCCTTGTCTCCCTGGGACGTTGGGACCCCTTTCTGCCCCCCTGTTGCACAGTGATACCATGCGACCGTGCTGGGGCTGTACGCCTGTGGGAAGGGGGGGATCAGCACTTGGCTGCTGTTGCTGCCTGCGGATTTGGCCCGCTCCTTTGGGTTGCTGGTAGAGAGAGTGACTAGACCACGGGATGCACCATGAGGCTTGGGGCAGCCTCTGGCCACTGCTGATAAATGGGCTGTGTGGTGAGCAGGCCACAGATCCTATTAGAATGGTCAGGCATAGATTCTCAGAGGGGATTTTTGTGGTGCCTAACTCCCAAGGCCTGCAAAACCTTCTTTAACTGAAAAGATCCTTTATTTAGATTATTTTTTTTCTTCTTCGGAACAAATAAGATTATCAGAAAACTGCCAAAGAGAAAACCTCATGAGTAGGAAAAGACAGAATAAGAAACAATGAGAAGTGTGAGAATAAGCCAAAGCCACTCAGCTCTTTGCTTTGCCACAACTATTTCCTGACCTGTTTATTGCAGTAAGTGCCAATTAATGGGCTGACTCGAGCGCTCACATGTGCGAGCTCCTACCCCAATAGTTATGTCATGGTAAAAACAAAGCACGAACAACAACCCCAAACCCTCCACAACCAGTTCTTGGCATTGAAAGTGTTAGCAAGCGCTAATGTAGTAATTAAATGTACCCAATGCTTTCTGACTTCACAGATGACAGTCTGTGGTTTGCCTGCCCACCCAAAATGCGTGGGAGGGCAAACCCAAGTCTTAGAGCTTTAGTTGCGCTGAGTGTCTCATCACTTTCCTTATCAAGATTTTCACAGTCACTGGGAAAGGGTTGCACCCATCAGCAGGAGACATTCCAGCGCAGGAGATGAGATGACTTTCCTACCATTCAAGTTGCACAGGATTCCTGCATAATCGTACTCCATATCTCATCTCTTTCTGCTGTGCACCTTCTCCCTTCTGTGAAATTTTGCATCGCTTCTTCATCTGAATATAAAGGAAACTCACAGGAGAAAGCAGGAGTTTAAAGCAAAAATAAAATCCTACAGCTCCAGAGAGACCATGATACATGACCAAGGTTGTTCTACTGTGACTCTGCGTACCTGCACTTTTGGGAAGCCTTTGACAAAGTTCCTGACGAAAAGATAACACAGCAAATAGTTGCAGGGACAAGGGGAGTTGTATTTGATGGCTGAGAAGCGCAGGGCAGGAGTAGGCTGGCAATTCTTAGCATGGCTGAGTGCTAACAGGGAGAAGCTCCAAGCACCTTATCTAGAGCAACTGTTTGAAATATGTCAGTCTGGAAAGGAGGGGAAACCACTGCGACCACAAAGCTGTACACAACCCGTCATTGGTTCGTGACTCAAGAGAGGGCTACGAAGAGAAACAAAGAGACCTGAGGAGGTGGAGCAAGATGGCAGGAGGGAAACCATGCTGTTGACAGCAGTGGTGTAACACTTTTGGAGGCTTGGGTCTGCTGCCCCTTTGGGGTGCTTGCTTGGCAGCTGTAAGGAGAGGTGAACTTTCCTTCTCCATGCCCTTATTTTTTAGATGTCAGGTAGTTTAAATAGTGTTTCTGGCTTTGGAGCTGTAGGCATGAACTTTTGCCAATGTCCAGATACTTGTATTTTGAAACAGATGCATCACAAACATTTTCCTATCACCTCCCTCAAAGTGCTCCATTAGCTTGGTGCTGCTGCCTGATGCTGCCTCATTCGTCTTCTGCTGCTGCTGACCAGGACTCTCACCTGCTTGTCAGACTGACTGCAGAGCTGATCCAGCTACCTGATCCATCCTTTGCATCTGATGTCCATTTTCGTCTCATTGCGTGAGCTGCTTAAGCTCAGTGAGAGATCCAAGAACCACTGGTGCTGGAGGGTGGGAATCAGCATAACTGCATGACTGGGATATAGAGGTGTTGGAAGGTTGAAGCGAGGCATCACCTCCTGGCAGCAGTGACCCTGTCTGACTGCAGCTCAGTCACAGTGTCCCACCAGAGCTCAACCACCTCTGTGGCCCATCAACAGGGACTGGGCATTCAGGTTGCCAAATGCCGTACAGCTCTAGTCCAAACTGGGGTTTTCCAAAAGAACCAGAAGGACTTGTGAGCATCTTTCTACACAGCAACATCAAGATGCCACATGATATACCATAGCTATTAGAAAACAGGCAAAATGCTTTGTACCATTAAAAAATGAGTGAGAGGATACCATGTGCATCTGCAAAGGCACTATAAAGTGATCTGTTATGCAATGTAAGGTCACTTTAGTGGTCGAACAGTCTTTCTAGAGAGGATACAGAAACCTGGTGATAAAACAACTAAAGTGATGGGAGACTTCCTGATGGAAAGTCAACGAAAAGGCTGGGCTTGCTCAGTTAGAGAAGAGGTGGATAAAAGGAGACAGAGAGGACCATCCTATGGCACACAAACAATGCGTATAGTACTGCCTGGGTTAAAAATGAAGTGAAACTGAAAGGCAACCATTTCCAGTAAATGGTAAATATTTTTTCAACAATCTGTCAAGTTCATTGCCACAAGATATGAAGAAAGTAAAGGCACTATTAGGCATTTAGACGTTTACATCAATAAAACAATATGTATTGTTATTCTGTGTAGGATAACTGGAAAATCTAAGGGGGTAAATACTCACATTGCAGATGATAAGTCATTTTCTTTCCCTGGTGCAGGTAAATTGGAAATTCTTTTGGAAATCACACTACTCCGTAAGTGCTTAAGAAGATTCTGGCACCTTTCTCAGGAACATCTAGAATTGTCCAGTCTCAGGCAGAACACAAAACGCTTTAACCTTCTATGGAAATTCTCCTATTCCTAGCACAATAAAGAAATCCCATGTGAACACAAGTGCAGTGTATGTCGGGAGCTCATTTTTCTGACATTAGGAACCAGGAATGTTTGAAAGGATGGGTAATTGTGTGACCCCATATGCCCATCTCTGTCTCCAAAAACGGTGATTACAAGGCGCAGTGACAGCCTCTGAACAGCCATATAAAGGCATTCAGGGCACAGTGCAAGGCCCATCCCCTCTTATTCTCAGATTTAAACCAAGAAATATTCAGCAAATTGTGTAACCCAGAACTGTAACAGATTCCCTCAACAAATGGCCCTGCAGGCCTGTGTGATGTGAGGGTCCTCTGGTGCCTAACGCCATAGAGGCTAAGAGAAGAACAGCACCCACCCATGAGCAGTGTGAGCCAGGAAACTGAAATTAAGAAGTGTTTCATGTTAGATTAACAGCTCTTAATGGCTTTTTGACCTGCCATTCTGTGTGAATTTATAGTAAAGAACTGACTTGTTTTGGATCCATAAATAATCATAAACAAATGTTGGACCAGATAATCTTGCTCCTCCACGCAGAGGAGAATTTTGCAAACCTTTCAGAAACATCACGTCTTGTTGCATTTGGGTACAGAAATTAAAGTTGCCTTGAGGCAGCTTTAACTTGTGTGACCGACACTTACAAAGCAAATCACAGTAGGTTTTACTGACCTTGGCAAAATCAGAGGTCATATTTTCACAGATATAAGCCCTTTTAGACATATTCCCCTGACGTATTCACTGCAAAGAGGTTTCTTTCTGTACCTCTACAGAATGTAATGCATGTCCTCACCTTCATTCTTCTCTCTTTAAAGTATTACTGAGGCTATCGAGAAGGAAATTAAGTTCCTTTTAGAACATTTCAGTACAATTATTCAGGGCAGGATTCTCTGTCACGCTCTTGGGTATTTTTATATTTATGAGTTCTCTTTAAGGCTTTAATGGGGCAGCAGCCACAGTAAGATGAACCAAATAGGACTCTTAAAGAGACACTTGGTACATGAGGGGCAGATTCTCATTCTCATTAGCCTTATAATTTTTAATCCTCTAAGCAGTGGCAGTGATTGCAATGTGACTTGCGTTTGAGTGAGGTACAACCTAGGCTGAATCCAGTCTTCAGAGTCTGACTCTTCCTTATCCCACCAAGAAAGCTCAGACCAAATGTCATTGCTGAAGAATGGCTGGTGGATGAGGGAGGTTGTCGGATCAGCATTTCTTCATTTTCTCTATAGCGGAAGCATCACTGCTGGCAGTTCAGGTAATATAAGGAAGAAGACAAAACGTGGAAAAAGAACAAGGTCCAGAGGGTTTGCAAAAGCCTAATACCAAGTATTCTGCTTCCCTTCATGCGTTCTGTGAGTGGTCCCCTTTAGTTCGGAGTAAAAGAGCATGCAATGCCAAGGCAGGATGGAGTAGTATCATAACTGTGTGTGGTCGCTTAGAAATGTATGGTAAATCTGAAGCAGCTGATGGAGATTAGCTTTCAGTGAGAAACACTGAGTTACCTCAAATTTAGCACAAACTGGGATCAGTTCCTATGGCTCAAATGATGCAGTATGAGAGGACTTTGCCCAGATTGAAGCCTCAGCTAGCTCAGCACCTTGTCTCTAACAGTGACTAACAGTGGATAAGAAAAGGTTTTGGGGTGACAGGTATATTCCCAGCTTCTGAGAGTCTCTGACCTAGGAACTTCTTGAGCCAGAAGTGGCATCTTCGTGCATAATAGCTCAAGATGGTCTTTTCCTATGAGTTTGTCCAATTGCTTTTTGGAACTCATACAACCCATCCCAACCTTTTGGGATTTACAGCATCCTGTGGCAATTAATTCTTCAGTATCACTTCTGTGTTGTGTAAAAGTGTCACCTTTGTTTTCAAACTAACACCTGGTAGGCTCAAAATTTGATGCTGTGCACTTCCTGTTGTATAGGAAGAGTGAATAATCACTCCCTATCCGACTCCTCCCTGCCATTCAAGGTTTCTGAGATGCCTGTCATCTCCCTGATCATCTCTCTCTAGGCAAAAGAATCCTAGGTTGTTTACTTGCTTCTTGAATCTTTTTTCCCTATAGTTTTAATCACTTGTGTTGCATGTCTGTCCTTTTTGTAATTGTAATTTTTTTAAGATGGATGGCAGGACTGGACATTAAGAACCAGAGCGTCAAGATATGGGACTAGCAAGGATTTTTGGACTCTGTTCCTTTCCTAATAGTTCCTGATGTAGAATCATAGAATCACAGAATGGTTTGGGTTGGAAGGGACCTCAAAGACCATCTAGTTCCAACCCCCCTGCCATGGGCAGGGACACCCTCCACTAGACCAGGTTGCCCAAAGCCCCATCCAGCCTGGCCTTGAACACTGCCAGGGATGGGGCATCCACAGCTTCTCCGGGTAACCTGTTCCAATGCCTCACCACCCTCACAGGAAAGAATTTCTTCCTAATAGCTAATCTAAATCTTCCCTCTTTTAGTTTAAACCCATTCCCCCCTGTCCTGTCACTACACTCCCTGATAAACAGTCCCTTTCCAGCTTTCCTGTAGGCCGCCTTTAGGTACTGGAAGGTTGCAATTAGGTCTCCCCAGAGCCTTCTCTTCTCCATGCCATTTTTTCTTTCAGTGCTGCTAAACCCTGAGCTAACGTGTTCATAGAAAAGGCTGTTGTAATACCAGGATTACTTTTCTGAGGAGTAACAGGTAGCTCAAAACTCGGCACTGTGTCTCTGAAGTTAGGGTGGCTTTTCCCTGTACGCCTAAGCGTTGGGTTCATAGACATCAAATTTCCTCTGACATCTTATTGCCCTGTTGCTTTGTACCATAGCCCTGGCTTGTGATTCTGCACAGTCATCATTCATTTTTACAGGTTCAGTGGCTTAGTATCCTCAATAAACATCATCAGCATACTCTCCACTGACTTTTCTAGGTGCTTAGTGAGTATGCTTAATGACACAGAAGCAGAACAGATGCCCACAGGACCTCAAGGTTTATTCCCCCTCTTTGCTCCCTTTAACTTTAATTCATGAGAGAGGTTTCCACCTAGTTTAGCATCTTTAAGAGCCCTTGGTAAGGGATATTGTAAAACTTTGTTGAAAATCCACTCCTGCTTTATCAATCGAATGAGCTACACTCATTACCTCCTTTAGAAAACTCCGGTAGATTTGTGAGGGATGGCTTCCCTGCACAACAGCCATTATGACTCTTCTCCATTATATGATATTTTCCCATGTGTCTACTTGTTCTATGCTTTTAAAAAAGCTTCTATTGACAGTAAGACCTGTCAGTCTTACTGAAAGGGCAGCTCCCTGTTTGCCCCATCTTTACTTCATGAAGCCACATGCCAACCACCGATGTCCGAAACATCAGGAAGAGAAGCCTGGAAGATAGAGTCTCTCTGAAATGTCCAAGAAATAGAAAGATCGCTACACAGACATTTTCAGGCCTCCTTCCTGGAACTGCCATCTGCTAGCAGATATGTGAGCATCAGTTGCTATGGTAGCACAAAAAATACTGTGTCCAAACCCTGGAAACACAGAGTATAGGTCTAGAGCTGGGCTGTGGACCAAGAATCTCTGCATGGTCTGGAAGATGAGTTTTATCCCCTTCCTGGCCTACGCAAAGAAATCTTTTTACTGTTGTGTAGTCTCAGGGCTGACATGGGTTCAGTGACAGATATTGTCATCCTCGTTGGGGATCACAATATGTAGAGCTTCTTGTAAAACAAGCTTTACTTTTGTTTTGCAAATCTCCCAGTGGAGAGGCCTATATGGAGCAGCAACGGGCTGCAGTGAGACATTTCGGTGACGTTTTCCCAGTAAACTTATGCAACACCCATTGTGCTTGTGCAGCCTGTTGCAAAAAATGGATGCCATCCCCAGAACGTCGGCTGAATATTGATTTAGCAAATGGGGAGGAAAAAAGGAATGAAATAAAAGGGCATTGTAGCTGGTACTGCATATAAATAGCTGGGAGGTTTATTTATGTTATTTATGGAAATCTGGAATACTGGGAATGCTCTAATGCTTACCCCAGCTAGACTATTAGTGCTGTTCAAGCTCGTATATGCATGCATCACCATGTTATCGAAACGTCGCTAAGCCCTCTTTAAAAGCAGTCAGGCAAGGCTTTAAACAGTCTAGTAAGGGGACTGTGAAAAAAAGTATTGTTTTCTGTAACTACTTATAAACCTAAAAGGGTGCATGTAATACAAATGCATGGAAGAAATGCTTTTATTTACCAAACAGCAGAGAAAAGCTGCAATAAAAAATAATAATAAAAATAATCTCCCTCCTCCAAAAAGAACAACAGTTCAAGGTGATTTTTTTTTTTTAAACATATATATTTCTTTCCTTTTTTTTTTTCTGCTGGAAGGGTACAGGTATGACTAATGGAATCTCTTTGAACCAAAGAAAACACTTCAGACCAATTAATGTTCAACATGGATTTACCTTGTACAAAACATACACTCCTCACTCATTTGACTATGCAAACAGCATAAATTAAGAAAATAAATAAAGCAAATGGAATACGTATCTCATCTCTTAAGGGGATGATAACCACAGCACGTCTGCAAGGGGCACTGTGATTTGCTCTCAAGCCTTCTCTTTTAACAGCCTGTGGAAAAGGTGTGACAAGGAGATCCAACGGTGGAACAACTGTGCTACATCAGCTAAAAATACTCCCTGGCCAAAGCAAAGAGCGGATGAGAATGTGCCAGAGGTGGGGAGGAAGGCGAGCCTGCAACGTGTATAAACAAATGCCCCAGCGACAACTGGAATGTACACAAAGCCATTGTCGGAGATTTCCTACACCTTCAGGGGCTCATTCTTCTGCTGAGATGCACAAACATAGATGCCTTTCTGACAGGGTATCTCAAAGAGTGTAAAAGCATAAGCCACCGCTAAATATAGATGGCTGTCACATGCTGCCTTTAGTCACATTTCAATTCATTGTAAACTGCAGCGTGCCTCGCGCCACGGTTCTTTTAACCTTGGTGACGTGTTTGAGGCATTTTTTTGTTTGTGCACATCCCTTTCCTCTCCTCTAATTCAGAAGTGCAAATGTAGATGCACAGTCAATAAACAGGCAGTTTTCATGGTCCCGTTGAGCTTTAAAATGTACAGGCATGTCTGAAACAACATGGCAAGTGCTGGTGAAAGGGGGAGTGAGTGGATGAGTCACTTTTCAAGCAAAGCAGGCAAACTGGAGGGGAAAAAAAAAAAGATCTGTGTCTTGACTCAGTGCCCAAACTCTTAAGCTGATGCTTCACTGCAGACTCTGAAGTTCAGCTTATTTTTCCTCTCATTTGTTCTCTTGTTTTTATGTCTTACATAATGGAGCTTTGATTCATAGAAATCTATTTATATAGTCTAGGATTTGGGCCAACCTCTGAAGTCCTAACTCCGTCTTTCCTCAGGCAGAATGGCCATTGTGGTTAGAGATATGAATGAGGTTTGTGGACTCTGTGTTCAGGACTGGATTCCTGGGGGGCTATGGCTGATCACCCTGTGATTTCTTGTATTCTCGCTAGAGCAGTGATCTAACTTAAGGAAGTCTAGGCTATACTGCAGCTGGAGGATGAATTGCCCAACACTGAGTAAATATCCCAACTTTTACTGGTGAGGGCAATAGGAGCCTGTGCTCCCTCCACATGCCCAAAGACCACCAGACAGAACTTTGGGTTCCAGCTTTTTGCCTTTTTCCCCTCCCTCCACGTCAGTCGTACAGCAGGACAGATATGAAATTCACCTGCAAGCTGCTTGCTGTGACAGACCTGACATGAGGATGGGGATGTACTCCCCCTTCCCATGGCCTCGGATGTTTGCTGTGGAGAAGGAATGGCTGGACCACGAAGCAGCAGCACCACCCTACCTGTAACACATATTTTTGAGGGCTGCAGCTGGCTGGTATAATTGAGGGCAGGTTCACAACTGAATGGGATGTTGGAAGTGGGGAGTGGGAGCTGGCTTCTCCCAGGGCTGCTTTGCTTGGGGCGGTTGGGTGTAAGCGGAGCACCACATGCACTGGGTCCCTCTAAGGAGCCAGCAGAGCCAGCTGACCTTTTATCTCACAAGCTTGCAGCAAGGAGACGGCTGCCAGAGAGAGAGCTCCCCGCTGACATCAGAGTTATTCTTGGGGCTAGATGGAAAACAGCAAGAGATAATGCTCTTTGCTGTAATGATGAGGCTGATTTCAAATACTTCACATGAAAATAGCAACCCAAACCCAGCTAAGTGGGTCAGAGGAGCAGAACTGAGGGAGGTCGCTTTTCTGTGGCACCATGACCAGGGGCTGGAGTTTCTGCTCTCTAATAAAGTGTGAACCCCAAAAGAAGCCCCTCCAGGGGCCAGACATGCCCAGGTGTATTCTTAGCCACCTGCTAATACCCCAGCTCACCGTTCAGTGTTTCTTCCAGTGCTAATGCTCTTACAATCCTATTTTCTTATGGCTGCTTGATACAGCATCTTTGATACTGCTGCCTCTTGGTCATGTTTGATGACACCATGTTCATATTTTTAGCCAAACTAAAAGAGATCACTGCAATGATTCAGGGAGAAACAGGGAAAATGCTTTCAGTTTAGGCTAGAATATGTACACACACATATATATAGCTCTCTCTATATATATCTATATTTGTCTTTTCACTGATCTGTCACAGTTCAGGATACAAAAGCCATAGATAAAGTACTCCAGTTTTTGGCAATACCAGAGTAATGAAACAGCCAAACAAGCACTTCTTAGCCCTTCACTCCCTCAGCTATTATTCTTTGAATGTTGGAGATAAATGTCATTTGTAAATCCCACTCATTGCTAACATTAGTACTATGCATATGTACTTCCTTTGACAAGTAACCCTACCAGTGAAATCTGTAAGGCAGCAACCTTTAAACAGTTTTCTTTTAAGCATGGATAATTAGTAATTGGGGGCATCTGTCTCTGCTGAACACCCACACTCACTCTTCTCTAAGGTGTTCCAAGTTGGTGACTTACAGTCAAAGAGCCTTGAAACATTTGACATCCTTTCTCCTAATTATGAACTCCATTATCAATTTTCTCTCCGCTGGAGTGGCTTTTCCTTTCTCTCTTTTTCTCTTTCATTTTCCAGTGCAAACTCTGCCTGCGGGGCTCGAGGCATGCTCCTTTGCACTTACAGTGCAGCACACTCAGCTGAGCCACAGAGTCCAGGACAACCCTGCAAGATTTGAGCCTGTTGGGAGCATCACACAGCAGAGAGAAGAGCTACTCTTCTACGATGCCGTCTCACGTCAGGACATGAGGACCTCGCTTGTGTGGGAGAAATCATCCCTTTTTCACAAGAAAGGTGCTGTTCCTCAGGAGCCTGTTTCCTCCAGGCTCAAGTTTGTGTCTGGTTATATTGTGTCTGGGTCAGGCTGCACCCCTCATGGTGCCTCCTGTGGCAATAAATCATGCAGACCAAGGGGCAGAGCTACTCCTTCCCTCAGCCCAGGGAGACGAGCGCATTTTCTCGCTCTGCTGCTCTCCCAGGTTTTATGATAACAAGAGGGAGGGTGATACCATTAAAGGTACCACAATTAGAAAGCCAGTGGCCCTTGGCTCTAGCTGTGCTGGAGTGCAAGGGCTCCAGCAGACACTTCAGATCTGAAGTCTGTTAAGGTCCCTCAAATTGCCTTCTGGAGTTGCCTTTCTTTCACCCCGTGACTCCAGAGAAGCCCTCAGGAAACTGGCCTCCACAGTCAGCCTAGGGAGGAGGTGAAGACTGGAACTTGTGAATACCTCTGTCCCTTGTCCTTCCCTTCCCATATCATCCAGGTATCTTGAAACCTTGAAGCCATCAATAGTGACGAAAGGATGGAACAGAAATCCTGAAAGGTAAAAAACATCTTTGCTTAAATTAAGCCACTTTGTGAAATTATTTTTCAAAGTAAAATGATGGCAATGCTAAACCACAGAATTTAGGAAATAAATATGTTTCTAGGCTGAGATTTTTATAAGTCAACCTTAACACCCTTGCAAATACTACCGCAGTTGCCAAGCTATAAACGTCTAAAACCAGAAGTTAATTACAGACATTGTCAGTAATAGGCATTTAATGGGAACAACACTAGCAGGTGATACAGCAGTAACGAAAATAATGGCCCCTTGCAAATAAAGGATGGGTAATGTCTTTTCACGACAGCTCCGCATCACACTGAGCACACAGCGCAATCACAGCGTCTGCGCTTCCCAATGGTTTTATGAAGAGCAGATTGCAATTCACTGACTAAATTACATTTTGATTTCTGTATGGATGTTGCAAGGGATTCAGGTACATCTAAACTGAAGTAACCCATGGGAAAATTAGGTTTCCTTAAGTTTACTTGACTCCCTTTCACTGTAATAATTTTTCTTCTTAACGAGTGTCAATCTGTGCGAGAAACGAGGAACGATGTAGCAGCTCCGCATCATGGACCATTTAATCAGCCAGGCAGTTCCTTTGCCCTGTCCTGGCCAGAGAGCTCCCTGCAGCCCTGATGGCCCCTGCCATGGGGCAGATGATGGCCTGAAATGGACCCCCATGCACAAGGACTTCATTCTCCAAATCAGCCCTTTCCTGGCTCTTTCTAAAAGTCCTATTGTTAGTGATGCACCAGTGGAACAACCCGAAATTACTTCATCTGATCCTGGAGATGGATGGAAGAAGTCTCCAACAACATGAATTTTCCAGAGTTAAGACAGGCGGAGAAAGCAGGTAAGCTGCAATGGGCTCACCCATGCTGCCATATCCTGTGAGAGCTCGTCTGGCAGGATACCCCATAGACTATGGTCACCTGTCCCAAATTGTGACCAAAATGCATTTTCAATACATATTCACAAGGTATATGTAATTTATTTGGAAAAAAAAAAAAAGAAAAATTATTTTCTCCCTTTCAACCCTGGCACTTCAGTGCTTGAACATAGTTGCATCCTGACCTGTGGTTTGCCAGTCTTTTAAACACAACACATGTTCATCAGATGGGCAAGGCATTGCTTGCTAAACAGTTGCTCTGCACAAAGGAGGTGGCAGTTTTTAGTAGTGACGGAGGGCTGCAAAAAGGTCTGCTTCTGTCAAATTCAGCAGTGCTGAGACAGGCTGCTGAGTCTCACCTCTGTGCCCAGCAAGATCATGGAGCAGATCGTCCTGGAAACTATACTCAGGCACATGGAAAATAAGGAGGTTATTGGTGACAGCCAGCATGGCTTTACTAATGGCAAATCATGCCTGACAAATTTGGTGGCCTTCTACAACAGGGTTACAGTATTGTTGGGCAAGGGAAGAGCAACTGACGTCATCTACCTGGGCATGTGCAAGGCATTTGACACTGTCCCACATGGCATCCATCCTTGTCTCTAAACTGGAGACACATGGATTTGATGGATGGACCACTCGGTGGATAAGGAATTGGTTGGATGTTGCACTCAGAAGAGTTGTGGTCAACAGCTCAAGTCCAAGTGGAGATGTGTGATGAATAGTGTTCCTCCAGGGACGGTACCGGGACCGGCACTGTTTACCATCTTCGTTGGTGACATGGGCAGTGGGATTGAGTGCACCCTCAGCAAGTTTGTTGATGACACCATGCTGTGTGGTGCAGTTGACATGCTGGAGGGAAGGGAAGCCATCCAGAGTGACCTTGACAGGCTTGAAAGGTTTGACAAACACATGATATGATGGCTGAGAAGCTGGCTGATGGGTCAGGCCCAAAGGGTTACATCAGACTGGTGGCCAGTCACTAGTGGGGTTCCCCAGGGCTCCATTTTAGGGCCAGTTCTCTTTCATGTTTTCATAAATGACTTGGATGTAGGACTAGAAGGTGTTGCGAGCAAGTTTGTGGATGACACCAAATTGGGAGGAGCTTTTGATTCCATTGAGGGTAGAGAGGCCTTGCAGAGAGATCTGGACAGATTAGAGAACTGGGCAATCACCAACTCTATGAAGTTTAACAAGAGCAAGTGCCAGATTCTGCACCTGGGTTGGGGCAATCCTGGCTGTACATACAGACTGGGTGATGACACGCCGGAGAGCAGCCATACTGAAATGGATCTGGCGGTCTTGNAGCCTGGAGAAGAGGAGACTGAGGGGAGACCTCATCATGGCCTACAGCTTCCTCACGAAATGGGGAGCAAAGGGGCAGGCGCTGATCTCCTCCCTCTGGTGACCAGCGACAGAACCCGAGGGAATGGCATGAAGCTGCGACAGGGGAGGTTTAGGTCGGAGATCAGGAAAAAATTCTTCACCGAGAGGGTGGTCGGGGACTGGAACAGGCTCCCCAGGGAAGTGGTCACCGCGCAGAGCTTGGCTGAGTTCAAGAAGCATCTGAACAATGCTCTCAGTCATCTGCTCTGATTGGGCTGGTCCTGTGTGGAGCCAGGAGTTGGACCTGATGATTCTTATGGGTCCCTTCCAACTCAGGATATTCTATGATTCTGTGATTCTATGATTTACCCTCCACTGCTGTTGCATTTGTGTTTTACCCCACAGTAATTGCTGCAAGCTCATCTGTGGTCCTAGCTGTTTGGTTTTTTTCCCTAACAAGGAAGAGTCTGTTGGTGCTTCTAGGAGGAAAGAAAGTGTTAACTAGCTTTTGGGGTAGGCAGAGAAATCCCTGCTGAGTATTTAACCTACGTTTGTTTTCAATTTACAGGAGTGTTCAGGTCTAAGTCTGCTGTTAAAGATGAAAACAAAGTAACTCAAGTAATTCACTAGGATTTAGATGGATTACTGAAAGGACTATAGTAACAAAATTTGTAGTGTCTTTTCACGGAGGTCACAAAGTCTTGAAACAAGGAGGAGATTATTGGCAAAGTTAAATTTCCTTGGAGCTGACAGCCTTACCTTTTCCCAGTTAGCAGCTCATTTTAATTGCAAAGGAAGATGTTCTCTGTCCTAAGCATTTGACTGACAAATTCAACACCACGTGGGCAATATTAGTCCCTGGCAGCCCTAGGCAGGTTGATGAGAGAAGCAAATTCTGCAAAACAGGGAAACAAAGGCAAGTGGCAAGCCGCACAATGCATTTTTTGTCCGCACGTATGTGAAGTTCATTGTCAGAGGCCATCCTTTCCTCCAACTGCGGGAGAAGGCTGCCATTGTGGAAACTCCCAACAATGGTTTTGAAGGAACGGGGGCTCTAGCGCATCTAGGCAGAAGTACTGGGTGTTCAAAGAGAGAAAAGGGAAGGCCCTCTAAAGCCAAGAAACTGAAGCAAGGAAGGATAAACAGGCGGTTTCCCTTTATAAAGCCGGCTACCGATCAGCTATGCTTGCCTTGTAACTCGTAGCACTTTAAACTCTGCTGCCAGATCTGCTGTATCTTAAACTCAATATTCGGTGTTGCATCTCATAACAAGGAACTGGTTAAAGGCTGGGCAACCTTTTAAAATTCTGCTGAAGGAAATTGTCTGCTTAGGAACATTTTTGCATGCTACGGACCTGTCTGAGCCTTCGATGTGAGTCTGTAGCTTCACATCTAGACTGCAAGCAGAGAACATCTGTAGGGCTGTGTAAAAATAGTTACATAAAAAGCTGACAGTGGACAAAGCAATTGCTTTGGTGAATCAGGTAATTGCTGGGCAAGTTACCCAAAAGAAAAGCTGACTCCTCTTTCCTGAGAAAGGCTTAACAGTCTTTCTGGCATAAGAATTTTCAGATAGTAGTGGAAGCACTTTTTTTTTCTGATGACCTAAGTAATTAGTATTTTCTCTTTAAATAAACATGCCAAGTTTATGCCTTGCAGATTTCTTGTTCATATTCCATCTAAATCTAAGCTTTTCTGGCTGTTTGCATAGCTTCTTAGCATCCAGCATCTTTATATTTTTATTGCAGCAGAATCTTTGCTGCAATGGTCATTTCCTTAGCCCATCACTTGGACTACTCCATCATCACTTTTTCTTTGCTGGCTCCTTTTTCTCTGTGGTGATCACATCCCTGGGCTGGCTCTCGTCTCTTTGTGATCTCAGGAAGAAATAATTTCTCTTCACTTGCAAGCTCTGTTAGAGCCTATCCCCACCCTGCCCATAAACCTTCATTCACTGTCAGGAGACTGACTTCCACCTTCATCAACCACAAGCAAGCACCTCTGCTATTTTCTCCTCGGGCTTGGGAGGAACTCCTCATTAAAAATGTGCAATGCTCTCTCCTGTTTTCAGACTCTCCCTTGAACACTGCAGGACAAAATCTTGTCGGTAGTTTGTTGGACCTGCAGGATGACTAAAATTGTCCTATGCTCTCTTGTGTCTCTGTCTCTGGGTCTAGTTTTTCATGTTTGTGTTGTAAGCAAGGACTGTGTTCTTGTGCGCTGAATAGTACAGCGGGGATCCCAAGCCTGGGACAACCACCAGTGACTCACTGTATGGGAGCGTGCTTGGGCAGAAGGAGAGGAAGGGAGGGGAAGGTACACGGAGGTTTTAAGAAGCTGCTTTCCCGCCCTTTAAACGCTCTCTTTGATACACCTCAGCACCATCCCTCCGGGGGAGTGCTGTGTAAACCTCACAGACCTTTACTTCAACCTCCAGCTCCGGCCTGGCTTTCTCCAGGAATGCGGGGAACTACACAGGATGCTTTCAGATATTGCATTACAGTCTGAAACCAAGGCAGTGCTTTCGAGTGGAAAACCCAAGTCAGCCTCAAAGAATTAGGAATTTGGTTGGTAGCCAACTCCTTCTGTGCAGCTCTGCTTTTCACATCGCCCTGCCCTCCCTTTTCCTCTAGGCTTAGTCCTGAGGAGAGTTAGATTCTTGCTTTCCCCAAGAGTTTTACTCTTCTGAACAGTGCAGCATTTTACCATCAGGTGCATCCTCCCTCTGCCACTATCCCTGAGAGGAGAAGCAGCACACACAGGAGAGAAAAAGAGTGTTGTGAAGGACAGTTTATAAGTGACTTCAGTGAGGCAGAGTGATGTGTCATTCTGGCAGAGAGCCCATTAAAGAGGAAGCGCTGCTCTTGAATGCGTTCAGCTGGGGTTTCTGAGAACTCCTTTATACCCACTCATTATCCATTTCACATTCTGGAAGTGGATGGTTATGTTTGCCTATGTGACGCAGATCTTAATAGTTTTCTGCAGTACTACATCATTTAGCTCTCAGCTAATATAAAACCAAGCTAGTAATTAACATTAAATGCTGAGAAATGGATCTGATGTGATGAACACTCAGCACATAATGAGAACGCTGTGATTTCTTACTTGGAAGCCATCGTGGTCTTACAACATAACCAGTTGTTACAGATGCCCAAACAGAGCTGGGATTAACAATAGGATCTGGTTACGCTCGCAAACCTAATTGTTGCTAGGCTGGTAGAAGTTGCGCTCTCAGGCTCCACTTCGATGGATAACAGCTTTGGCATCTATTGTCATTTCATAATGGTGTAATGCTATTTGTGCCACAGAAATCCCAGCTGAGCCATGAATTACACGCAGATCAGGCACACCACGGAAAATGCAGCTGTGTTGGGTGATGAGGCTTGCGAACGACTGCTCTGCAAGGCCAATTTGTACAGTGTGGAGTGGGACAATGCAAGTCGACCATAAGAATTATTGATAAAACAATTTGTTAGAACAGCTATAAAAAAGGCCCAGCAGAACTGGAACCTGAGTGTGCCACACACTGCAAAACCAGCAGCTGGTTCCCGCTGGACAAACAGACAAAGCTAGGCCTTAGCAAGGGGTAAAGCTGGAGACCTTGCCCTTGATGCTGCTAAGAAGAGGGATGATAGGAGGAGGTGAATATGCTGCAGCCCTTCTGGCTCCTGATGCTGCCTGGGAACTGGTGGTGGGAGTGAGGGCTCCTGTGGGACTGTCGCCTCCTCAGATTTGAAGATGAGGAGACCAAATGTACTGGGATGAGTCCTGAATGCGACAGCATGTTTCTGGCATCCCAGTTTTTCAGAATGAGCTGAGCAAGGATAAAGTACCAGTTTCTTGCTCCATATAACATCTTTGTAGAGCCCCAGCCTCTCCATACTGGGGAGTCCAGGTCCCTTAAAAGGCAGCCAGGGTAGATCTGTGATAAAGAAATCACTTCGCTGTGGGACGGTGACCCTCTCCTCCCTAAAGAGCCTTTGCCTTCCCTGATTTAGCTGTTGCTGCTGCATGTCTTTGTCAAGAAGGGAGAAACTCGCTGGGTCAATGGCAATGCCTGAGAACCATGGGAAGGAGAAGACATTCTGTCCCCCCCCCAGCCCATGGGGTGTCCCATGGCCCTGTGTCTCTCCAGCCCGGGTGCTCAGTGTTTGTGGCAGGGGAGGAGGGGGGACACAAAGCAATTGGGGAAAAAAAAAAAAAGGAA
>VWZZ01007546.1:135872-218867 GCA_013399095.1 Psophia crepitans
AAAAAAAAAAAGGAAGCATAGGGTGGGTGGTGTCAGTTGCCAAAATGTCTTACCTAGGTCTGGACCCAGGCAGAATAGGATGTAATGTTCAAGCACAGCAAATAATGCGATGGCAGCAAATATGAGACTAATCGCATGCTTTTTGTGTGATTTGTGTTTTGGTTTTGGGTTCATTCTTTTGTAGGGTTGTATCTCTAGGTAGGGAGGTACAATCTGAGTAGAAATACAAGATGAGCGGGGTGAGGGGGTAAAGAATGAGAATAGGGGAGAAACAGGTGAGAAAAGCAGAGAATGATCCCAACATGAAGAGATCATGAGCAATTTACATAGGTTTGAAACAAAGAGCTGAATGACTCAGGGCAGAGAAAACCCGGGCTGTACTGTGGAAAATTTTGAGTGCACCATATCAGACTTTAGCCTCAGCCTGACCAAAATGTTCCATGTCCATATCAGGCAGATAATAATGAAAATGAATCTAAAAGTTCACACAGAGTAACGGCTTGGAAAATACAGTGATGTGAATCCTAAGAGTAAAAATAGATAGCGCACTGACAGGTATTCACTTAGTTTACCTTGGAAAAATTAAGTGTTGTATTGATTCTACTAAAATTTGAAGTTGCCTCAAATCCAAAGGCTGGATCACAAAACTTGCCTCCCTGGCGAGTGCACAGCTCTTCTTTGCAAATAGTCATTAACTTGTGGCTTACCATGAAATATTTTATTTTCCATTTTTCTGATCAAAATACATTTTTAAACTGCCATAAACTGTCCTGAATAGAAATTTTTCTATGAGATACATGTTGTTGGACATCGGACACACTACCACATGGCCACCTTTCTTGGGCTTATGCCTTTGCTTTGTGTATTTTTAAGATTTTGTGTTGCTTAGAATAGCCTGCAGTTGAAACAGGAGGTATTTATAATATATCCACAGTTCCCTCCTTGAATAAATTAATCCCAAAATACACAGAAAGAGGTTCTCAATGGAGAATTCTTCATGTACCTTTTCGGTCAGTCCTCCTTTTCTCTATGCTTTTATTTTTCAGCTTTTAGTGTAAAAATGTCACAGTTATCTATTTTGTGTGTATGCTTGTAATTTCATTTCACAGCTTTGTTTAGTTCCCCTTGAGCTGTTGGATCCAAAATGGACACAGGAAAAATAAAAGTATTTGAGTCTAGTGGGGTAGGGTCAGCTTGGGGCCTGCGGTATGAATGGGGAAAGGATGCATATTCTGCAATAGCATATATTAATTTTTAATCTATTAATTCTCTAAATTATTCATGTCAGAGAAGTAGAATAAAGAGAGGATCAGCAATGGCAGTCAGCACCTAGAAACAGTGTTCTTGTGGAGCTAGTGGACTTTTTCCTCTCTTGGTATGCTCTAATTCTCCTCTCCACCCTGGACCTCTCGTGGGCGCAGCTGTGAATGGGTGTATGTTACCTGCCGGCAGTGGAGGTGCCCATACCTGATGCTGTTGAGGCTGAGCTTTGCCGACATCCCAGTGCTGATGTCAATGCCAACTTCAAGAGCCTCCACTCCACCTTCACCCACTCTTTCCTCCTGACAGAACAGCTCGTGAATTCTTGCTGTCAATTAGATCAGGCATCTCTTCCGCTTGAAAGAAAGAAGAAAATGTATATTTTGGGGGTTCGTAGGTCTAGAAGCAGACACAAGCCATGAACAGTTGCATTGATACAGATGAGGAGAGGATTTGTTGTGGTGTGAGGGTGGGAGGTGGGATAGGGTTGCCTTGTGCCGGCATTGCTGCACCGTAGCCTGAGTCCATTCCTGCATGGCAGGTGCAGAGCATTCAGAGCGAGAGGGGAAATTTCTGAATATTCCTCCATAGCTAGCTTGTGGCTAAGATGCCTCCACAGCATAAGTGGTTGTGGTGACCATGACTCGTTACATATACATATGTGCAAAGAGTGGACTGAGGATTTTGAGAATGACCTTGGGAAAACAGCCAAAATTCAGCTAAAAGTACTCCCAGAATGGATGCAGTGCGCGTAGAGAGCTATGATTTGGTGAGTCAGATCGAGTATTTCTTTGACAACACACCTTGTTTTAATAATGCCAGTAGTGCACGTGTGTGCAGATAACACTGTGCAGACCTGGCTTCTGGCTTCTTCAGCCTCTGCTCTATCTGTCAAGTGAGAGCTGCTGTTACCTCAAGATGCTACACAGATCAAAAGCAGCTGGTTAAGTCTGCCTACAGCTTTTCAGACCCGCAACCGTATCGCTCTGTGTATTTGGGCGACACACAGCACAACTGATGCTGATCTTGATTGTGCCTTTTTTGCATTACCGTCAAACAAACAATGAAGGAGCCGTGAGCGGCATCCTCTAAGGTATTGCTGTCTGCGTGCTGTCTCCCCGCTTGATTTCTTCAGGTCGGTAAGACGGTAAGAGCAATCCTCTGCAGGAGCTTTTGTTTTAAATTAAAGATGCTACAAGACTATTATGTCATGAGGCATCATGAAAAGTACCCTTTCAGGAGATCAGACTGACACTTCCACCCTGTAAGTGCACAGTGCAACAGCTACACATATTGCTAATGTTTGTGTAGGCACCGCGTAAAGTCCTCGAGGGCAGGCAGGGAGGCACTGCTTTGTTCTCTCACCTGCACGGAATGAAGAGTGCTATCGGTGCACCGATAAATCCTGCCACCGAGTTTTGTTACGCTTGGAAGGAAAATAATAAGGTGTTACAAAGCCCAGTAGGTGATAAGAAAAGAAAAAGGTTGCTCTGCTTTGTTCTAAATAGAGGTGGTGTGCGTAGGCATCTGCATAAGGGGATGGAGCAGTGATGAAGATGGCCTGTTGAGGAGATTGATTGGCCTGCGCCGAGAGACCTGAATTCCAGTGCCCTGCTCTGCCCCTTGTTTCCTGAGCTGTCTTCAACATGGTCTTCAGGTAAAACACTGTCTAATAAACAGTGCCCCTGTGGGAAATTCAAGGCCAGTTTTCTTCATTGCCCAAGTGCCCAGCTGTCAAAGCAGCGTGCACTTCAGCTAGAATCTCTGGGGGTGAAGCTTATAAGAAACTTGGCCTTATGTTGTCCTCCACAGCATCCCCGCTTCGCAACATGGATAGCATTCTGCAATACCCTTTCTGGAGTTTGCTGTGAGTCCTCCTGCACGCAGCCATGAAGCCATAGCCATGAGAAAGCTGTGTGATGAGACTGATCACATCCTCATGCATCTTCTTGCAGTTTGCCTCCACAAAACCACCAAGGCATGGACAGCAGATGTATCCTGGTGTATAGCCTGGCTGGAGTCCTATGTCCACCTTTCCATACTGGAAGAACAAGTATAGGATTGCTGCTTCAAAAAAGCCACCTGCAACAGCCATCACTGCATGGAGACTGTGGCTGAATGGCAAATGAAGTTTCGGGTAAATTCATGCCGCAACCAATGCCACAGGAAAGGGGAAGAAGAGAAGAAAGCCTACTGCCAGGCTAGGGATGGGAACAGCCCCGGGAATAACCTAAGGATGTGGGGAGGCAATTCTGCCCCACGTGTGATGCACCCCACACAGCACCTAGACCTGACTGCGCAGATAGCCCTGGGATGGGTGAGTGGCCCAGCTGGCACATCTGCAGTGTCATAGCCCTTCTTCTGACACAGCCACACCAAGACCTCCAGCAGCCAGAGCCAAGCCTCCAGCTTGGCTTGGTCGCCCGCTTGTCAAGAGCGAGATGGATTCTGATCGTGTTGCAAAGGTTGTGTAGACTGTAAGGAGTAAATGACATCCCAGTTGTTACTGCGAAGTTCTGGAAGGAGTTTCATTTGAAGGAGATCTCCTGAAAGTCAAATATTTAAGCAATGGACTGTTACTGTGCTCAGGATGTCCCTGAGGAGTAGCATCCCAGGCAATCCTGAGGATGCTTGGCAGCAAGAACTTGGCTGCCAGATCTTAGCTCTGCATCACCTTGTGCAAGTCCATGACTGCATAGACCCAGTTGCCCCTCACACCTCCTCAGTGCATCAGAGCTAATATACAGGCTATACAGGCTAGTCTCACCACTGTGAGCCTGAGGGCTCTGCCTAGGTAGTCGGGTCTGTGGGACACTGGCTTCAGAGCCAGGCAGGTGAGCTGGCAGTGGTGGGCCGAGTTGGGAAAGGACAGCATGAAAAATAAGAACAGCACCCCAGGGAAGACCATCGAGCTATTTTCTGGATTTCTCACTTCTTTGATTTTCTTTTGGTAGGGTAAACTGTCCTGTCTCTGGTCTTTTATAGATGATGGAAACAGATCCACTTTACCAAGAAGATGGATGGATAGCTCACAATCCGGATTCGAGACCTGACACGGTAAGCCAGAAAGGGGTAGTGGCTCTAATTCTTTATTTATTGAACTTCTGCAGGCCCCAAGTAAGTGCTAAAAGGGCAGATTCTATTTCTTACTTATTTTTAAGGGTTTGGCCACATTATATTTTTATGCTTTCTTTTTTTTCTTCAGTAACCTATTCCAGCCATAAACCAGCGATGGTCTGGGCACATTTAATCTGAGGGAATTCCAGATGGCTTTTGTAATAGAGAGTGACCAGTCTTTCAGTGTGTGGTCTGTGCTTAATCTGAGCTGGCCCAAACAAAAAGAGAGATATGAAAATACATCTGTATCTGTGGATTCCCCAATGAGGAAGTCTGGAACTTTGGTAAGACTTTTATTTTATTTTTAGTCATTAATGGCATGGAGCTATTAAATGTGGACTGCTTTTCAGTTTTGCCCCTTGCCAGTAGCCTCTCTGCAGGAAACCATTACAATTTTCTTGCATTTGAGAACAAAAGATTTTGCATTTGACAATTGCAAAATATTGTTGCACTTTACAACATCTGCTTGTTATTCTGATTTCGGGGGCTTTGGGCAAACTCTTGATTCACTCACTGTCACACATCTCGTCTGTGCAAAGAGCAAGTGAGGTTCATGATAGGTGCCCTGAGTTTAACAGGTCTGAGCTTGGTGGAAGCAAGAGATTTTCAGAGCTCCTGGTACAGAGGAGAGCAGTCGGCCTGTGGGCCTCTGTGCTTGATAACAATATGAGTGGTGTAATCACTCCCTTTTCCAAAAGGTTCCTTTCTGCTCACCCATATCAGCCTGCCACAGCACCATGTAGCTGAGGGATGCAGTGGGTTGGACACCTGACATGTCTGCACCTCCAGAGGCTGGGATCAGAGGGTCTAAGAAGCACAGGAATATCGAGCATGGAGCAAGTCCAAGAATGACCCTTTGAGGCAGGCTATTTGGTCAACCGTACCCCTGGTCTGACAATTGCTGGGTGGTGGGCCTTCACCAGTGACCTCACCATATGGAGTGGGCACTGCCTCAACCTCCTGGGGCCTCTGCTGCGAGCAAATGCTTCCCTACCTTACAGAGACATTGCATTTGTGTTTGTAAGGTTTTCCTCAATGGCAGATAAGTAATTATCTAAGTAAGGGAAACGAAGTACCTAACATAAGTAGATGAATCCTTTCATTTGCTTTCCCTCATTTCTAGCTGGACCAACTCCAATCGCCAATCACAATTCTCCCTCTCCTTAAAAAATCAATACTCCACTAAATCATTGTCTTTTTCAACTCCAAACATGAACATTTTATTGCACAATGACATCTTCCTCAAATCCAGGCAATCTTTTATCCTGAATGCCCATGAATTTTAGGGACCAATATTTGATGATGTTGAGAAGAGCGTAAATGAGTTACGTTAGGTATTTTGGTCTACAGGTGCTGAAAAACACTGATAAACTTCAAAGAAGTATTCTGTCACATGCAGCACAGAGTGTAGACTGATATGGTGTAAATGGAGCACCTACTCTCCCTGAAACACGACGTGACAATTTGCTAGTCTGCCATAAGGTCTCTTTGCATAACTGGTCTGCCCATGCCATGTGGGAGTCACCTGCCTGTATCTTAATTACGTCTTATAGTCTGGCACCAGAGCCACCCTCACCGTGCGTCAGTAAGCAATCCATTTTTGAGTGCTCTCAGACCTTATCTATACCAAGGAGAGGAAATGGTGGAAAGTAAATTGTTATGTTCTGGCAGAAAGGCCAGAAAACAGTGATGGGGGCTTGGAGGATTGGTGCTGGGCAGGTTTCCAGCACTTTGGGTGAACGTGCCTAGGTAAGCTCCCAGCACATGAGACCAGGGCACCAGTGTGAGCTCCAGAAATGCATCAGGACTTGCAGGCTTGAGCTGGGTTTTCATTTGCCCCTGCGTGGCCACCACAGATGGTTAAGGCAGAGCGGTCTGAGGATCACTGCAGGGCTGCTGTGACTAAAGGTTTAAACTTAGCTGCGTTGATCACTGCCAGCGTTGGTCTGGTGGCCCACTTAAAGGCTGAACGAAGTGTCCTTCCTATAAGCTACGTGACACGTCAGGACAATGGCTTGTTTGCACTCTTATCCATTTCTTTATGCGAAGATGACAAGTTTATTGAGTCAAACTGTGAAGCTTTTGTTCAGAGCGGTAGTGTCTCTTCTTGACTTCAGGGGAGCTTTGCCAGAATAAATCCTGAATGAAAAAGGGAGGCAGGGCTTCAGGTTTTGATGGAGTGTTTTAACTGACATTTTAAGTCGAAGCACATTTGCAAGGGAACTCTGACTGAAAGAAAGTTTTTGTGGTAAATATAGCAATTTGGGATTCAAAGGAAATTGCAGAATTGTTGCCTTGTGTGCTGAATCTTATCCCATGCAGGAATCCTTCAGATAGACTTTGACTAGCAGAGTGGGTGAGATTAGTAATGATTTGAACAATTTATATCACTGAAATATTTTTGTGGGGGTTTTGCACTTCCTACAGATGTCTCAGTTAGACTTTTAGCCACGATGTCTCACAATTTTGAATACATTATTATGAATGCTTAAACTTATAACAAGTATGTAATACTTTTTCATGCTATTCACCCGTTACTAGACATTCAGAATAATAAGAGCTGATCAGGGCATAAGGCCTCCTTTCATCAGATTTCCTGCACAAATATCTTATGAAAACAAAGGCATAATGAAGGTACTATTATTTTCTCTTCACATCACTTGCAAATGCCACAGAGATGGAAAGGAGGAAAATTTTACCAAATAAGGAGAAAAGGAAAGCTTTTAAGTGGGTCCCAAGTGGGTTTCTCTTCCAAATGGAGCTTATTTGTCACTGCATTAACACAGAAAAAGAGAGCAAAGGTGGGATCTCAGGGCAGCCCTGCCTCAAGGCACATCTCACATTAGAACTGCCATATTACAGCTTCGTGGCTGTGTGTACAGTGGCAGGGGTGGAAGATGTGGCGCCTGCAAAGGCTTGGCCTGGAGAGGTGAGGAGAAAGCCTGAGCCAACCGCTGATGCTGTGCAATGCCCACCCATAACCCACTCGGTAGCATCACGTCAGTGCTCCACGTCTCACGTTCTTGCTCAGGGCCTCCCGCTTAGAGAGACTGCCACTGCCTGCGTCCTCCCATGCGTGCTGTGTTCACATCTTACTGCCCACCAGATCTCTGAAAGAGGGATGTTTTGGGTTTTTTTCTGTTACCGAGGTGTAGCGTCTCATCATGTTATGCCATGGTTCTCATTAGTGCTTACACATCCATCTGCAATACAAGTAAATCTTGCTGCTGCTGTCGATCAGAGCGTTAGCACTGAATCCGGGGTCAAAAAGGTAAAGGTGAGATGTGGGCTGCATAAATGATGTTTCAGACATCAGAAGAGACCTAGGTGTATGAAGCCTCCTGCACCCCTGAGAAAGAGCCCTTGTGGCCTGCTGTCCTCCCCATGTCCTGGAGGGGAGGGGGACCGGGTAAGACCACATACATGAAAGAGCTGAGTGAAAATGAGCAAATGTCATTAAAATTATCCAGTGGACCTCAGTAGAAATGTACTGAATGGTCCTGGCTGAGAGAGAGACATTTTTCACACTGTAATGGCCACATGGCTCCCTAAGTGGAAGACGGAAGGTCATTTACTTCACAGGAAAAAAAGAAGCCTATGAGATCATTTATAACATTACTCACAACCATTATCTATCCCAAATCATTCTTATGCCTTGTCTGTGATATTGGCTGCCTTGCAGTGCTCTGAGTCTCTCTTAACATAAAACCCTTTCTTGTTCCTTAATGGCATACCAGCTGAAATATTTAAAGCCTTTGCAGACAAATGTATCTCGTTGTACCCTCGGTGCAGGAAGGCCCCCGGGAACGCCGACTGCTGCCACAGCCACACTTACCTGCCCTGGGGGAGCCTGTTGTTTCAGTAGAAACCCTGTCAAATGCAGGTTGGTTAATAAGGAAATACTTTTCCACAAACAGAGCATATTTAGGCTCACGGACACACTCCTCCGAGCGATGAAAGCTTCCTGACCTCTCCCACTGTCCGCCAGCTCGCTGCACCCTGGTGACAGAGCAGAAGGACGAGCAGCCTTCGGCCCCCCCGGACCAGCAGCCGATGTGCCCCTTTGCCTGAGGGAAGGGGTGGCTGTGGACTGCGCTGTGCTGCAAGAGGCTTCCGCATTTAAAACCGGCCCTGAGCATGTGGTTGAATACAGGTGAAGAAAGACAGACATAAAAACTTGCTCAGGAAGGTCAGACAGCGAAAGAAGACTAGGTTCTTGCCGCCCATGAGCCATGCAGTTTCTTGTTTCATTTGTACTCAGGTCCTGTATCCCGTTCCCACATGAGACCAGCCTCAACCCTGACGTGTGTGGCAAAGCCTTTCCATGCGTGGCGCTAGCAGAAATCTCCGGGCTCCAGCCCACCGTGATGGCTGATATAGTGAACGTCCTGAATAGCTCCTTGTCTGCACATGGTTTTTACTGGTTAGACTAGCAACTACAGAATGACACCCAGTCCACTGTGTGAGGGGCTGGTATTCAAGATCTCCTGAATATTTTCTTCTCCCTCACTGCCTTTATTTGTCCATGAGTCCTACCTAGCACTTTCCACAAAAACATTTGTTTTGATTCTGAGTCCATCGATGCATTGCAGGGCCCTGGGGGAGTATCTGGAGCCTCCCACAGAATCATCATCATATTTTCTTGAAGGATCTGGCATAGTTGCTTCCCCTGACTGGGGACAGTGAGTGGGTCCTATTTACCATTGCCAGGAACGTAAGAAACGGTGATGTGCCGGTGTGAGGTAGGGCAGCCAAAGAGAAAAACACTCCTTGGTGTGTCCCAACGCTGAAGAAATTACAGCTATTGCTCAGGATCTCTGCAAACAGCCCAGGAACCCTGCTCGTTCCCTAGTATAACTGAAAATGACCACTGCATCGGTAAGACATTATTTGAACAGCAGACAACTGTGGAAACATTTGGCAAGAAAACATGTGGGAGATAACACAGCAATTGCAACCTTTGGCTGCCACTAAGCGGAGTGTTTGAAAATCCTGCCCAGAAAGTTCTGAAGGGAAAATGTTATGTGTGGTGCCCCAGATCATTTAATGAGACATTGACATTTTTGCCGGTAATGACTATCGCTTTTCCTGTGCTACTGACAGTGCCCTAAACTGATACAAGGGCAAAAATAAATTGTCTTACCCAGCTCTTCTAACTGTGAAAAAGCACACCCTATTCCCCAGGGTAAAAGTGGTTGAATGATCTACTTGAAGAAACATGACTCCAACTATTTGGTGGCAGCCATCTCAAATCACTGCGGTGCAGCCTCAATAAAAATAAATAAATAAATAAACTGAGAGGCGGGTGGAGAGCAGCTGAGAACACCATGAATGAGCATCGGTTAGTCCTAAACCTGGGTTAAGACTCACAGCCAAAGAGTAAAGGAGCTGGTGAGGTGGAGAACACGTTGTTCTCATTACCTGGCAGCGGTTGCACATCTGCACTAAAAGTCAACAAAAGGGCATTTTTGTATAATTGTGCATTGTGTAATAAGATAAGAATAAAACTAATTCACATTTATCTAGAATTTCTCAGAATGGTTGTAGTCCCTGTAGACATAGCTGACTTTATAAAATGTGAAAGTCTGAGTCACAGCAGCAGATTGTACATGGCAGGGAAACTAATCTGATGTAATAGAAATGTTTACAAGCCCAGTAACCCTTCTCCCTCCACCCTCCTCCGCTTTAAAAAGCCACATAAGGCCATGGATCAAAGCGATGCAGCAGCAGCATGCTGAACACTGAAACAATAACAGCCCTGACTTCCTCAGACGTCAATAGTACAAGTTACCAGAGGATTTTTGTATTCACTGAAGAAGGAGGTAATATAATCATATGCATCAAAGACTGGAAGTGGAGCTGTAATACCACCAACTCTTATCACTAAAATATTGCTAAACATGATTAAACACGGTTCAGTGGAAATATCAGAAGCTGACTACCCAGTGGGATCAAAAAAGCAGCAAACAGTTCAGAAATGTGTACTCAGTTAACGCTTACCAGATGCAATCAATTTAGAGTAATAGTCAGTTCCAGTCCTTAATTCATACTTTTATGAAATGAGTACAGATACACTCCTCTTATGTCTAACAGATTTCCTGCCTCTATTTTTTTCTTTCTCTTCCAAGCAACATACCACCTTCGGTTTCTTGAACTCTGCATCACTCCCTACGAAAGCTGGAGGTTCCTTCCAGACAGAAATTTTGCTATTGCTTCCTGAGGAGATCTCATGTTCGGTAAGGGTACATGCGATGACGCAACACATTTAGGGTTTTGTAAGACATGTGACTTCACTGCGCATGACACTGTGAAAATAAACGAGAAGTGCCAAGTCAAAAGAGCTCATACTGAACAGATTAAATGTTGCCTGTAAATAAGAATTTCTCACCCTGGAGGATGTTCCTTGCAGTGTCCCATGGGTTTATTTCTGGTCCTGGTGAAAGATCTGGAGATAACAGAAAACTGGTGAAGAAGCATTAGGGATAGGTCAGCTAGAAAAATTGATCTGGATTACTTGTTAGAGGAAGGGCAGTTAAACAGCATACATTTTGACAGCTAAATGAAAGACTGTGAAGCTTGGGATAAATAAAGGCAGCTTACCTACAGGAATGGGGGCTTTATTCTAGAAAGTGGTGGTTTAGCAGAGGATTTAGGTGAATAGGCTGGTAACCAAGCCTATGGGAGCTCTTCGGATAATTCATAGCATAAAGGCTGATTTGAATCTCAAAGAAGAGCAGCAATGTATTTAGCTGCCGTACTAACGTGCTGCAGAAAGCTCAGACAAAAGCAACGAGAGTGATCAGAGGTCTAATACATGTGAACTCGGGGGAAAATCTGAAAGATGAGACTGTGTCTGGTCTGGAAAAGAGAAGACAAGACAACAGCCTTCTAATACGTAAAAGGTAGCTTCAATGGAGACTAATAAAGTGGTGCCCATATCTGCTGGCAATAGCACAAGAAGTAACAAGCTTAACTTGCAGCAAGGAAGATTTATGTTAGCCATCAGAAACATTTTCTAATGATAAGCACCAGTGAGCACTGGAACATACTGCAGATTACCATAAGATTAAGAACTGGTTAGGCCAGTGGTTTCCAATCTGTGTTTTGCACCAAACCTCAACCTGAAAAAACTGGCAGGGTTCTGCCTCCCATTGTTAAATGGCAAAATTTTCTTGTCTTTAAATGAAGGGCCTTAAAGGCTTTTGAATACTGGAAATAATGATGGTGATGATGACGACACACACAAAACACAGGGAATGTACCAGCTCTATTAAAACCAAATGAAAAGCCAGCTGGGAACTTAGCCACCTTTTGTAACGGTCTTTAAGAGTGGGAGGGTGCTGGAAAACTGGCTGGGACGTGACTGGGGTGCCCAGGAGCTGATATGGTGGTGGAGGTTGAGACGCTGTGCAGAAGGAGTCACTGCAGACAGCTGCGATGAATCAGTCTTAAAGCAAGCAAGAAATAAGTGAGTTTTGGGATGAGTGGAGATGAAGGGGAACTAAAGACTTTTGTGGGTGGTCATGGGGTTACTGGCATGACACAGCGCTGGGAGCAGATAGGACTGATGCGGAGGATGTGAGATGATAGTAAGGTGGAGTACACAGCTGGGGGTGTTTGCTGCTGGGTTGCAGCGACTTTTCCTTCTCCCTTCCTCCACAGCTGTGGTGACCCCATGGTGCTACACCTCCTTGGGGAGACCCCCAACAGAAGTGGCTGTGCACCTCCGAGGGTACCTCAGACCCAGTCTCAAGGCGATAGTACTCGAGCAGGTCTTTTTATGATGGCAAATGCCTACTGAGCAGCCTTTGTCGGCTACATCGCACTTGCCAGGCAAAAAGTGGTGCAGAGCTGCTGACAAAGGAAAGGGGGGCATCTTTCTGTTTTCTGTGCTTCATGTGCTGTCTAAACTCTACCTGTCTGAAGCCTAAAGAAATATGCACTGATGTAAAGATCCATGTGCAAACAGGAAGGTCCTGCTCTGCTGGCCGTTGAGGAGCTGAGCAGATGGTGCCCTCAGTTACCCCTTTCCCAAGAGCTTGAGGATGTGTCCTTGGCTTGTGTCACTCCTACCACCCTGACCGAAATCCCTTATTGCTCATGTTTGGGAACTAGAGTCACGATCTCAAATGTTGTCAGATTAACTGGGTAGAGAAATGCCAGGCCTCCCACTACGTGTGGGTAGCACCTTTTCTTTGATTAGCTCAGAGTACTTTCTAATAGAAGTTAACCTTCGTGACATCCTTAGGGGACTAGCCCACTGTGATTAATCTTAATATCTCTGTCTTACAAATAGGAAAATCAGTACCAAAGCTCGTTCAACATCATCCTCTAAATCATTGCTTAAGCCTGGAAGAGAGTATGCTGGGATTGGTTTTTTTTCTTTTCTTCCCCCCAATGAATTGTGCTAGCAATTCAAATGCATTGCTAGATATAGGGAAGAAGCCAATCTGGAAATGCAGCTCCTTAGCAGTATCTGTACATTAAAGAAGGCCTTACTGCTATCGTAAACTCTGCCTGGATGGAACCCTATGTCGTCTCAGCTCCTGACCCAACAAGGACTTGAAACGTGTCTGGTTGAAGTCACAAGGCTCCAGTGCTGCCCCAGCACTGTATATACCATAATTCCTCTTGGAGGGAGTCCCAGCCCACGCTTAGCACCCTGAGATTAAGAAATGCTCAGCGCTGTAAAAACACAAATCACAAAACAAGCTTGGTGAAGTTTGAAGAGCAGTTTTTTGAACACCCCGATGCGGACGGTAAACCACAACAACAGTAACAGGAAAAGTAGCACCGCAAACGAAAACCCAGTACTCTAGTTGAAACTAAATTCATTTAATAAACTAGAAGAAATCGCTCAGCAATGAAAAACTCCAGCACCACCACCCTGACCACATAAGATACATGAGAATAAACAGACTTGTGGGCACACCTCAACCAAGCTTAAAACAGCAGCCTCCTCCAAAACAGTCTCCACGCTAGCAAGGTGATCTCACTGTCTGGTAGAAATAACGCTCATTAGCCAACCGTAATCAATCAATTTCACAGGACTGCTTGCTGTATATAAAAAATGAGGTTGGTAAAATGTACAGGATGTTTGTGCCAAACCACTATCTTCTGACCTCGATGAGCAAACAAACTGAAAATATTTCTCATGGAAACTGATTTTAGGTTACGGATCAGGTAATAACTTGGGAACTTCAGCAAAGGACAAGTCATAGCTCAGCAAAGCTTCCAGAAAACATTTGCAGCGATGCTTTTGATTTGGTAGCAAACCCGCTCTTGGGGTCTGCTTTTGCAGAGGGGTCCAGGAAACGAGTTTAATTCTTGCTGGTGTTCTGGCAAAACGACTTTGGAAGGTGGGCGATCCGTGTTGGAGGGGCAGGTCATAAAGGGAATGAAGGTCTGCTTGCTGCTGTGGGTGGCAGGTAACCAGGAGCCCCTTTCTGATGCTCTGGCACAGGACCAGTTGGTTGAGCAGGGGACACATCTATTTGCTCTGACCACAAGCAAGGCTGTACATACAGACACACAAGTGTCATGCCAGCAAATGGTAAATTAGAACATTTCTTACTCACTGTGTGAGAACTAATTTTTCCATGATTCGTGTCAAGAGGTTGATGGGTGGAATTGGAAAGTCAATTAAAAGTGCACCAATCAGATCTTCTACCTTTATTTCCTATTAATAAAAAAAAAAAATCCCAACTGCTTCAAATGTGCTCAGTGTTTTGTGGGGAAGGTTGAATAGTTGAGGCATCAAAACAAGTTTTGTACTTACATCTAACGGACGTATTAAATAAAGGAAGTGGTAACTGCAGTTAATGAATGGACAGACTGTGTCTGGTCACTGTGAACTAGATATTCAAAGACATATGAGTTCTTAAAGACACAGGTGAGCGCTCTGTGGCATTTCCCAAAGCATCTCACTGGAAATCAGTGGCAGTTTTATGAAGCGGGAACGTTACCTGCTTGAGTTGCAGTTTGGAAAAAAATCTCACCCACATCCTTCATGAGTATGTCTTGCCCTTGCCCACCTGTTTCTGGTCACAGGATGGAAGAGGAAATGAGCTTTGCTGCTTCTTCCACTCCCGACTGGTTTCTTAACTGTGAATGAATGGGTCTAAATGAAGAAAGTGCTCTTTTCACACACACCCGTTAGCTAAACTGAAACCAAAAGTTACTGCACGAAACATTTTTCTGCATAACAGAAACCAAAAGTCTTTGCATTTAAGAAAGGGTAAATACCCAACAAAAAAAGTATTGATACCTGATGTTTCAAACCAATCTTAAGAATTAAGATGATTTTTCTCTTTTTTTTTTTCCTGTGACTTTTCACCTTAATTTGAAAGTCACCATTACCAACTGGCAAATCAAGGGCAGAAATTGCGGGAGCTGAAGAGAAAGGTTTGTCTGAAGTCTCTTATTTCTCTGTGTGACCTTTTCTGCTGGGCAGAGTGGCTGATCTCCACCAAAAAGCAGGGTCTGATGGCACCGAGCCTTTTCCCTGTGTACAAGATGCAACAAAGAGTGCAGATAGGAAGGATAAGAAGGGCCAGGAATGGAGAACAGGAAGGGTTCATGAGGCGCTGGGAGGCTGGGTGCGTTGTCCGAGGCCACACAAGAAATTTGTGGCAGGCAGGTGAACCAGCCGCCGGCACCTGCGGAGGGTGTGTGCTGATTTCAGTGCCTCTTCTGATTTCAGTGCCCTCTGCCAAGGGAATGGATACATGGATTATCAACTGTCACCCAAGTGTCCCTTCACAGTGACATTATCATTCATCAGCTCCTGGTAGAGCGTGTCCATAAGTGACTCAGCACGGAAAAAATGATCTTTTGTGCTAAATGACATTCTGCTGCATTTTGCACAATGCAGGAGGTATCAGAACGTCTAGCAAAAAGTGAAGCAACTGGAAGTCACCCAGTAATACCACCAGGATACATTTGATACCTAGTCAAACCCATTCCTCTCAGATCATTGACTAATCCATCCCTAACCAGGCACAAACAAGCTGCTGGACCACGCTAGTATGTGCAAGATTGGTCCTTAAGGTGGTAGACAATCTTCATGGTGGCACTCATTTCGCAGAAGATATTGTGAATTACTGTATCTTGTGGTAGCCAATTAAGAAGGATTCTCTATTTTGACAGCAGCTCTGCTGCCAAGAGGGGACATTGTGGTCTTGGTGTAACCACAGACTACAGGTAAATAGCCCTAAAGGAGTTTTACCATGTTCATAAGGCTTGTTAGCATAACCAGTCCTGGGCAGTTAGTATTATTAGGTGGGCAAAATGAGGCAGAGACTTACCTGCCTTTACTAAGACCATGGAGGTAGGTAGGACTCCAACCAAATTCGCTCACCTTGTTTGCAGAGATTCCCTGAGCCTCTTTCTACCTTCCCTGCACAGATTCCACAGCACGAAGGCTGGGGACTGGACAGTCCTATAGGTGAACTTTGCAAAACCGTGAACCTCAAGCATTATCTAAATTGTACCAGGTCTGGGAAGGGGAAACAGGGAAGAAAAAAACTCCACTATCTTTTTCCTCAGAGGGGTAGAGCAGTGCCTATGGATGGAAAATGATGGTTTTTGTTTTGCAACATGCATAAATCTGGGCTCCTTTCCCTTATTCCTCACAGCCTCCTGGGAGCTTCTGCTGGATTGTAGCTCCCTTGACATGGCCCTCAGAGTGGCGTATGGCTTTCAGCCACAGTTTTTCTAGCTCTCTTTGGGATACAAACTTTGGGTTTCATTCAAGAAAGCACTTAGGCATGTGTAATTCCTTAAATTTCAATGTGACTATTCATGAGCATAGAGTTAGCACATATTTAATTGCCTTCCTGAACATGAGCCAAAATAGAGAGTATCCTAGGAGTGCATGGGAAAGGGACTTAGTTTTCATTGCTTTAATAGAGTTAGCTGCTTCACTTAGAAGCATTTGCAAATGGTTTGGGAAGGTTTGGGACTTCTTGCTAGCACATCTCTAGAGGGTAAAGCAGTCAACCAACCCTACTGCAAATGAGATGAGGATCGTGGGTGTCTGCACCACCCCAAGGAAGAGGACTCACATGAGAATTGATGCTTTTTCTCATTTTTTTTGTATGTCTGCCCAACAAGTGCTCAGCTCCAATGTTCTCCCCATCCATTTGTGAATTTACCAATTTTTATTAATGTCCTTTGGGAAAGAGCTCTGGATTTAGAGTATTCAATTGTGTGGGTAAAAATAAAAGAGAAAACTTTTTAAACGTCTCATTTTTAAGACTCTGCTTTCTGTTTTAAAAATAACTGGAAGGTGTGAGGAGAAAAACATGCCTTTTACATTAACTCTGACATGGTAACAAACTGGAGGTACAACACCAGTACATTTCATTAGTCTAACTCAAATTGCCACCCAGATCCCACAGACCTCCGCTGTGTTCAACTGAAATTGTTATTGAATGTGAAAACCACAAAAATATTCAGTATTTTCAACCAGTTCTTGACCAGATAGCGTAGATACCCTCTTTTTACCCACTTTTCAAAACCAGCTCTAAACCACAATGCAGGTTGTCAGTGAGCAGCAGCAGTTTCCACTGGGCTTTTCAGTTGTAAATAGTCAACGTCAGAAACCATGCTGGAATTTCAAAAATGAAGCAATTTTGCCCAAGACCTACATTCATTTATCCATGTGTGGGTAATTATCGTGGAGACCTCCACGTCTGTGATGAGATTCATCTCATCTGAAAATAGATGTCAGTTAGACACCTATTAGAAGGCTAACTGAGGCTGAGAAATCAGTGCTTATTTTTCAGACCCCAGCCTGAAAGCACTGGCAGCCAGCATGGAAAACCTGCTTTCCTCATGGTCACTTTTAGTTTTAGCTTGGCCTACAACAGTCATGACCCATATACGCACCAAGCTGGCTGAGCCACGCTGAAGATTAGCACACTGACCGCCGCTACAGGCTTAGAGGGTTTTGGGTTGAGTCATGTGTGGGTGGGGGTAAGGCTTTCTCCTTCACAGCCAGTGTTATTTTCACTGACTGCCTGGGTGAGATGAAGAGGAAGGAGGTCAATCAAACAGCACACGTGTGTCCTGCTTGTGGCAGCATCGGATGCGACTGCTCAGCACGCTGGGGTTGAGGGTGGGCGTCTGGCCCCTGCTGTGGGCGAGAGGCTGCTGAAGCCTGGAGAGGACACGTGGATGGTGCCTCAGTAGCATGAGGCCCCTGGGGTGGAGAATAGCCCCCTTCTTGTGGATAGAGGCACAGCTGAGCTCTGGGATGGGACTGCTCCTCTCCTACAGCACCACAGAGTGCTGGGGACACTGGGGAACGGCTGGGACATGATGGGGGCTTGGCGCAGTGCCTGTGTGCTGCCTGGTGCCACCTCTCCTCCTGCCCTCTCTGCAGCTGAGCTGCTCTTCATGGCGTAAAGGCTCCTTCACCCAAAGGATCCTGGGCCATTCCCAATTGTGCAAGGGGCAGAGCTGCTTTGTGCCACAGGGTGAAAGCAGATCAAGCCATGGTCCTTCCCTGCCACGTAAGAAATGGGGTCAGCATGCACAGGGGCACGTGGCTTATGGTGCTACGCAGCAAGGGTACATCGCTGATACTGCAATACACTCCTCTGCCCGAGGCGACGTGTGAGTGTCTCCCTGATGGAGGGGAGACAAGTGCTTTTGTATGACAGAACTCCAAAGATAATTTCTACTTCAGCTGTTCCTGAAGAGGGTGGCCCGGGAGAGGCACAACACAAAGGGATACTCATGATTACACACGTGTTCATTTTTATTGTGTCGTATGTGAGGATGGTGATCACGAATGGAAACGGGTAACGGAAAGTTTGCCAAGGAAGAATGCAATTCTAAAGCAAGAATGGCGTGTACAAAGAAAACGAACTAAAACTGAAAGGACTATTTTAAAATTAGCAAACCTTGACCATTTGCTTTGGTTTTTTTTTAAAAAAATCTTGTTTCTAAATATAAGTCCATGCTTACAGTGGCATCTAGTGGCTACTGTGTTTATGGAGCTCTCCTCCCCAGCACTGCTTGGAGAGTGAGACAGGAGAGATTTGCAACACCAGCTGTTTGCCTTTTTGTCCAAGACTGACTTTCCAGTAGCGTTTTTCTTGTGTGTACTTTTTTCTCTTTGAGTACTGCCTAACGGACCAATGCAAAGATCAACACTGAAGTCGGGGGAGTCCCAGACTTTGAGGTGAACGTTGGATTAGAATGCCTTATAAATAGGTCAAGTTCTGGACATTGGTCTTCATTTTATTTCTGAACTATAGAAAATTAATTTGAAAAGGCCAAAATTTAGGACGGTTCAGGTTGACAAAAGCCGGAGGTCGCTCAGACCCAAGTTCCCATTTCATGTGACCCTTTAACGTTGCAGCAGATGGGAAACACACATGTACAGGTTCACCAAGGGGCAGGTGAGCTGGCCTCTGGCCGTGCCTCCCTTCATGCTGGCTGGTGCTCACCTGAAGGGACAGCATCAGGGCATTTGCCAAGAGATGGACCATGCCTTCTCCTGCCAGTGAGCACCCTTGAGGGGGACACTGACAGCCAGGTTGCTGATAAAATGACCCAGTAAGGGCCCTTCCTCTCAGGAGACTGAACTGGCACGAGAGTGCTTTCCCACAAGACAGCAAGAAAAAAGAGGAAGGTCAGCACTGATGGCAAGGAAAGTGTGGCCCCGCTGCCTGTCTCCTGCTGCTTTCCTTCACCCGCAGCCATCTCACACTGGGGGAAACACTCCGGCAGCTCCTCTTACCTGTGTGGCAGCCTTGCCTCCAGGGCCGGCTTCTCCATCCTCTTATGGCTTCAGCAGTGATTCCAGCTCCCCCTGCTCCCATCACCCTGGCTCTCCTCAGACCTCCAGCCCACCACTGCCCGCACGTCACCAGCTCCCTGCGAGACCCTCCAGCCCAGTTCCTTGCTGCTCACACCTTCTCGCATCTCTTTCCTCCCCCCTCCCCAGCCGCATCTCTCTTCTTCCTGTGCTGCGGACACTGCTGATGGAAATCTAGCACGATGATGAGTTTTTCTAGCGCAGGCTCCTCCTCTCTTTTCATCTGCCATTGTCCTAGCCGGTCTCTCCACCTTTGCTGAGTCCCACACCAGGAATTTCAGCTCCTTTTCACCCATTTTGGCCTTTGCCTATCTCTTCCTCCGCCGCATTCCCTGCCGCCCCTTTCTGCAGAGCCCAGCAGGTTTTGCTAAGAAAAACAGTGAGCTCTGCTGTGACCGATCTCTTCCGTTTGACCCACTCTTTCCTTTAGTCACAAGCGCAGCTTTGACTAACAACGCTATTCTGGGGACCACAGCCTCTCCTTCTGTGAAGTTGAGACAACAGCCATGCTTCTGCTACAAAACAGGCCAAGGGAAAGGGCCTGAGCAGTGGTATGTTGTTGTCCATATAGTTAGCAAGGTCCTGGCACACTGGCCTCTCCTATCAGTGCTGAGACATAGCTTGGGACTACTCCCAAAAGGTTGCAGTGGCTGGACGGGGTTACCATTATGGTGTGAGTGGGTGGGTGTCAGGCCTAAAATACAGTCTCAGGCCCATTTTATTTACTAAGGTAGTTGTAATCAGTATGATGAGAACTGTTACGATAAATGAGTCATTGGCCAGAAGTCCTCAGTGAATAGCACGCTGGTCCTTCCCTCTCAGCAAGTGAGGGATGAGCCCCAGCAGCTGCACCGGCATCACTGTGCACCTCCCATGAGACCTGCCCTTCCTTGCCATGCCTGTTGGAAAGGTGTAACAGATTTGGGGAAGCACTGAGATAAACTCATGGCAGAAAGACCCACCAAGGAGCTTCGGATCCTTCATGCTTTCTTCAGAGATCCCCAAGCCCCAGGTAACTATGAGGTGAGAGGAGCGACTGGGAGAGGAGGATCACCTTATACCCACTTTGCTGCTGACATGGCTCCTGAAGCATCCCCCACCGGTCCCCCACCAGCCGCTCTCAGGGACGGGCTGGATGTGCTTTCGGTGGCTCTTCCTCTCTGCTTGCCCTGTATGCAGGAACAAAAGCAAGTTCAAGGGCCAGAGCTCTAAGGGTGGTATTTTCTTCACTGTGAGGACAGCTAGATTTACATACTGAATTGCTGTGTTAAAACAATTCAGGCAACAACACAGGGGAAGACCTAGAGAGCTCACGCGTTACAAAAACCCAAGGGAGGTTTTTCTTATGTGCATACCTTATATTGTAATGTATGAAATATTGTAGCTAATGAGTCCCATTTACCTGAGATGTTAATACATCCACATCCTGTACCACTTTATCTTTTGACATTTTAGAACTACCTTTTTTTTTTTTTTTATGGAAGCGATAATTTCCTTGAGTATATTATCATGCATTCATTTAGACACCTAAAAGCTTCGCTATAGTCTAATTGTGACATAGATATTGGTAAAATGAAATCTGCTTTTGCAATGCAAATGCCTATCTATTAGCAGAATCTTCTAAATTTGATTTCGAGTTTGGAGCAGCAGCTGTTTGTTCAGTTCGCAGGTTTCTTGTGGTTTGTGGTTTCTTGTGGTTTAAACATTCGCAGGGTGTAGACACTAACGAGAGCACTGAATTGTTTATGGGGATCTTTGAAGCAACATTGCAGATTTGTTATGAATTTTTGCCAGGCCAGCAGAAGCATATTGGCCTCTCCTTATGCAAAGTCCCACGTGCAGAGTAACCTCACTAATCCAGTGCTTTGGGACCATGCCGGTCAGTGAGAGTTTATGCTGCATGGCAGTTGGACACGTCCTTTCTTCACATCTATTATGTGGAGGATCATCTTTTCCCCAAAATAGGGCGTTCAGGAATAAAGCGAGTTGGACTCCTAGCTGGAGACGCATCTGTTACAGCAATCTCCTACCAAAATCTGAGAGGCAGATCTCCTCTCACCTTTTCTGTGTACTTTTGCTGGTGATTCCATGCCAGTCCCACCACTGCCTGTTTTCCACCTCAGTACTCAGCAAAATTACTTTCCAGGAGCCTAGTTAGTTCATGCCAAGCTCCCTTGCATGAGCTGCAGGGAGAACAAGCTGATGGTCCTAAACTCAGACAGCAAGTGGCCAGACTTGTCCTAACAAATCCTAACTTGATAAATACTGATCACGGAGTGGTCCCCTAGATTGTTGTTACCTCTATAGAGGAGGAGAGGAAGCTTACTCGAAGTAGGTTGGGCAAAACTCTGAAGAGTTGAATTGTTGAAACACTATTGCACTGTGGAGAAATAGGAAAATTAATCTCACAAACCCTTTCTACCTAATTCTTGATGACATGCCATCTTCCTTAGGTACATGGCAAAAGGGAGCCCTCTAGGGTAAGTGCTGTATAAGAAGATCTCAGTTTTCAAGGTGCTTCACAGTTGGTTTCATTTTGTACTTCGGCAGCTATGAAGGTTCATGAAATGCAATGATTGATGTTGCAACTTCCAACTCAAGGGGAAACCCAGGTTGCTCACCCAAGCCCAGGACATTTTGCCAGCAGCAAGATCTCAGCATCTATGCCCTGTTTCTCTAAGCAACCATCAAAGACAGGTTGGAAGGTCTAGGAGACCTCCGTAATGGCTCAGACTGGCCATTCTCATGCTCCCTAAAATGGGGTATGAATGGGTGAATGAATGCTGGGAGTGGACACCCCTCTTACCAAAGTCCCATGCTGGCCTTCACTTTTTGCTCTCCTATGAATGTTTAACAACTGCCGAGGCCCCGTGTAAAAATGCTGCTTCTCCTTTCCCCATCTTCATCCTTCATCACATGCTGCTCCCACTCCTAGTTACCTACGCAGTGCCAGTACTGCCAGCCAACGTGTCCTATTTGTCTAGTTTTTCTGTAATTATCATGTCTTTTCCTCCCACAGGTCTCAGACTCCTTCAATAAACAAGCAAACCCATGCTGCTTGGCTTGTCTAAGCTGCAGCAGGGGTGAGGAGCACAGAAGGGCAGGAAGAGGAGAGCAGTCACGGTGTCAGTGCTGTGCCAAGGAGAGTGGGGAGGGAGGAAAAGGGCCAGCTGCAAGGAGTGGGATTGACCATGATACTTAAAAATATGAGGAGATCTTTGTACGTAGCAAGGTAAGTGATTTCTGGTTTATGTAAGGTCTCTTCCTTGCTGTTGAATGAATGCAGGACCCAGACCTGTTCTGGTCCTGTGACAACAGTCCCGAGGACAGGAGCGTGCAGTGAGACCCTCAATGCCTGGTTGGATGGGTGTCCTTCAAACCAGGCCTGGCAGACCCCGGCCATCCGCAGCCATCCTGCCGCTGCCTTGCGAGCCCTCCCATCACACCTGGCTTGGGGGCCCTGTGTCCACTGGGCTCTGCAGCCTCCTGCCATTTTCTCAGTGAGGATTTACTGTTGTGTCAGGTCTAACAATGCTCCCTCCGTTCTCCCTGACAATTTGCTAAGGCACATGGCCGTAGCTCAGGTAAATTACAGGCCTGCAAGAGAAATTACTGGGTGTAACTCCCTGGCCTGAGTTGAAAGGACGATAGATCCAGGGATTGCAGAGCTTCCCCCTGAGCCTGAGAAACCAACAGGCTGCCCAGAGAGGCTGCGGCTTTGCACAGTCCTGCAAAGTCCTCTTTTTTCCAGTGCCTTTTGTTTACCACCCCAGTGGCAGTGCTTTCACTGGCTCGGGCAGCTGCAGAGCTGCAGGGTCCTGACTGTATATTCTATGGTCTTCCCTTCTAATTCAGAAACACCATAGACAGTAAGAAATTCTTGTTCAGAAATTACTGTCAGAATTTACTGGCAGTGTAAAACAAACATGTTCATTTAAATGGGAATTCCCATTGCTTCTTTTTCGACTCTGATGCCAAATAAATAGAAAGAAACCGTTTTGCCTTGGGTGCGAGACTGCGGTGGTTCTTCTGCCACGCGTGGCAGCTCAGCCTCACGCTTCCACGGGCACCGAGCTTTCTGTGCAGCACCTCACTGCAGGCAACGCCGTATGAGCTGTTCGGGTGAGAAAGGCACCGCAACTCCTCTGTTGCTGTGCTTCTTCATATCAGACTAGAGCAAGGGTAATTTCCATTTCTTTCCTAGACAGATGCCATGGCAGTGTCAGAGAGAGATAGTTATGTGAAACCTTCTGCTCAGACATTCCTGCTGACCTGGAGCGTGCTTTAGAGCGCAGCTTTTTAATTCCTCTAAAAAAGTTTCATCCAGTTTTGAACTGGCTTGGCTTGGGGCGCATCCCTATGTCAGCACGCCCCTCTGCTCTCTGCTGGGTTGTCTGGCGAGTGCTGTGGGCTAAGCTTGGCATCACGCAAGGATGCATCGTTCTCCCTGCCCGGACTACATTCCCTATCATTCTTCGCCCTCCCATCTGACTGAATTTCTGAGGTGCATCCTGGTAACCACAGGAGCACAGAGGGGCTGCAGGCGTGGGAGCACGGCTCATGGGAGCGGGGAGGGCTCCGCTGAGCACAGCTCAGGGTAGACAGGGCAAAGGCGGCACTCACTGGCAGGGCAAAACATTCTCAAGTGCTATCATCTGGCACAGTGCCCTTACCTTCCCCTGACGGGAACAGTCAGTCTTCATCAGAGAGGCATGAAAGCTTCATCTTGGGTCACCAAATGGCACCAGCCTCCAAAAATACCTTCCTGCTTCTAGCACAGATCTGGGTATTGCATCAAGCATATTCAATACCCAGTAACTAGTACAAGAGTTTGGCTGTGACAGAGGCTGATTGCAAAAGGCTTCACCTGATAAAGAATTGCTCAATTAGTCAATTAGCTGCTCTGAAGGAACAGAGAATGGCAAAAGATCGGATTTTGGGGTATCGGCTGCCGCCTCTGGAGTGACAGAAATCAGGGAGCGTAAGCGCAGCACATAGGTGAGTTACGCAGTGTTTCCAGCCAGCGTCCCAGCGTCTGGACCAGAGAGGAGAGGTCAGTGTGTGACTGTCTTTTCTTTCAAAAAGGCCTTTCCATCCCAGCAAGCTCAATGTTCCCAATACTTACACTTACATCCAAATACTCCTTCTTTTGGGAAAAAAAATCATTAAAAAGGATTTGACCAAAATCCACCCAACAACAATCGAATAAACGAGCAGGCAAAAACTCCAGAAGCTCCCTCAGGACAACATGTGAGGGTGACAGAGCACTGGAACAGGCTGCCCAGAGAGGCTGTGGAGTCTCCTTCTCTGGAGACATTCAAAACCCGACTGGACACGTTCCTGAGTGATGTGCTCTAGGTGGCCCTGCCTTGGCAGGGGGGTTGGACTAGATGATCTTTCGAGGTCCCTTCCAACTTCTGTGATTCTGTGATTCTGTAACATTTCTGTTGCCTCTTGAACTTGGGAAACTCATTTCCCATGGTGGCAGGGCAGAACTCTAATGCCTAGCTAGGTAGCAATGATGCCACTTGCTGGTGTCATCCACTGTATTACAAAGACTGGTTCGCCAGAGACTCATGCAGATGTTGTAGCTCCAGAGCATTTACAAGAGGCAAAGAGTGACTTAATGTCTCCCAATTATCTTGTAGAAAAGAATACATGGTGCTTAAGGTAAGCCAAAAAGGCAGCATGCAACTCTTCTGAAAAAAGCAATGCTGCTACTCCTTGTGATGCTTTAGCCTCCTGCGGTGCCAGATGTAGCTAGTGTTTTTACTATTTCTTTCTTCAAATAGCAGAGCTCAGGGGGGATAAACTTTACTTAACCTAATTAATTTTAATCACAGCTTTCAAATCTCATACTGTGCAAAGAATTACAAATTGGAATACATTAATAGAAGCCATGGTTTATGCTGCAAGCTAATCGGGAAGTGTGCATTTACATTTTCTGCATGAGTTTACAATTACCATTAAAATAAAATTCAGTTATGTCCTTTTAAATTACTAAAATGTGAAGAACAGATTGAGCTGGTCCCATTTGTTGTAGAAAATGACTTGAAAATGGCCTACATTTCAAAGAATTAAATGATTCTTACTGAATAAGAGGTTTTAGAAAATGATTTCCAGTTGTCTAGAGTTAAGGTGCTTCCAGGCATTCTGGTTTAAACAATCTTTCCTTTAAAATAATGGATCGCTTAATGTTTCCTACCTGCTTCAGTACAGGTTCATGGAAGGAACAAAGAGAGTTCTCCCACAAAGCCTCGGCTATGTCTTCCTTCAGGATTAAACCAGAGAAACACCATCTCAGCCGGCCATCTCAGCTGACCACATGCACAACCGAACTCTGAGATAACACAGCGCTGAGCATCAGGCCAGAAAATTTCCTTCCCAATGGGGAGGTTCCTCCTCATGTGGTGGGGACAGGGGGTGGTGGTGGTGAGAAATACCCCCAAATACTAAAATGCAGTAGCTCTGGGGTTTCATTACAAACACAGAACTCCTCTGTATGTTTTTGAAATTGTAATTCTGGTAGGACCAGGTTGAAAGTTTTACATATACCCAGTGATTTAAGAGCCTCTGTCCCTTTAAAAAGAATAAATGTATGCACTTGAAGACTGATCCCTTCAGTCACTGATGGTGACTGGGGCCCGTTCCCCAGTGCCTGGCTGTGGGGTTGCCGGACCACTCCAGCAATACCCGCTTTTGTATCTGGAAGGTTAGGTGCCGAGTTTCTGTGGTCTGTGTCAGCCCAAGTCCAGGGGCTTCAGTTTCAGGGGTGCTAGTGACTACAGAAGAAGTAAAAATAAGGTGGCCTTGACCTTGCTGATATATGGCAAAAGAGCTGATTTTAATTTTTTTTTTTCTTCTTTTTTTTTTTCAGGACTGTGATGGCAGATCAAAATGATTTGGCCAACCAGCACTCATCTTCAAAAGCACCTTGTTATTTTAGGAAAGTAAGTCCCATTGACTTCAGTGGAAACCTGGGTTTCAAGGTGCCACACACCCCTCTGAGCACACAGCTCAGATACTGAAGTCATCTGGCTCTTTTAGGGAAGTGTTATCTCACTAGAAATGGCCTCATTTGCAAGAAAAGTTTAATCATTCCCCAAAGGAGCATAGTCCTCAGGGGTGTATTCTGTGTTACAGTCTCACAGTGCCCAAAATTGGTTTTAATATAAAGTTTTACATCATAATGACAGCGTTCAAGAGAGTACAGCGGTGTTTGTATTTATCTTCCAGCCTAAACCTGCTGCAACTTAACATTCTTTCTATTTAAGATCATTTAAAGCGAGCAGTGCAAAATCAAGAGGAAAACCACAGTCTCATCATAGTTTGTACAGATGCAGAAACAGTTTACTCTTTTGTATAGCAAAAAGGTCAAAATGCATGGCTGTCGGGAAAACACAAGCAGATGTATCTATTATAGATGATAACCTTTAGCTAAGTTGTAAACTTCGTGCTTATTAAATAATTGATATTACATCAAAGCTTTGGAAAAGCCATGTTTAACATGCTGAGTTTAAATAAAATGGCTTGTGATAATGATTTTTTTTTTTAAACATAATATAAAGTACAAATATTGACACAGAGACCAACAGGATGAAACATTTCCATTTTATTAAACAGATTATTATATCTAACCCAGCGCTGAACCTCACTAAAATCTCTGGAAGAGGAAAATTAACCATGTTTTCACTGTGAAATATCACTTCAAACTTGTATTTGCAACAGAAAGCTTGCTGAGGGTTTCTTCTCTTTAAAAATGCAGCTCAAATGCTCTGTAGAGTGCTCATAACCACAGAATGATATAAGTAGCTTTAAAGGAAATGATGAGCTGATTCTTAACTGATGTAAATCACCAGAGCTCTGGCAGAGTAGAGTGGAAATCTACTCAATGGACAATTTTAATTTTAAATAAGATACAGACTGCAGATCCACCAAAACGGTTTCCATATACTTTCTTTAAATTGCAATGAGAAGAGGAAAATTCACATTTCCACCCCTCCGGTTTCCGTAGGTGACTGTAAGACTGTGTGTTCTTTCGGCTGAAGGAAATGCAAAAGCACACCTCGTTTCCCTTTCTGTCACGCTCAGGTAAGTCACGGGTAAGTTTAGAAAGGTTGCGCTGCTGCAAAAAAAATTAGTCAGGGGGAGCGTGTAGTTGATGCCTCATCTCGGAGCGATTCGTCTGCATCTTTTGTGCCAGAGAGGAGGATGTGAGCAATGCAAATGCCACACTTCCACGTTCAAAAGAGCCCTGCCCTCCGCTGAAGCAGAAGCTGGACTCCAGGAAGCACTTTTTGAATCTTTTCAGGGTTAAAGAGAAGAAGCCACTATGGGTACCCCAGGGCTTACCCATGGCAATCACCACCCAGGGCAGGAGAGCCCTGCGCTTGTCCTTCTGCTCTTTGGCAGCAGCTGCCGATCTGCAAGCATCCTTTGGCCGCTTGAGTCATTTCAGAGGCTACTCTAGTAATTAATCTGTGTGATTTAGGTGACACACTGTTTGTTTGTTTGTTGGGTTTTTTTGTTGTGGGTTTTTGTGGTTTGTTTTTTTTTTTCCAAATGTGGAAAATCCTCCAGCAAAAGTAACATCTAATGTATTTATTCAAAATAAACAAAGGCTAAATTTCAGCTACTTCTAAGGTTACTTGTTAACTGCTATAATCCAACTTCTTCCTTGTGTCCAAGCCTGTGCAGCTATCATCAAGGTCAGCCTGGGTTTTAAGTAGGCTCTTTGTAGTAGCTGCAAAGTCCAGCCTCTACCCAAGTGCACATTTTCTTTGCTCTTCAATTATTAACAGTGTCTAATTTCAGATACAAACCCATTTTGCACCCATTAGAGAGGCTTTGTGCATTGAACAGGCTCCATGTGACATTCCTTCCCAACAATTCTGGACCAGAAGGAGGAAATCACTGCAGTTCCCATCTCCAAGCTGTAAAGCAGCTTTCAGCACCACCAGCTGACTACTTAGTGCACTTTAATTAGCTGAGGAATGTTCCCAGACCACTGCGTCGAAATGAAACGTGCACGCAACTGAAGACTCACTCACTGGCAATCAAATTTTTAAGTTACCAGGCCTGATGAGTTCTCTCTGCAGAGCAGAGCCGCTTCCTCAAAAGCAGTGATATTCCTCTGGGGGAAGACAAAAAAAAAAAGCAAGCACCATGTTTTTGCATAATCACAGCTTTCAGTAGTACAAAATTCACCGCTCTGTGGGAAAGCGCAAAACAAAAAGTCATAGTAAGTACGAAGTCCTCAGTGCTCTGACATGTTAATGCAAGGGAAAAATTGCCTTGCACAAAAGACATTATTTATGAGGGCTATTTGGCACCATTTTTCTGTTGCCAGGCCTCTATTCAGGGTCTCATCAGTTATGGGGAAGAGCATCATGGTTTGAAAGGCTCTGTGAGCCATATAGCTAAAAACCCCATAGCTTTTTCCTGCTGCTCAGCCCTCCTTCAGCAGAAGTCCCTCTCACCTCCAGGAGACCCAGGTTATAGCCTGACGTTTTTTAGCGCCTGCTGGCAGTCACAGTATTGTTTAACTTTTTCAAACTTATTGTAGTTTCTCGTAGATCCAGTGGAAATGCTGTGTCTTGGCTACTGCAAATCTGACACTGAGAAATTTTGCAGAAAAACTGCATGTATTTATTACCACTTACATGGTGAAAATACTTTTGTCTACTAGTATATGCAATAGAGAGAAGAATAACACATTTTTCTTTTTCGCTTTGCTTGAATTTTCTAAAATTTGTGTCTATCATGTATTTATTTCTATACCTTGGCCAATAAGTTCAATAATTAGGTAGTTTAAAACCCGTCTGTCTTACAAGGGAGGTTACAAGTAGAGGATGACTGCGTAAGACCTCTGTACTTGCCTTCAGTGATGAAGAATATGGGAAAAAGAAACCTGAGCAGGGCACGAAGAAGCCATTGATCAAAAAAAAAATGACTGATCGTTTCAATCATAATTTAGGGTGTTGGTGATGCAGATCTTGGGCACACTCCACGGGACCCTCAGGGGTGTAAGAGCACCCCAAGGTAAGCGTGGAGAGCAATTTCTGCAAGACAAAAAAAAAGCAACTCTCCCAGCAAGAGACCCCAAATCCCATCTTCACTAACACAGCAAGGGTATGCTGGGGGCAAACACAGAAGGCAGTGCCATTCTGTAGCGTGCTGGGTTTTGGCTGTACCCTCCTGAATTCAGCTGCATTTTCTGGATCGTTGCAAGAAAGTCTGGCATTAATTTTTTATTTTTTTAAAAAGTAAAGACAGTTTGGCCCGGTTTCTCAAGCCAAGTAGGCCACAGTTCTCTCAAAATGATGGGCCTCCAGGGAGCCAAGATTAACTGAGCTAAGTCAAGAGACTAGCAAAATTTATTATTTTGTAGAGCCTTAAATGTTTTCTCCAGACACAAATGAAGCATGCATTTATTGAATTTTTGTTTGCTCTTTCACTGGTGTCACAAGAAAGTAGTGCGTTTTTATTTACGGCTTTGCAGTCACTGCTGGGTTCGTGAAAAGAAGATGATCTTGCATTTCCTGTGCTCTAAATAGTTGGAAAGAAAGAATTTGAGCTTGGTGAGAAATTCTTTCTTCCTAGGAGCACTGCATGTGGAGATACAGCTTCAGGCACATTCTTTGCTAACTGCATAGCATTTTAATGTAATTAAGCACAGTCACTTGTGCCGAAGATCTCGAAGTGCACAGCATAAATAGATCTCTGTCAACCTTTTATTTCAAGAAAAAAAATTATAATTTTTAAATGTGTTTACAGATTTTTTAGCAAGTAACAATGTGTTTGGTTTAGAATATTTTACTGTCACCCTGAATTATAAAGATCTTTAGAGCATTACCAGAAAGTTGTCTCTTGGATTGTTTTATTTCCTTAATAGTTATGACTCTGAGCAAGACTAAGCAGAGTCAGCTAGTTTGTAGCAAGCCCAAACCCCATGGTCTTTTATTAAATCCTTTTATATGTAGGTAGGAGACATTATCTCATATTAAGATGTCATTTCATCACCCTATTACATGTCTCCAAAAGATACCCACTCATTCATTGCCATCCCACTTGCACAACAGCCGACCTGGTTTATAATTGGTTTACTTCCATTTGTATCAGTCTAATGAACTTGGCTGCAAATAGTAGTAAAATATTATAATAACAACAACCACCACCCCCCTGTCTTTGCTGACCAGAAGGATGTACTCTCTAGCCAAGCTAGATACAGGAAAGCTCTTCTGAGTTGTGCTCAGGGACAGAATCACTGGAGTCCACCGGAGATAGTACTGGATGGACAGGCAGGAAACTTTAATCTTAATCTCAAATCAGGTATGGACCTTCTGGAAGGTCAGCTACACTCCCTTGGGCCTCTATTCCCCAGAATCGTGCTTTTTGGAAAGTGATTTGGAGCCTTCAGGTGAAAAATACTCTGCAAGGGTTATATATCAGTAATTAAAGTAAGCCTAACGACCACATCTTTTTCCCCTAAAGGTCTCCCATGGGGCCAGCATCACCCATGGAGATTGTTCTGCAGCATTTCGATGGTGTTTTTATCCTATGAATTGTTGGAAGATGGGCTCCAGTTTATCATTATAAACCTGTGCTGAAACTTGTGCATCTAAATACTGGTGAAAATCCAGTCAGTACTGTAAATTTTCTTACTACCTGTGCTCTGTACATTGCCAAATAAGCTTTTTCCTCCTGGTTGCTGCAATAACTTTTTTTACGCTGCTGCCTCTGAGACCAGATGACAGTGCTAATGACCCATGTCCTTGTTCTCTGCTTCCCTTGTTTACGTCTCTTGTTTCTCCACACTCAATTAAGGAAAAGAATTGAGGTTAATATTCCTGTCCTTGAAATTAATTCTATCCTTGCCCCACAGTACAATTAATGAAAACAATTTAGGTACAGAGCCTTTCATCTCTAGGTCATTGGCCCATTTAGTAGGAGTTGATGATGACTCATGCCATTAATTTTTCTGCTGGCCAGCAAACAGCGAACCGGTGATGTTAGCCTAGATTCTAGGCATTCACCTTGCAAAAACACTGCCACAATGATGCTCTTTGAGGTGAAGAGTTGTGGTAGCTACAAGACGACTCCTTGTGTCACAGGTCCTCCTGCAGCCTGCCTGCAGACACACCAAGGGTACACATGGTCTGTGCTGCTCTTGCTACTACTCATTCCAGGGATAATTAGATAAACCTGGCACTTATATGTCAAACATTAGCTTTGGTCCAAGTAACAGGACAAATTATGCTATGCACTTTTACTGTGAGAACCACCGGTCAATTATACACTTGGGTCTTAAATGAGTTTAAGGTCCAGACCATGTTCAGCAGCACAAACACAATGGATGGGTCGAAAAGAGTGTAGGTATCATCTCTGGTTTCCTTCATTGCCAGATGCTGACACATGGGGAGTTCTTGGGGTATTCACAACGGCTAAACTTGAGGCATCTGAGCGTAACCCCTCTCACCTACCTATGTAGTCTACCGGGATGCTGACTCGCAAGGCGGAAACCTATGCTCTGCATCATCTACTTCAGGAGCCTAAATTCAAGCTCACAGCTTGAATTACTGTGGAGGAACTACATCTCTCCCTTACCCATGAAGCAAGTGGGAGATAGCATCTTTGTGAATGCTTCTACCACCCCTTCAGTTACCTGCTCCGAGGTCGAGCTGAGAAAATGGTCAGTATGGGAAGAACAGGGATACACTGAGTAGAGACAGCACCATCCCCCTATAACCCTGATCCTTGTTACGGAGAAGGCTGGGTATCTTCAAGCTCACAGCAGCAGGAACTTCTTCCCTTCATTGCTGTCCTTGAATACACTGGCGTAGGCTTTCCAACCCTGGCAAGCACACTCGGCTCTTGAAAGTACAGAGAAACCTGTAGTTTTCTTTTCTTTGTCTCTTCAGAACAAAACAAAAAAGATCCCCAGAGTCATGGCTTACTTATAAACACGTTGAAAATTTTTCAACTCTGCTGAAAGAAGGGAACAGCATTAGTGCGTTATCATCACTCACAGAGCAACGATTAGGTCTGAGCAGATACCACGGGGAACATTAGTCCAAGTAAATACCAGACACTGGATCATAAAGGTTCAGGAGAGCTCAAAGTACTTAGCGTTCATCATCTGATTCTTAAGGGATTTGTATTTACGCCAAGTTAATAAGTGAACAGCACAGCCTGTGATTCATTGCCATACTGCACAGCAGTATTTTTATGCAACTGACTGCAATAACACTGACGTTGCCTTCAATTTTTGACCGGCTTGCGGAGGTGGCCACTTTTCTTCTCTTGACACGCTCAGGCTGGACCGCAGGGCAGATGGTGGAGTTGAGATTTGAGAAACCTGTTGTGATGATCTTGCAAAAATCTTCACAACGTAGAGTGCTGCTGTGGAGGCTCGAATACAGATGAATAAATGCCTCGCCTGAACGCTTCTGTATTTAAGGCGTGTTTCAGAGCTACCGCACGCTTGTCCATTACACGGCAGGAGGGACACTGAACCCGAACATAAACAGTCAGCACTTTTGAGCTTCTTTTAAGCAGTTTTTAAAACATTCAGCTCATTCATCCTGCAAGAAAAAAAGGGCTCTTGGGACCTGGCTGACAGGGTTATTATAGATAATTTTATATCACACTGCCAGCATGGACAGCTCTTTTGTTAGAACAAGTGACCTAAACTTCAAATTTGTTAAATAGTAATTCATAAGTTATTCTTTAATTGATTCTAACATGTTTTCTTTGGGGGGGAGGGAGGAATAAATAATTATGAGAAATGCTGTCTTTTGGTGCAAGAAGCCAATTCAAATGAAGACACCTTAAGCAGCACGTTGCTTATAGCTATAAAGCATTCACAGGAAACTCAGCCATTGCAGCTGCTGCTGTGGTATTAGTGAGACTTTCCTGAGAAACGTGGAAGGACATACCCTCTTCCTACCCCTGTACACACTGCTACCGCTCAAGGACCGTACGTCCTGCCTTGGGAGACCAGTATTTGTCAGAGCGCCTTGCAAAGAGCAGGCAGCCACACAGCACTGCCCGCAGCTGTGACAGCAAGAGGCTCTCAGCCAGGCACGGTTTTCTGGAAGAGTAACGACTTCTCAGACCAACAGAGTTGGAAACCCCACATTTTTAGGAACGCCATCCCTCCTTCCCTGACAGTTTAAAGCATCAGGATTAACATGCCCAATTGACTGAAAATTCATTTTCCTCACTGACATTCTCCCTTATTTTTCTTGCAAATTTTTGAGATTTCAGCATTTTGTTTGATTTCAGAAAGGGACTTGGCAGGTTTGCTTTCTGTGAACCCAAAGCTCTGCTTTCCCCCAGCAACTTCAATAATCAGAGATGCTGTAACCATTTCAGGCAAAGCCAGTGCTGCTTAAAAGCTTGTAACATAAACCACCTGCCGTTAGACTCTGATGTTCTCCCTACTGATGGTACTTTGAAAATGCCTCATTTTACTGTAACAAAATTTGCCCCCAAGTAAATCAAGCAAACACTAAACTTTTCTAACGCCATCTTCTTTATAACTAGATTTTATGACTTTCTTTAGCAACTAATCTCTGTACGTGAGCCTCATTGAGATTACATTTTTAGGACCTGAATAGAATACAGAAAAGCTGCATGCTTTTAGGTCAGCCAGCTCTGAGACTCAGCACCAGGGAAGAAAAAAAAATCCCCAATATCTGAGCTCTCAGACAATTAAAGCCAAGTTAGTTTCTTCATGTTGATTGTTTTCCACACCTTTCATGATTTGTCACAATAGGATTACATTAAAAAGAGATCCGGTTCTTAGCGGGGCTTGTGCCAAGGCTACAGGGGTGTTTCCCTCACCCAGAGGCACGGGCTACAGCATGCTCGGTGACTCTCACCCTTGGGTTTTAGGTTTTTTTCTTCCTAAAGAAATAAGATCATGCTAAACCTCAAACATGGCCACAGCTTCGGTATCTGACAGCCCTCAAGGACACCTGGAGTGGTAGCAAAGACCTCCAATAAAGAGCAGCCCAGCCCTGACGAGCAGCCCTGGGAACACTCAGCCATGGCACTCTGCCCCGACGTCAAGCACAGCTGCACCCACCAAAACGGCTCCTCCGCCGCCTCGGCCTCTTTGGTCCGACCTGGGCCCTTTACTGACAGAAGCAGTTTGTGCCCGGCAGACCCCAGGCAGCCTAAATTAGCTTCACCTCCTACCTCACGATCAGTTCCCAGCTATGCTCCCAGCCGCATTGCTAATGATGATGTAAGAAACTTTAATAAGAGTCTGATTTGCGCGTACCAGGTTTAACTTTTTGGAGACAGCTGTTCGAGCAGTCCTCTAGTGATGGGCACTGGCAGGCTCCTCTGGGGCCTTGGAGAACCGAGACGTTCACAGGGTCACTTCTGCAGTGGCGGCTTGGCAAATTCAGACATCCTCAGATGACAGGACAATTTATTCCCTCCCTTAGCCTAATCTTTGTCACTTTGCCTGTTCTTAGAAGGGAGTCTGAGTGGTCTTAAACTTGTACTGACACCAGTTACGCTGTGCAAAAGGCTCAGTGCAAACAGCTCTCCTCCTTTTCTTAAACAGCTTCTTGGCTGCCCCTCTTCTCACACCAAGGCGCTACCAGGACAGTCATGGTGGCTTTGCACATCGCTCAAAGGCAGCCCAACAGGCGAAGCCCACCTTGCTGCTCCTCGTGAAAAAGGACAGAAACGGACCCCGGTAGAGCTACTAGATACATCCACCTCACCACACGATCCTCATGTCTCCTGCAACTAGGGATATTTACTCTAATTTTCTACTATACGCTGAAGTTGCGTGCCATCCCACGTGCCGAGCCCATAGGCTGCATGAACACAAGTCACTCCTTGGTCCTGTGCCTAAATACCACAGGAGAGCAGCCCACATGCAGCTGCTCCTCTGCCTCCCCCCTTCAACACCAGTGGGAGGGAAAAGCGTGTCCAAGAAGACCGTTGTGTTTCCACTAGCGTGCACGCCAGCGTCGCTGGACTCGTATTTACGCAGGGAGCACCCACTGCTTAGGGGCAGGGAGGGGTCCGAGGGAAGCCAAAATGCACAGCTGCAGGCACTGCTAGGGCGGCACAGTGGGGGTGCGCTGCCCACCTCTCCCTCCCACCAAGAAGGCTCCACTCCATCTCCCTCCGGGTGTCCTCCCAGACCTTTTGCTCAACAAGGCTGGATATGCTTTTAACTTCCTACAACACAACGACCTGCTCCTCTCTTTCTGCCTGTGACAGGCAACGGCAACCAAGCGCAAGAGTAGCTGGGCTGCCTTTATTTGAGTTAGAAAGGCAGCATGGACAAAGCATGGGTAATTATGTGAACTCAAGCCTTTTTTATCCTTTGGAGTATCCAAAATTCTTAGATACTTAGTATAATGATACTTTAGATATTTAGTACATGAAGAAAGTCCTTTTTTTCCATTAATGCTTGTTTAGGTTAAAACCCTAGCACTAGCAGTGCTCCTTAAGTATTTTAAGACAGTATTTAGTACCCCTCCATGACCAGACTGTAGATTCAAAGTCAAAGCAGCTATAGCAGATCCGTCCAAGCGCGGTGGGAGATCTGAACTGTCCCTGCAGGAAGCAGAAAAGGGCAACATGGGCACAGAAAATAACTGATGTGCTACCCACCCCCCCCAGACCGGGATTTACCTGTCTCTATAGGACTCGATCCTCACAGGCTTAGAGCACCACTTGTCTAGTGACATTATTAAAGAAAATACAAGCTAACTAATAAAAGCTCAGATTTTGGAAATAGAAAGGCATTTATCAATTCTGGTTTGATATATGCAGCTCCACACTGAAGCACGCAGCAGAGCCCGTATGTGTGTACACACACGTAGAGGCTTACTTTTGTAAGCTCCTCCTCTTCAGCCAGTTCAGTGCAGGGAAATCTGTGTTTTGAGGGGCTGAGTGTGCCGCACCTTGTTTTTTGGCCCGATCCTTTCACACTTTCCTGCAGGTTTGAGCAGGGCACCTGGAACAGCAGAGTTGTTCAAAGCAGCTCAGAACAGATCTGAAGCAAGATTTTGTGTTCTTCATCGGCAAGGAGACAATTAAAGGGTTGTCTTTCTCTGTAGTATGGCAACGGAAAATCTTAAGCAGTAAAGTCCATTATGAACAAAACAGAGAAGTTCCAGGGAATGGAATTTGTCCGAACCAAACAACAAAGACGACCGCTTATCTCTTCTCAGAACTTCCGTATGAAAGATGTGGCATTCTTAAAATATCTTGATACTCAGTTCTGAGCAGGACTATTCATCCTACACTCCACTTCTGCACACAGGAAGGGAAGAGCTAATAGCAGAAGAATTTTCTTTCGGCGGTGGGAACAACTGCGTGATGATTATCCCCCGCCCCGTGTGGGATTCCATCTGAGATCAAGGATGCCCTGGCAAGCGGTAGGGCATTACTACATGTTTGTGGAAGTCTCTCAGCTTTTATTAATTAGATTCCTGACAGCACAATAAAACCTTGTAGCAGACAGCCACACTGCTCGTTCCTGAATCATATGAAATCGTTCACCATTTTATGTACAAGTTTTGAATTACAATCTTCAACTTATCAGGAAAAAAAAAAACCCCAAAGCCTAAAAAAAAGCATTTTTGGCAGAACTGCACAGTGTACAGAAGCATACTTTCAATTACACAATATCTTACAGAACACATACCACAACAAAAAGCAGAGCCTGTTGCCTTGCCTGAGAAGGCAGTGCCCAGACAAAACTAGATGTTGCACCTCCGTTATTAGAGGAACAGCTTTAACTGGACAAAAGAGTACATGGAAAAAATTCCTGAACACTCCAGATAGTTTAACAGAAAAATAAAAGTACATTTGTAAACAACTTTAAAACAAGAGCCTTATGAAAATAATAAAGGTCACTGAAAGTTAAGCTGTTAAACTCCTCTTAGCACAAACCGCTATATTCTACCCTTGTAGTTTGGGTTTTTTTATGAAACACAGACTTTGTCACACAGAACACTTCGCTGAGAAATCTGGGCAAATACTTTTTAAGTTTTTGGTGGAATTAAGAAAGGGACAATTTGAAGGCCAAACTCCAAACTTCCCTCTGAAAATCAGAAGAGCAATCCAACCTAACTACTGAACGGAGCCGAGCTCACCAGCGCATGGTAGCACAGTACTTATTTTACAATCTGAGACTCTTTTTAATGTAAACCCTGAAAAATCGTAAGCAACTGTTACAACAGACGTTTGTATTATGTACCATTAAGTTAGCATTGCATTCACTTTCATTACTCAAACTTTGCCATAAAGTGACTTTTCATACACAATACCGATTTACCTTAAGCGTATCTTCCTGTTTTATGACAGGGCAAACGGTAATAACTGTCCTGGGCAATGATTTTGTGTATTGAACTATGAACCTTGCATCTGAAGTTGAGCATTAGTACTTATGCTGCTCTACTTCATGTTTCAGCATATGTTAAATAAGCCGCTGATCAGCGAGTGTGTCCATTTTGGTAGATGGACAGATGTATGTGAACAACAATTCTTGGGATAACTTGTGCTATTCCTAATACTACAGTTATTTTCTCTGCCAATTACATTTTGCTATAAATATGTGTGCCCTTAAGTTGATCCCAATATCAGTTTCAGCTAACTAATCAAATTATCTGCTAAGGTTTTGGGAATGATAACCCTTCCTTTATTTAAATAAAATGAGGGAAGGGTTTCTAACTCCCAAAAGTTTGCCAGCAAGACAGGATGACACTGCGCAGTAAACTGTTCGTCATCTTTGCTGTCCACAGATAAGCACAATAGTATCAATGTTTTTTATCAGGTAGGCAGGAAGGGGGAAATACTGTGAGGTTTTTACCTTTAATGTGTTTCCAAGTTCTGCTCGTGGGCTCTTACAAAAGAAGCATTAAGTCAAATTTCAGATTACTTCTCATATTTTGAGGGCTCAGCATGCTAAACTTCCATTTTCTATTTTCCTTTTGCAAGACTGTTATTAAACCCTGCCCACAACTGAGTACACCGAGAGCTTATGTAAGAAATAATTCCTCATTATATTTAGAAGTGCCTCATTTTTGTACCGGTTAAAAAGTTAATTCATAATCCAAATGATCAATCTGCAATGTAAACAAGTAGTTATTTTCTCCCATGTAAATAAGGCCACTGATCATTACATATTCTGCTTGAGTTCATGAAATGCAATTCCTCAGTCACAAAGGCAGCAGGCATTCTGTGATGGACTTCCTTTGAACTATGTTCAATGAGTAGCATAACTTGAGATTCCTGATGGAGATCTAAGCAATTTCTCTCATTTTCGTAATAGCTTCAGCTATTTGCATACTCAACTCCATTTCATAATTTGCTATTTAAAATAAATTCATTTCCCCAAACCCTTCTCTCACTATCTAAAACAAACTTATTTACATTTATGGTAAACGCTTTTCAGCAAGTAAGTTGTAAGAAAAAAATAATCCGAGAAGTGGTATAAAGGGAGCAAGTATTTAAAGTTTTGTATTAATTTGCTTTCTGAATTTCCCTCCAGAGATGCTACAGGGACAAAAGCTTTAAAGGTTTAAAACACACTTTCACCCATTTTTGATTCTTTTTCTGTTTTATACAAGGGATCAGCTATGCCCAGTGAATCACCATCACAACTTTTGCCCAGTGACTACATGATCATTCATGTCACATCATTCCCCCCAAGAAAGTAAAGAAAATACAGCCTTTTACTTCAAATATTTTATGAATGCAAGATTACAAGAAATATATTAGTCAAAATGCAGGGCTATCAAGCACTGAACCAAGGATGCTGGCATCAGTTTGCCTACCATTTTGCATGTGGAAAAAATATACTATGTCTACAGGTAAAAGGCATCACTAATGCATCATGAATTACTCTGGTCAGCCAACACCACCTCTGCAGCTTGGTGCATGTTTAAGACCTGAACATGATCGTCATATTAATAGTTTGAGATGAGACACTGGAACAAACCCATTCTTAAACAGGAAAGTTTTTGTTTTGCTCTTACCGAGGTAACACCAAAAAAAAAAAACTAAAAACAAGATCTTACAATTTAGCAGCCACTTTAACACTTGTTAGGCTAGCCTTCACACAAGGAGCATGCATACAGCCACCGTTCTTGCTTTAAATTGAGGGCTGTTGGTTAATTCAAGTCACTGTTTTCTCACCTTACTCAATTAACCTGTTGAACTGGACGTCCACCATAGGAAAAAGAAAATTAAATGATGTTAAGTGTAGCAGACAAATACAGATCACACCAAGAAGCTAACACTCATGAGTTGTCATAATAAGGGATAATAATAATAACAATAAAAAAAAATATCAGTCTTTTCTGTGCATATTTTTCATTTGAAAGGTCCCAGGAAATCATGATGTGCCTGGCCGCTTCTGTTGCTGATTTCTGATGACCTCTAACTGTTTTTTGCATTGCTGATAGTAAGTTGAGAGACTTTTGTTTTCATCTAACAGCTTTTTATGTTCTTGTACCAGACGGGATGTGTTTTGCTGGTCTTTTTCATCCTGGTCCAGTTCTGCTATTAGTTCTTGTCTAAAATAAATACATAAATAAAAGTAATTGTTATTTGTAATCTACTTGTGTGTAGATGGTTTCATATGTTTAAAATCATTATTTGATTATCGGTCTGAACTCATGGCTGGTGACATTTTGTGAAGAAGAAGAAAAAAAACAGGTTAAAAAAAAATTAGCTTACTCTATACTGTAGTCAGAGGAAAAAATATCTTCCAAATCAAGTCCACATTTAAACTTTAAAATAGCTGCAAGCCAATTATCCTTTACATAATGTCTTTCAGACATAGCTCTACAGGTCACAATAAAACATCTAAGGATCCAAACAGAATTTCATAAATATATTCAACTCTAATTTTGCTAAACTATATGCACATTTACAAACTCAAAAGGCAACTTAAAAGTCAAAATGGCAATAATTCTGGTCATTTTTTGGTGAAATGCTGTTTTCTATTTGGACTTGAACTTTTTAAAGCAGTGGAAAAGAAGAATCAAGCAATTTTTTTTTTGTAACTGTCATTTCACTTAATTTATGCCATAAGTGTTCAATATGTTCAACAATTTTAGAGGAACAAACACACACACTGATAAACTTGCTATAAATTATCCTGCAAAACTGATGTAGCAGTTTGTTTTACTGTTTGTTTATGAGGTGACAAGAAGGCAAGCTGCCAGCAATATTTTAGCAACAAAATAGTAGAGGACAAAGTTCATGTTAATTAATTGTTGCCATATGGTTTGTAATTACAGTTAAAGAAAAAATCATTCTATGAAGGTTGAATTAATAACTACCTTAAGCAGCATTCAATTCAGTCACAATACTATTTTTTGTTTTAATACCTATGGGCAATTATGTTCTGACCAAGAACAAACAGTTTGAGAGGAATGTGTACACAGACTTCCCAGACAGTTTTGAAACAGAAACACGTTCTTCTATAATTTATTGACCCTTAGGGACAACAGAAATAAAACCAAAAGTAAGATCTTCACACTAGCTTCAGTAGCTCCTCATGAAGTCTAAATATTCTAGTTGTACTTGAAAAAAAATTGTTCTCGGGATGCTAAGCCAAAAGTGAGCAGATAGGAGGTCCATCTTACAGTAGCTGCTTTTCCCCGTTCTGTGTGCTATCTCTAATGTACGATAGGTTTGTACACACATTTTTCTCATTAGCTGTTCCACTAACACCAAGGCAAGCTCCTCATTAACAACCACTCGCCTGCCGTGGCTCAGACACTGGTGGGTAACGAGCTGGTTACTCGATGTGGCGTGGGAATATATATGGCCTGTCAGAACAGCTCTCCAGAGGCAGGAAACACAAATGATGAGAAGCAGAACACAACAGAACGTATCGCAAACAAGTTCTGAATCAGCAATAACTTTGGCCCTAACCCAATAATACGTGCAGTTGCTTCACTTGTATGTGTAAGCAACGTAAGAGGAAAGAGTTTATTCCTACCACACAAGGGTAAGAAAGTACGTAATGGTTTTTAAGTATTAGGTCCTAAACCCCTGGTAGAAAACCACGAGATGTGGTGATAATACTGCTGTAAATGTGAAGATTGACAAAAGTCAGATATTAAGATAAAACTAACTGCAAAATGAGTAACACTGGCATATTACTCAAAATTCTATAATCCATTACCCAAGTCATTATCTACAAATTACAATTGAAAATCTTTTACTGGATAGCATTAGAAATAAAATTCCAAGGTTCCTCCTCAACAGTCCAGGTCTTTCATCTGAGATGATACAAACATTACTAGTATGTTACGCACACAGATGTGCCATGCACTTTAAAGTAGGACTTGTCCAGAAGATGAGTCCTGCTACTGATGAAAACTTTCAACTACGTGCTGTAAATCTCTCACCTGCACTGAGAGGCTCAGTATTTCCGAGATTAAGGCTGGAAAATAACTACGCCTTACGAAATGTTACTTCATAAAGCCAGAAATAATAGTCACAGGTAAAAGACTTCGTGTAAAAGAAACATACAGAAGAATAGAAAGGGTTAAACACATTTCACTTACTTCCTCTGCAACAGCAATGCAATTTCTGTCTGAACTTTCATATATTCTTGTGCCATTTTGCAGTGCTGTTCAAATACAGCCATAGATTCTTTGGAGTTTGGGCATGGTGCTAGAGGCTGAAAATAAATCAGACATGTTAAAAAGTAATGAACTGATATCTTAGTATATAGTGTGTTAGAATGTCCCTGCAGTGTATTTATAACGCCTTTTAAAAACCAGTAAGCTTTTAAAAATAAGTGTTAAACCATGCCCTGGAAAATGTCACTGATGTCAAGGTTGACTCAAACCTCAAATCTGCAGTTATTAATCTGATACACTCTGTCACAAGAATCAAAGCAGTGTTTAATCCCACACACAACAAATAAAGTGAATACAACAATTTAATTCAGTAGCACTCAAGCAAATAATGTCTTATTTTGACAGCCAAACCCCGCTTACATTTGGTTTTGGGGATCAGGTTTCCCAGGGCTTGTTTTTAATAGCTTGATCAAATCTGAGTCAACCAATCTCAGATTACATAACATATTTTTTTAGCCTTGGTCAAAACTTAGACAGAATATAAACACAGGTAAATATGCAGCCTATATTTTGCAGCCCAAAATTCACACATTAGAATGAAATGCAAGATAAAGAATCTAATAAAGCATATATTTTATTACCTGTAACTGATGATCTAATGTAAGATATGCCATTGGGATGGAGTTATCTGACCCATTGGTCTCTGTAACAATGCCAAGAAAGTTTTAATACATTTTCAGAGTTAATTCTATTCTTATAGGACAAAAACAAGAATTCTAAATCATTTCACAACACACAGTCTGAATGTGGAAAGGCAAATGGAAATAGCAGCGTTCCAATCCCAAGGCAGATGAATCATTTTGTTTTTCTGATGAAGTTAAGAACTTCAAAAGTATGGTCTATCACACCAAGAAGAAATAGAGATTAAGGTTATAATCCTACACTTCTAGAAGCCATGAACAGCACACAGATTTAAAAAAAAAGCTATTTTTGTACAGTTTGCAATCACATTCTCTATTTATAAAAAAATTGCCATTTCATTCTTGTTTATGAAGGATCAGCCAGCCAGCCCATGCATCTAATGATTTTAAAATTAGAAGCTGTGCAAATCAGCTCTGCCAAAATAAAATAAGCACAACCTCCTGCTCAGTTTTGAAACCTGCTCCCAGTGAGGTCTGCAAGTATCTTCCTCACAACATGCTCTAGGGCATCTTCTCTGCTTTGTAGAGATTCTTTGTGGGCAGCAAGGAACCCAATAACCAATCTATCTCTTGGGCCTGGCTGCTCTGAATTTCTCTAGTGCTTTCATTCCAGATTTAACATGTTTCTGAATTCTTATAGATCCTATTTTTTGGTAGCCCAAAATCTGGGGATCACAATGTTACTGTTAAGCTTTAAGAGACATAGGAGTAAAGACGCATGGAGAAACTACTGATTTTATAGCTGCATTATTGCTACTAGAGGATTATATGGAGGAGGGTAGGTGGGAAAAAAAAGGGGCTGCTTACCCATACCCCAAAAGCACCTGCCACAGAGTAGTCGTGGTAGAGAAACTAAGGTGTTGCCCTCAAAGACTATGCTATCTCCAAGAGCAGCTTCAAAAGGAAACAGAAATAAGAGGGTGGGAATGGAGAAAAAGTGGTTAAGTGTATGCTCGTAAGGAAACTAGAAGGTGGTAAAAAAAAAAAGAAAAAGAAAGAAAGAAAAAGAAAACAACCCTAAAACCAGAGACTTAAGCACCACAGTATCTTGTATCTTAAATGAGAACAATATAAAATGTCGCTCCCTACATTAAACTATTGCCATATACGGAATACTGCGACAGCAAAGGAGTTACTGCAGTATTGTTTCAAATACATTAAAACATGCAAAATACTTCAGATTACATTCCTGAGCATTTCAGCACTGTGTTAACAAAACTGCAACTTTTCCTGTGATTGACCAGATTTGGCTGCATCCTCATTTTATCATTTTGCCTCATTAACTTAAAAATGTACCCTCTTTTACACAAAACTAAAATGATGTCTCTCGTTAGAAGTGCAAACAAGTCTTTGTTCATGGACTGCATAAACCTAACAAGAAAAAAATGTACATGTGGTACATTCTGTATTTACCTGAGTATAAGGTGAGGGATTTCTGCGGGCCAGAAAAGGGACCTGACTTTTAGCTCTAGTGCTGGGCTGCATTTACGGCCACCAACTTGGGACAAACTGCCTCTGCACTGGCATACGATCAGCAACTTTCAGTTCCCAACAAACTATTGATTTGGTAAAAGCTTGCCTCCACGTGAGGCAGCAATTCCCCTAAGTGCTCGCTGCCTAAGGCGACTCGGGACCCACGCTACATAGAAGAGTGCACTGGGCGGTCTGTGGCAGTGGGCAAGGGCTTTGGGAAATGATGAGCGACAAGGCAGAGAGCGTGACCAGGCAAAGTGACAACGGACAGGAAGAAGAAAGCACAGGAACAAAATACAGGAGTATGTTGCCCTCCTCCTACCACTAAAATGGTGGGGGGAAGAATACATCTTAGACACAGAGTCACCTTATATTTGGTAAAATACAAGTGTGCATATATATACACACATATGTGTGTGTGCATATATATGCTTGTGCAAGAGTCAGTCCACATGTGAGTTTCCATTTTGCAGCTGGTTACAGGAAAAGGTGAAAGAGTCTGATCAGCCAAGGATGAAACTGATCACAAGAAAGAGATTTCAGAATTTGAGGCACTATGAGATCTGAGCTTGAGACTAAGTTTAAGATTCAACTAAGTTTAAAATTCAAGACAGAATCATAGAAGATTCAACACGTACATTTTGGTAAGAAAAATGCAATTAGTATTTGCATTGTAAAAATGAATTTGTGGGGATCCACTGATTTCATGCAGTCCAGTACTGTTTTTTCTCATAATGGAAGGCATTATGACTTTTAAAATTTAATTCAACTATTAAGTTGTGTTCATTCTTAATCCTATTTCATAATAAGAGAACAGTGATGGTAAAAGTAGAAGTACTTACAACACTTCTGCAGACACACTTATGTTAGTTCATTGAAAAACAGTAAGATTGTGTGCACATGTACATTCTGCATAAGCAAAACTACAACACAGATAAAAAAATAGAATTCCAGCTGATACTCACCTACGTAGCATTTCATTTCAGAAGACAGAGCAATGAAAGCTTTAACTGTGCATTCATATTACAAATGCACAAGACTAAAATGTTTTATGTCTATTCCCCTAATTCACCCAAACCACACTGCAATCAAAACCTGGTGCTAAAAGATCTGCATTAAATACTACTATCACTACATACATACAGTACTTTCTTACAAGCACAATGCTTACAAGTTTATGTAACTTCATATAATTTGTATAAAAGAGTTCTTAAAACTAGTGTGCTAAAGAAAGTACTAACGTAATGACTTAAGTAGAATTAAAATGGACTGTGACTTTCACTGCTTAATTTTGTTAATCTCTAGGCACACACCCCACACCATAATCAAATAAATATTTTCACAGGCAAAAAGGTAACTAATGAACAATGTGTTACCTGCATCATCAGGTGTCCATGGATTACGAGTTGGCTTTTCAGAGGTTGGTCCCGAGGTAGTGATCATTCTCACACTAGGACTAGATGATCTACTGCTGTTTCTACTCTCCTGAAATGATACAAGAAAACAAAATTAAAATGACAAGAAAAGTTAATAGAAGATTTTTTGAAGGCTTCATTTTAAAAAAAACTTACTGAAACCAAAAATAAATGTGAAGAAACCTGAACCTGTAATCCTCCCAAATCCCCCCCTCCCCAAGCTTCTACCCTGAAAGCTCTCCAGATAGTTTGATAAACTTTACAGGCACTGCAGAGATAATTTCATCCCCATTTCTACTCCATCTTTACCATATGAAAATGGATATAATTGGGCTATTCAGCATAATAAAAAGCAGAGCTGAACAACATGTTCAAGACCTGTATATAAAAGTGCAATACTATGTCTAATTTTCGCACCACCATTCAGGGCAATCTAGCAGCTCCATGACCTAAGGAAGAAAGTAGGTTTATTTCCAATGTTTAATTAATGAGTGGAACTACATTCAGCTAAAGGAATGCAGCTTAGTAACAGCACTGGACTGTGGCGTATTAACCTACAGTTTTCTTACAGTTCTTTATTAACTTAGAGGTTATGTGATTCATCTTCAGAAAACATGAAAAAAGTGTTTACTCAAAAAGGATCAATCAACTAAAGCAAAGCAATTAGAAAATGAGTACATTCTCCCTCACAAAGCAAATTAAGAACAACAAAAAAACCTCTGTAGAAAGTTCTTATATACAGCTTGACTCCTCCAACCCTTTTGTTTATCAAAGTGCAAAAACATAAGACTTCACTCTTCTAATGGGCTGCTTCTTCAGAATTATTATTTACAATATATATTATTATATTTCATTAAGCCTCTCACATTAACACAGTAAATGACGTAAGACTGTAGACTCCAGTGAGTTTTGCAGGGAAAAAAATTAAGTAAAAAGAAAAGATGCTACCAAAATACAACTATTTTCAATATGGTCTATTTACCATGAAATTATTAATTAAATGTCCCCATTTTTCAAAAGAAGCATTCAAATACATATTGCCTGGAAAGTGTGTGTCTTTATGACTCTAATTTCCAAATGTACTACCTTAAGTTAATTTTTAAAAGACGGGATTTCAGTCACATAACAATCCAAAGAGTAACAAGACTCTATACGGTGAAATATCCACTATTTCAACTGCGTTACATTTCTCCTGTAATCTTTATTAACCGTTTAGTGGTTTATGTTTGTAGCCAGAAACAGGGCAATAAACTATTGAAGAAACAATCGGATGGATGATATTATCAGGACAATGGCATCAGACTTCTTAAAAAAGCTTTTGTGTTGGAGCCTTTGTTGACATTAAGTGAGGTTTAAGCTGCCGAGCTTATTGCTTACTGTCAGTGTCCTCAGGTATGAATGATAGACACACTCTGCAGTTGTGAAAGGTCAGAAGACAGAGCTAGCAGCTTTAACAGCCTGTAAGTCCTTTCAGGAAAAAGACATTTGTTGAATTATCTACAGTTGATAGCAGAGGGCACCTGAGAAGTACTCTAGTTACAGTAACTTCTCAATGCTACCCGATCTAGTGGAGGGTGTCCCTGCCCATGGCAGGGGGGTTGGAACTAGATGATCTTTGAGGTCCCTTCCAACCCAAACCATTCTGTGATTCTATGATAATGCTGTAGTAGATTGCTTGCTGTACCCGATTGTTTTGATCTGTCAACAGAAAAAAAAATAAATTCCTTGATAACATTATTTAGACAAAATTACTAGAAATAAAGGATTTGTATCTGAAGCATCTTTAAAAAACACCACCAAGTCCAAGGGAAGTTCGCAAAACTGAACAACTGTTAGATTACAGCATATGAGCGTGTGTTGAGTGAGATGCTTTAGGCCTCCCCACTGACAGGTAATCCAGTGACTGTTCTTTAGCAAACAGTTTTGCCACCCTTTGGCGGGTATCCTTTCATCCTTGCTTCCTCCAGGTATCTCGGTATGCTCAACGGTCTTGTTATCAGATTACTCTCAAACCGTCTTTGCCAGGTGGCCAAACCCACGTGGCATTGTGAGCTGCTTAGCTTCCATTTCTCAAAGACTTGCAGTCTTGAAAAGCTGGGGTGCTTGAGTCTTCCCCTCAAATTTAATTTAAATGGGCAGCCCAATTTAAAGAAAACATCATTACTAGCCCTGTCTCCTCATCTGTGGATTTTATCTCACTGTAAAAGAGGAAAAAAAAAAAAAGTGCATCTGTGACCAATTTCATGGACAGGATGATTCATCTGTATATAACAGCAGGCTCCCCAAATTATCACACTCAGCTTGCATGAGTGTGGGCACATACATTTTGACGTCACTTCTCAACTCTTCAATACAGTACACGGTTTTATTGAACATATTAAGTTTTCCTCTACTTCAAAGTAAACTATAAAAGTTATGAAGGCCCAGTCACAGTTATTTTAAAAAAAAAAAAAGTGTTTAAAAGAGAGAGTTTGATATTACAACAGGACTGTGAAGGAATAATGTTCCAAAACAATCAACCCAATAAAAGATACACAGGCAAGGACATGGATACCTTATTATGCATCCGATCACAACCTGCAGTTCTTGAGTGATTATGCCAAATATGTTTCTTGGTACCTATATAAAATATACAGTTTTCTAAAGACACTATCCAGTGTAAATAGCAGGTTCGCTGTGTTCCTTCAAGTCCCCAAAAGATTTTACAGCTGCAGTTCAGAGTTTGCACGTCTGCTGCCGTGTTGCAAGAGGTGTTTAGGCAGGAGCAGTAGTGCTGGACAGGCAGCACAATACGACGTTTCAAAACGCACACACATGGAAGTGGAAAGGCAGAAGAAACAATTCAAAAAATGTGTGCGGAAAAATGAATAGAGCATCACAGTGTATGGATGGAAACAAGTGGAAACACAGCAGTTCACTATACAGAGGATTACATCAGTGCTTGCTCATGTCACTTGGAGTAAGGTCCAGTCTTAGGTCACCAAACACCAGTGAAATCTGTGAAAAATCAGACTTAAATACACATTCGCAACACTGAACCACTCCAACAACTCATCCAATGATGAAAGACCTTCGGCTTAGCATATTTCCTATCTAAACTGTTGATCTAAAAGGGTCTATTGAGTAGTAGAATCATCTGCAAAGAACGATTACTGTCTGCTGTTGATAACATCAGTAACAGTAATACTGGAAAATGCCTTAAGTATCTCAACAACATAAAAACAGTAATCATCAGCCATAGCAAAGCATGGAAAAAATTCTTCTAACTGTACACAAATAAAATATACATAAAATCATACAATCATAAAATATACAAGAAGGTTAGATTAAAACAGAGCAGCAGTTAAACAGGGAGACGACAGCCTTGGTCTGCCCTTTCAGGTAAGCACCTCAAACTTTGGTATATTTTTTAATATCAAGTCTAGTGTTTTCCTCCACCTTAACAAAAATTCCATTCTGAATGAGAAAAACCTTCCCGATTTAAAAATTAGTGACAACAGAATCATTTTCTATTGACACAGTGGCAATTTTCAGGGAAAAGCACGCTTAATAAAAAGATTTCTGATCAGTTTTAGTGCATCAGTCAAATAGCTAAAAAAAGAAAAGCATCGCTGTGGCAATCCTTCATTTTTGAGCGGGACAGGGGCTTAGGAGGGCTGGGTGTGGGAGCGAGGGCTGGGCGCAGGAGCGGAGGCAGGCAGTGCCATGGTGGCTGGGTGAAGAAGGCTGCGCCGCAGGGCGGGTTAAAGGAGAATGGAATGCGGGGAAGAAGGATGTTTGCGATGAAGGGAGGGAGGGGGAAGGGGATTTACACATCGGAAAGGATAACCTATATATGGTACGGCGCATATGGGGCGATACGATAAACTGACCAGAGCTACGCTAGTCACAGATGTCTCCTTCTGCTTTGGCTAGTTGGTTGCTTATATGGATAGAAGTTCAAGATTTTTAATAAAAATTCAAGGCAGTGAGGTCCAGAGCTGCAGAAACCCATAAAGAGTAATCTTAAGTCTTTTCCCATAATTACATTGTGCTTGCTTTCTTCGTGGTTTTCTGGTTTTGGTTTTTTTTAATACGCAAACATGTGTGTCACAAGTTAGAAAAGCCTGCTGAAACAAATGCTGTCTCTTCTCACACCGAAAAAGGGGATGAAAATTCATTATTCATTTATACGGACAGTGCAAATATTTCTTCCAAAGTGCATTTTTCATGCCTGTTAAATTATTGTTGTCCAGATTTTATCACAATGTTTCCAAAAACTGCGAGATAGAAGTAGGTCACAATCAGAAGCAAGAAAGTAAAATGGTACTTCTGCAGACCCTCACCAGAAATTGGTGAGGTAAACAAACTTTTCTGTATCCTCCAGGTCACAAGGACAATTTAGCTAGAATGTCCATACAAGCAGTGGAACAGCTTTCAAAGAAAGATTATTGAAATAGTTATTAAGATATGAAGTAAATGCTGGAATTCTCTATTTTTAAATATTAACCTTTCATTAAAATGAACAGAATGAAAAATTTTAAATAAAGTTATACTTAAATATATTCATAAATCAATGCAATTTGGTATAACTGATGTACTGTCACTTCATTTTTTCCTACGTCTTGCATAATTTTAGTTCTTCAGTTAACTGAATTGGCTATTTATTTACTAAAATTTGCAGATTAATTTCCATCTAACAAACCTGTCTTCTCTGAAGATATTACAATGTATTGAAGACTCAGTTGTTATTTTCTGATAGATGTACACAGTAAATTCTACTAATAATACCTGGGGAATTGATAAGGTTTCCATGGCTGTCACACTCCGCAGAATTAAAGGAGGATCAAATGTTGATTGCCCTGATAACTACGCATCCTAAAAATTACCACCTATTTTAGAATATTGCAGTAGGGTGTTTAATATGGAAACCTGATTAACCTGATGAATATGCTAAGCTTCAGTTTCCCACATCCAAATAATAGCAGGGATCTCAAAGTTGCCAGTTCACGCTAACAACTAAATAGCCTCTGTGAAGTACTGAGGGAGACAACGAAGCAATAAAAACACAAAATGAACACATCTGAATGAAGTGTTAGCTGTACTTTTCTCATTTAACATGTTCATAGTTTAATTTCAATTTTATGTAGCATACCATTGTGTCTGTCACCATAGCACTTACGATACCAGCTAAGAAGCTGTTTTATTATAAAATATCTTACTGACAGTCTTTTTTTTTTTTTTGAAGAAAACTTTGTGACAGCATCCTCCTGTAAACCTTTCATGAGAAATTGAGAGATACTATTCTAAGTTACTATTCAGGGTTCAGAGACTGATAATAAATACATTTATAATAATGATGCACGTGTTTTATTTTTATGCAAAAAGCAGGTCTAATGTGTGTATAACTGCTTCAGACAATCGTAAGTAGTAATTACAATTGTTTTCTACATAAAAAGAGGTGAAAAGGCTTTCCTGCATAACATCTGCCCTCAGTCAAATTAAGTGGTACACAAAAAGCATGTGTACATAAAAATGAGAAATGCTGCACGAGCTATACAGAAAACACTTCTCATCTAGAGCTCATTCATAGATGACCCTCATGGAATCTCATTTAAATGCAATACAAAAGACACTACAGTCTAACAAGCTTCCACATCGTTTCTATGAAAGCATCAAAGGTGAAGATTTCCAGACCAGCTCCCCGTACAGATTCGGTGTCAACTTTACTGAAAGATAAAGAAGAGACTGTAAAGACATTACCTGACTGGACTCTGTTCCAGCAACACTGAGATCTTGAATGGATCTGCGCCTCTGCTGTCCGTTTCCTGCTGGGAAAAAAACAAAACAAAAACACACCAGTGAAATCTATTCAGAACAAAATAAGAAGGGTGCGACTGTTGCAGAGGAGCTTGGAATTTGTACAAATCCACAGAGAGAAAGTGAGAGAGGGGGAGAGAGAGACAGCTGCAGAATTTTAACTCAAAACATGCTGGCTTGTCAACAAAAAGTATACCCTAATACAATAACCACTCCTACCACATGAATAGCTGCTGCACTCTATTCCACCATCTTCTGTCACGTGTATTTGGTCAGGCTTAGTACTTGGGACAGGAGCTGATGACGACATCTATTTCAAGTGCGTTACGTTATGGGGATTTCTAAAAGCTAGACCGTGAAGATAACAGGCTGCCAGCTTTAACCTGTTGCTCTTCGGCGTGCTCAAGGAACACGACAAGGACTTCTGCCCGCGTGCTGCTCCCCTCACAAAAATTAAGCAGCGAAAGCGCTTCCTTCTGGTCTTTGCCTCCTTCAGATGAAGGAAACTATGTCCTATTCTCATGCTCCGAGAAGTGTGAAAAGGGGACTGTTCAGCTAAATCGCATCTCACCATCAACCTACTGAGCACAATGCTGTAATCTTTTCCTCTTCTCCTTCCACCTGTTAGCAATTATCCACCAGTGACAGCTACATAAAACAGTTTAAATTTTAACACTGACACGTAATCAAAGGCATTTCCAGGAAACCAAGTCTCCTCAAAAATAAGATGAGATTATGCAACGGAATATCCCTGGCTACTTTGATTTTTATTACGGTGACTGTTTATATTGCCTCTTGAGAGCAGGTCAGCTGTCCAAAAGGAAACACCAAAACCTCCCGAGTAACAGCTGACAATGCTCAAAATTCCTGTTCTTAGCTCTGCATTACGTAACTTTTCGACTGGAGGGGAGCATCTGAAACATGTCCTGCAGCCCTGGCAGCCCCTCGCCCCGCGACCCTGCGCACCACAGCCAACCCCGCTCACTCAAAGCCCTGTAAGAGGCACCACATTTTTAACCTTTTAGATACTTCCTATCCAGCATCATTCCCGTATGACCCCCCAGCCTATCTTGACAGGTGTTTCGATTTGCAACAGCTACTACAAAAATGTAAGGCTACTTAATATTAATCAATACATTGAATGGCAACATACTTTAAATTTTTAAATATAAGTACTATTTACATGTAGAAAAACATTACCACAAAACAGCAATACAAAATTCTCAGTGTCACTTCACCAATTTGTCATGACATTTTATAGTCTAAAATTTATAGAAAGTACTATGAGAAACAAGCATGTAAGAAAATCAAAAATTATTCTAGAACGGGAGTATATTGTTTGCTCTGACTACAAAATGAATTTGAATTGCAACTTTTCTTTTGATCTTTTGCTTCTGAAATTCAGGGAAAATATATACTTACCTAAGTGACAATGGCTATGATTATCTTTAATACTGCAATATTAGAGATCGTGTGAATGACAAACCTACATCAAATTTTCTGAACTTGTTCATTTGCAGTGAATTTTTCCACTACCTAATCATTTGAGAAACAAGATTATACATTTAACAGACTTCTGTGCTGTGGATACTTCATCTGGCTGCCACAGCTCATCTCAACATTCAAGATATGGGCAAGCCACCCACAACTGATACAAAATTATGTGCACGTTTCATTCAACAACACTGTTATAAAATTAGCTCAGCTGAAATAGGCTTGCAAAAATATCTGAAATTCTCATTTCAGATTAGCAACATTTGTGAATTTAAAGAACCCAGCACATGTGTTGCTGAAATATTAGAACATGGCTGACAAAATGTTAAAATAACCAGGGTGGGGTGCAAGAAAGAAAAGAAAATGCCTTGAGGGGAGAAAGTGGGGCCAAAACTACTGTGTTGTAATAAATGAACACCTTTAAATGAAGTATCTTCAAGTTAGTAGCATGAGGGAAGAGCAAGCTCTACTAGGCAATGCCATTTTAATTAGTATAACTACTGCAGACATCTGGCAAATAGCTTAGACAAAGCAGAAACAGACTACGAATCAACAAATACTTATTGCTCCAGATTCAAGACAAATTTAAATTGAAAAAAAAATACAACATAAAACCTTAATTTGAAATGATCACTGCTACTTCTCTATGCTTTCCTCGCATAGTTTTCATCTTATTCTTACCTCTACATCCATTTAAAACTAATTTTTTCTCATTACGAAAACTAAGAGATTTGTAAATGTGCAGAAATTAATATACAGTAGGTTGATGAACCATGGTAGGATTTCAGTGGTTTACAGGATTTTAAGATTAAAAATCAAACATTACAAACATACTTCCTGGCCTCAAAAAACCCCACATTTCACATACTGCTGTTTGTTTTCTAAAGTGATATTCAAAAGGAACAGGTAGCTTCCATCATGTGCTGCCCCATATACTCCAGCAAAAACAAAATCTACAACTTATTAAGGCTTTTGATCACCACCCTCCCCATCAAATATCCAGACCAACTCCTCTGCCTGCCCTTTAGCACTTGGTGTTTACACTTTCTTATTTGCCGACAGTACTCTCTCTTCCTTACACACCTACAAGATCCAAACCTCTCTCACAGCGCAGGACGATGAATGAATGTAACAGTGCTAGAAGACATTTTAAAGAAGTTAAAACATTGATCTGAATACCAGAAGAATTAAGTGATCTGGGGACAAAAGAGTGGGATTTCTTCCTTATATTGGATTTAAAACTAGATGGAAAAAACTACAGACCTAAAGCATCTATAATTCCTACACACTTTCTAAAGACACTCAACAAAACGTGTCTATCCTGAGCAACAGTTTATGCAGTGTCAATGCTATAAAAATCTTAATGCTGTGGCACAGTTTCAGATGACAAAATTACAAAGCCAAATGCATGCATGTTATATGCATGAGATGTCTAATGTCGCCAGTGAGTGAAGAAAAGGCTGTACTTGAAAGCATATTTGCTAGATGCTGCTTGACTGGTTTGTATCAAAAAGGTGTTCCAATTATTTTTTTTGATCACATTATAAAACTATACTTACTTTTTTTTTCTTTAAACATACAGCTTCTTAAGCTTCTTGTACTTCCTAAGGTTTTTATTTTTCGTATATATAAATAAAATGTTGGTGCTTTTTGTCTGTTTATTATATATACAATAAAGTGAAAGCAAATATTGATACTTTACTGGGCTACCTGGTTGCAGGACACCACCACTGAAAACTCATTTGCCAAGTAGTTACACAGAAAAGGAATTAGTTGATCCATGTTTCACTAAATTTTGTAAGCTTGTAACACAAGATAGCATCTTAAAGGAAAAAGTTCTATTCACTCTTATTTAAACCTATTTGGAAAGAACAAATATCTATTAAAAACGCTAGCCAACATTTCACCTTCAGCTGATAAAAATTTATATTTTACCACCTTGGTAGCATAATCAGTTCACGGATGAAAAGCAGCTGAGGCAACACATGACGAAAAACCCCAATGATAGCAGATGTAGTACTCATACTTCAAAAATAGCCCTGCCCCAAAGCAGCTGACTCATGGTAACATGCCTTGGTGGTGCCTCCCCTCTCCTGGGAGCAGCTGCTTTGCCATGTGCTCAGCAAAACTTCAGGCACCAGCACGGAGCGGGTCAGCACTTGCGCTGCCCCAAGGACGGAGACGGACGTGCCCCGGGAAATTCAGAAGAGCTGGGTATGTGGCAGAAGTGCTAAGGAACATAACAGGGTGGGATTGAGATGGACGTGCCGGTTTGGGGGTCTGGGAAGTATAACTAGGAGGAGAAAAGCATGTTAAAAGGCCAAGGACAAAAGCCTTGTGCTGAGAGAGTAAGGAAAGGAAAGAGGTGAGAAGAGGCCATGTTATCTTTAAAAGAATAACTGAGCAAGGTACTTTTGAATAACTGCTTTAAGCATATAGATAAATATAATTAAGTTTACTGGGCAAATGATCACATCCCTGTCATGTAAAGCTTAATCTCTTTTTTTCTTTTTTTTTCTGGCCTTGGGATTCTTACGGGATAGCTGTTCTGACAACCAGAAAACTTTTAATACACAGCCCAGTCTTATTTGCAGACAATTTATGTATTTTTTCCCCACAGTGCCAATGATGTCATTTAGCTTAAGTAGCTCTCTCTTCCCAGCCTTTAGCTGCAGATTCATCTATAGAAAACAATTATTGATTTCTCAACTTTCATTTTGTGGGCTAAAAAAGCCATGCTTTCAGATTCTTCTTTAAACTCTCTATACCATTCTAGTAGCTCTTCTTGTTATCATTTCACAGCGCACACATATTTCTTTCATACGGCTCCCCAGAACAGCATGTTGAATCCCTGATTAAACCTCAACAGAGGCCTGCAAATAGTGTTAATGCTTCCTCATTTTTCCTGGAAATGAACCCTAATGTTTTGGCGTTTTTCACAACTGCATTGCATTAGTGGCTTATACTGCATGGGATTAATCTGCACGTATCTGCTATGGTCCTATGTCATCTTATTAGAAGGAACTGTTGCTAGTTTATGACCCAGGATTTTACCTTACTTCTTTTTTTCCCCCCCAGTCACACCAAAGTTCACCCTGTGTGATACTCTAATCCTCCTCTTTATGAAAAGTCACTTCTGATAAAGGATTAACAGTGAATTTCATTATTGCTTATTTAAGACTTAAATACTTTAAGAGTAAATGTTGAGAAAAGTCATTAGTATGCCTGCTCCAATCCTATATTTTCTTTCATTTATTAAGGTTGCTATTTCTCACCTTGGAATTCCCAGCCTGCCAAGTTCAATTAAAATAGCCCAGGTGAAGAATATCTAACTGACTTCCTCTGCCTAAATAAGTAAAACCAATAGACTGGTACAATTTATTTTGTGAAAATGACAGCGTATTTTATTTCACTGACTTTTTAATTAAGCTCTAAGAGTTTCAGGGTTTCTTGGAAGCCTCAGTACTGTTACACGCAAATAGACAAGAGGCACTCAGTTACCTTCTAGAGCTTATTTACCAGGCTCTCATAATGTGTTGACACTGCAAAACTTAACAGAACTCCTCACTTTCTCTTTTCTTGCTCTCTCAGGATTTCATGTCATGACAGGCCAGGACCATTTGAAAATTTCAGTGGAAAGCTACACAAGTAAACTTCTTGCCAATTTGTTAGCTTCAATGCCAAATAGGCTTTCTTTTCATGGGCAGTGCTATTGTTCTTTAGAATCCTCTGATATTCTGTATTTGTACAGGTAAACTTCAATAAAGTTATTTGAAAGAAACTTTTGTACCAAATTATCTTTTGCATTCAACTTTAAGATACGGAACTATGTCAAGATTTACAAGGGAACTGCCTCAGATGACACAAATTTAGAGTAGGGGGTCTGCAGTTTTTAATGGATCTCTAGATTAGCAGTAGATACTCTTACTTGCATCTTCTGCCTCTGACAAATCATTTTGAAGCGACTGCTAATGGTATACCTATCACATTTTGGGATTGATTATACTTAGTAGTAGTTATTATTGTTAGGCTTTGAGAAGTATGAAATGAAAGAAAGAAATCCGCTTTGATTACAAAAAAAGGAATGGGAAAGGAAAATGATATGCTGCTAACTAAATATAGACTTGGAATAGATGAGAATTATTCTTTAAAGTCCCAACTGAAATTACTAGCCATGGTACCTGATTATACTGATTTTCTTCCTGTCAGAAGCCTCTCCTAATAATTTCAGTTTGCATTAAACACAACAGAAATACCTCATGCAGACACATTTTAGCTCTAGAAAAGTATAGTCAAGTATAAGAATTACACAGATTAAGCATAAGGTTTTTTTAATCAGAGGTATCACGTAGATTTGAAGTTCTGTACGTAATGTTTGATTAGATTAAAAATGGGTGCTCAAACATAACAAAGATCAGGGCAAGACAGTTACCTAGACAGGAATATTTCAACTTAAGTCCATTTCCATCAAATGGAAAGACTGTATATATAGTTATGCTCTAAGAGGACTCTGTACATCAAGATCATAAAGGAAAAAAATACTTTATCAATAAAAGTAAATTTGAACTATGAGATCGAATCCTTTCCTGATAAAAGTAAGTTTGTCCTAAAATGTCATGCTCTTCTTTACAGAGACATTATGAAAAAATTATTGGAAAATTTTTAGTTCTATCCTAGAGCCACTGGAGCAAGAAGTATTTTTAGCAGTCTGATCATTATTCCGGCATCTTAACCAACTGACCCGTTCACCTGGTCTGCGATACCTGGTATGATGATCTCAGGGACATCCAGAATGTTGCCAAATGAAGCAGTTTTACGATGGCCTCGTTTAGGCTTGGAATAGGCTGAAAAAATACACATATACAATACACATGCAAAACACTAAAACGGCAATAGCAAAATTATTAAATTCCTAATATTGTATTTTTCATAAACTTGGTTAAACTATAGTTCATGCAAAAATGTGTCATGCAGAATAAACTGCATTGCCTTCCACTCATGCTTACACATAGTAAAGCAACTGTTAAAAAGCAAAAAAATGCAGAACTAGCTGTCATTACAACACCGTGTAATTAGTTACAGTTAGCAACACAAAAGTCAAACACAGAAAGCGGCATGGCAACAAGGAAGGGAAAACCAAATAGAATTATCCAAACAGAGAACAAATTAAATTATCATCTGTATATTCAGAATAACTTCTTGATTGCCTGAACTTATGTAACATTTTCTGTATAGCATTGGGTACAAACTATTTTATAAACAAGATTAATAGCTGGGTACTTCTGTTTCTTTAAATCACCTCCTTTTAAAGGAGGTCTCATCCGCCTCTGAAAAAATGCTTACTCCGACTACATTTGACAATCATCCCTGCCTTCCATTCTTTTGTCCTAGTAGTGAAGATTTTTTGTTTTGCAAGCTGGATATCACTACTAACCTTTTCACTTTGCAATGATGTTCAAACATTATATACTTCGGAATAAAACCTAATCAGACATTTTTTAGTTTAATTTTACTACTTGTGTAGTTTAAGACAAATAGTTCCCATTTAGAGAAAAGTTTGCATACATCTCCCAAAGGTAGAACACTGCAGTGTATCCATCTCAAACTTAGTAAGTAATGGTCATGTGCATTGTTATTTACTCTTACACTTAAATCTAGTGATAGAGCTAAAGACTCAATAATTCTTGACCTGATTTACTCTTAACAATAGCCCAGTTCTTACCCAGCCACACATTTTTTTTTCAGGTTCACGTCATTATTTCTGTCACACAGTTAACGAGATCAAAAAACAAAGCAAAACCAATACAATGCTGTTTCAGCTTTTTCAAAAAGTTAAGGTCAGATGGGTTTGACCTCATTTCCAAAAGTCCACTACTGTCTGAAGTGAGTTCTTAAAAAAAAAAAACCCGACCTGCATAAAAACCTAGTATGTCCAATACATATTTTTGTTTCAGGGAAAAAAAAGAAACCCTGTAGTCATACTAAAAAAAAGTAATAGTCTGAAATAATCATCACTATTCAGAGCAATATACTTGATGAAGACAAACCAGGAAAATTACTCAGCCCTGGTGAGGCCGCACCTCAAGTACTGTGTCCAGTTTTGGGCCCCTCACCACAAGAAAGACATCGAGGCCCTGGAGTGTGTCCAGAGAAGGGCAACGAAACTGCTGAAGGGGCTGGAGCACAGGTCTTATGAGGAGCGGCTGAGGGAACTGGGACTGTTTAGTCTGGAGAAGAGGAGGCTCAGGGGAGACCTTGTTGCCCGCTACAACTACCTGAAAGGGAGTTGTGGTGAGCTGGGGGTCGGCCTCTTCTCACAGATAACTAGTGACAGGACAAGGGGGAACGGCTGCAAGTTGCGCCAGGGAAGGTTCAGGTTGGAGAGGAGGAGAAATTTCTTCTCGGAAAGGGTGGTCGGGCATTGGAACAGGTTGCCCAGGGAGGTGGTGGAGTCACCATCCCTGAGGGTATTTAAGGAAAGGTTAGACGCAGTACTGAAGGACATGGTTTAGTGGGTAATAGGTGTGGGGGGGGTTGGTTGGACTGGATGATCCCTGAGGTCTCTTCCAACCTTAATGATTCTATTCTATTCTAAAATTAAAAACTCACACAAAGGAGGGCCAGGTTATCTCCACTAATGTCAAAAAACTTACATTGACTTTAGACTGCCAGTGACCTAAGTGAGTCCTGACATATTTAAAAATAAAACCAGCATGTTGTTATTATCAGGTAAGTACGCAGCTGCCTTCTCTGTTAGGAAACCTTTAGAGATATTCACGGTGAGATGTGCTACACAATCATCCAGTCATAGACTGACAATACAAAAGACAAATCTTTAAAATAAAAACTTCACAATAAAAACATGAAAGTAAAAAGTGTTTAGGGCAAGGTATACACTGAGGTTACTCATGGAATAGTATTTAGTAAAACAAGATCCTGGAGTAATCATAATACAATGGAGAACAAAAATGAAATAATCATGGTGCACGAGAAAGCCAGAATACGATGCGTATTTCCTTATTAAAGCTACTTGATTTCCCTAATTTTCAGCCTGGTAGAAAAATACCAGACCAGCTAAATAACCCTGGACTGCACAAAGTAATTTTGTCTTGATTATTTAAATCTGTGGTTATGTACTATAACAACAAGAGAGTTTCACATATGAAACTTAAAACCTGAAGTTTGCATAGATTAACAAACAGTATCATTGATGAAGAAGAGAGACAAGAAAGTGTTTGCCAAGTATATACATTTTTATTAATTCACTCTTCTGGGAAGAATAAAGATTGCTTTCACCATAAAATTATGTACTTATACTTACACATAAATTGCAGTTCACTCAAGGATTCAGTATTTAGACACAACAGTTTATAGCTACCTGAAGCAAACCTGGCAAACCACCTGCAGGTTTTCTTTTTTTTTTTTAAACAACAGAGACCAAGGCTTTGTTAATCTGATGAATAAAATCTAACGAAGTTTCTCTTTCTGAAATATGTCAAAGCAGATTTTAAAACTTATTCGGGAACATGCTGAACTTTAAACCCACCTCTTAATTTAAAAATATAGTAGGAATAACCTTGAAAGAAATGTTATTTTAGAAATAATTATGCTAGCAGAGATGGAATAACATTATTTCAGGTGCAAAGGAGACAGTTGAAATAGAACTGATATTTACAAGTCTTATAATTTTTTTTTAAAAAGGTAAAAGTCTAATTCAACAAAAGTAATCTCTTCTGCAACCCTAAAAGTACCCAATTAAAATACTCAGCCTTGTTGAGTGTACAACCGTGAATGAGCCGGTTTCCCCCCAATTAAAAAAGGGCAATAAAGACTACATGAAAAGTTAAAGTATTTTCATATGGCTAACGGTATTAACCTCCTGTAAGACTATGTATGTTTTGTATCTGCCTTCCTCTTTTCCCTTCCTTCCAGTTCCTTAGTGTATCCCCGAAACATCCTTTAATTTTACCTGTGATGGAAGCTATTCTTGCTTCTATTTCAGACATATCAGCACTCATCCTTTTGGCTTCTCCTGAAACAAGGGCTGACTGTGGTCGTGCGCGAACATCTGACAAGCTCTCCACGCTGCTCCCACGAGATGGGGGTAAACTCAAACGGCCAGGATCACCCTGTTTCAACAGTCACATTTTTAAAAGGAAAAAAAAACACTGCAGAAGCCCCTCCATGGTATGCACAGTATATAGGTTAAAATATATTTCTGTAATGTGCATTTTTAAAGTGACAAGATTTAAAATTTATAATTCACTAAGTGGTAATAATTTAGCTATTATTGGCATACAAGAAACTGAGAATCTGCAACTTTCAAAAGAATCTAACTTTATGCAGATAAAAATTGAGTAGAATTAGGCCAATATTGTCAGAAGAGAATCTTTGTAATTTTTCATCCTACTTGAAATAAAACATAGTATTTTCAAAATTCTCGTAAGTGTTTAATCCTTTCATGTCATACAAAATTTTTGGTTCTAAATTAAGGCAGTGATTTTTTTTTTTAACCTAACGAATCCCTTTAAATAAAAATAACTATTTTTGATTTAACTGGAGATCTTATTAGAGCCTTTGAGTTTGCCTTTCTGCAATCATTCAACAGTTTGCCATTCATTTCCATGTTTTTTTCCCTATAATTAACTGACACCAATTTTGTACTGTTTCTGAAACAAGACACTAATGATTTGCAGCAGTTACAACAGTCTTGTCCATTTCATTATTATGGGTCAAAATTGTATGTGTTGGCTTACCGGCTGCTTGGCTGTGGTTTTCATTTGCTGTGCCAACTTTGACTCTAAACGTTTAATAGTGTCATTGGTAGAAGCTCCTTGGAAGTCACTTGGTTCCATGTTAGCATCACTCTTGTTACTTGTGTTTGTGGAAGTGATGTCCATGAATGAACCTAGAGATCAGTAACATGGAAAAAAGTTTGAGAATTTCCATTAAAAATACTTAAGTGCATCTCTTCACTCAAGCATTCTCAGAAGCCTAACTTTGCTTTAAAGCAACACTTCTGAAAACTTCTAATGAAAGGCAAGCTGCAAGACTGCAACAGATCTGTTACTGCAAAAAGTAATAGGAGTGAAAAAGACAGAATACATGACTAAGTACTCTGATGGCATTCTGAAGTTAATCTTCAGGTTGGTCTTAAATTGTTGGGGAAGATGTTATATTAACAACACAACCAGCAGCCTCATTCACCATTAATGACAAAGTCCATCGTTAACCACAGAGGAGCACAAATGCCTGAAAATATAACAGACACATTCACAATTTAAAGCAATAAATCATATCTTAAAAATCATGTTCTGAGGGGTGGAGAACAGCTAGTAAAGTCAGTACAATGCTACAGCTGAAAGGATTGTGTAATACACAGGTCACTAAGTTGCAAAGTAGTCACGGAAACTTTATCCAGAATAACAGCAATTTGTTTGGAGATAGAAAACAAACCGACCAAGCAGCAGAAGGTAAAGACATCTAAGACTGGAAAAACTGTATTTTAAAAAATAAGATGACCGAATTACTATTTTCTATTATTAAAAGGATTTGTCTGAGGGCAAGACTACCTGAAAGCCTAGCCCATATTTTGTTCCATTCACCTTTCTAGTGATTTCCTTGAGCTTAATTTAAATTACTGTATTTACTGCATCTTAACATAAAACAACTGCAAGTTTAAATTGCAGAGATCTGCAGGTGCAGCTTTCAAGAGTAGTCAAAAATCTAAAAGTGCCAACTCATAAACATTACATATAAGTAAAAGAATGTCAGTCGCTAGCAACCTTCATGGGAAAAAAAAGGAGACCTTAAACCCAAACATTTGGAGACAGCTTTTATTATATGCTTGCACTGCATTAAAGGTACACTTCAGCAAAACCATTTGGCTGAGAACAATAAATATCATGTGCTATGAGGCCTTAACAGAAAAAAAAAAAAGAAAAAAAGATTCCTGCCAATGCTTAAGATTTTGGAAAGGTTACCTTTCCCAGTTTGAGTTCAAAATCAATATGAGAATGTGCTTTATAATCCATCTGCATAATTTCATGTTGCTGTTTTTGTTTCTTATTTATACAAGTGTACCTGTACTAGTGGCAGAGTTGCTTTGGCCTTCATCTGAATACTGGCAAGGATACTGCAGAGGTTCATCAGCTCCTGGAAAGTACTGTGAAAAAACAGCAATAATTTCATACATAAAAGTAATTAACAATTGTTTTTAAATTATTTAAATAGTACCTCAAAGTAATTTATAAATATAGATTATACATTATGTTTATAGTAATTTATTTAGAAAAGAAATAAATACAATTATGTTGTGCATTTCATGTAATACCTGAAAATGCATCTGTGACTATTTTTATTAATTTCTCCAAATCTGTTATGAGCTACTATACCTCTCCCATAAGGACAGGAATAATTCCTCTTCTCTACAGTAACCATTTGATAATTTTTATCAAAAAGAGAGGGAAGGAGAGAGAAAACATGCAAGCCCACTTTCAGAGTGTGATAAAAGGCATACCTTTTATAGGTCAATTTCCCAACTTAATGTGTTAAGAAATGATTAAGATACAAAAATAAATTTTTATACCCGCATCAAGTGTGTCATTATTTTAACAATTTCCTCCATGGATGGTCGTTGTGAAGGATCCTTGGACCAGCAACGGGTCATTAAACTCTCAATTGGTTTAGGTAAGTTTTTGATCAGTGGTGGCCGAGTACCTGTAATTGAGATTAGAAAAAAAACCTTAATTTGTTAACCCGACAGCAATTGATCTCTCCCCAGTATTTTGCTAAACAAACACAGGAAAATGTATAGTTAATTGTAGTCTGAAAGAACTGGTCTGTACTTAGTTTTCTCTACGAACCTAAATCAAACAAAAAAGTTCCTTTGCACTATGTACAAGTTACAATTACATACAAACAAGTAGAAAGAAAATTAAATTTTTCCTTCAGTAGTGGTTTGAATAAACTCACTGACTGACCAGATACAACATATTATAATGGCTAATGAATGTGTTACCACTTTCTGAAGAATAAAACTCTAGACCAAACTCGGAAGCAATTAGTAACAGTCTTCGGTTCCTAATGCTGTATTCACAAGAAGGAAAAAGAAATAAGAAAACAGAACAAAACAAAAAAAACAACCAAAAAAACCCAACCAACAACAAAAAAGAAAAAGAGTGTTTTTGAGGGCTGATTTTGCTCTTAAGAACTTCATGTATAATTATTAAGCCCTGTTAGTACCAATTTCCGATGACTTTTTCATGGTCTGTACACATTTTTCATTATGTATTTTACTTCAACTGTTGTATAACTATTCAGCTGTTTTTTGGTTCAAGTTTCTAGTGTTTTCATTATTTCAACAATGAGTACAATTAATGGACATCCAGTTGTGCTTAATATGTGAGATGTAGTAATACTTTGTATAGAAAGCAGCAAGCATTTAAAATTGAATTAGCCATAACAAGTAACACATGAAGTAAGAGTGTCAATGCTTTCAAGTGAGATGAAGCGCACTAACACCACCTAAGAAGGAAAAAAAAGAGAGAAAAAGAGAGAGTAATTTTTAAAGTTAAATTAGGGACAGATAGGGAACTTGCCTTCCCCTAAAGGATACTCCCGCACTTTACCGTGGCTTTCTGATTTATGACTATTACATTTACACTTACTTTTACAGTTAATGCTTTTATGCAACGCACCCATCACTCCTAATTCCAATGACTTGTGTCCTTGAGAAACTGGAATTACTTTCCTCATTTGAAAATGCCATTTGCAAACATCTTTGTGCATTATTATGACTAATGCTCATCCATCCTACCATTGTCTGCCCCTTTCTCTTCTTCATTGAACAAGATGCCTGTGCTCACCTTAAGCTTCTATCATTAATACTGAAGCAATGACACTCAGGCAGAGTACCAGCCTTCATTGAACCTGTTCTGTATAGTACCTAGCACAACAGAGTCCTGCCCCATGACTGCAGGTACCTAGATATAAAGGTAAACCAATTCCAACAGCAGAACAAAAAAAAACCAAAACAGAACCCCACACCAAAAAAGCAAACAGATGAAAAAGAAAATTACTTTTTTTTTTTAATGCCTAAGGGTCCTGCAACAGATTGACAGTTTCTAGCACTTTAAAGACAGGTCGATTTATTTAAACTCACACATTTGCTGTAGGTGCCTAATAAGGTGGAGGGGAGGGCAGGAAGACAACTTGGCTAATAAAATCATCATTCATCCAGACACAGGGTTTGTGGGGTTTTTTGTAGCACCTGATTCAGATCACTTTTAAAATGGAGTGTCATAACAAAAAGAACACTGCTCTTTTCCCCTGCTTGTTCATACGCTACTTACAGGCGGTAGGAAATGCAAACACTGTAGCAGTAAAAAACCACAAAGCACATAGTGACACAAAGTGGCAGTGTCTAACTATTAAGTCTTTATGACAAAAATGCATCTTTAATGAAGCATAAAATGGAAAAACTAGTAACCTAAAGCTGCACAGTTAAGAGTGTTTAGCAAATTTATAGGTCAAACACACAACTTAAAATGCAATAAAGTATTTTCAACTCACCATTGTGAACTGCCCACATTATGCGGAAAGCTGGACCACCAATCTCATCAAAAGGTTTCCTACGGGTGATTACCTCCCAGAGAATAATACCCCAACTGAAAACGTCACATTTTTCACTGTAATTGCTACCTGGAAGAAAGCCATCAATATAATTTATCTCTTTTCCATATAACACATTAAAAAGAAGTCATTTGAGCTGATAAATAGCTCTATATGCTTCCTTTCACTTCACATTCACTTTGCTGAGAAAAAACAGTTTTCTAAAGCTGGCTGATGCACACTAACTGAAGTCTGAAACCATTTGACAGCAGGATCATTAAGAACGTCCCTGTCCGGAAATCAATCCTTTTCACCTGGAGTCATCCTGAAATGATAAAATGCGTCAGTTTTTTTATATAATATAAAACACAATTTATTATGTTTCAAAGAGATCTCTTGCATTCAGGATTTAACTGACTATGCTTGTTTCCTCTTCATATTCTTCAGCTCACTGCCGTAATACGCCAGCCAATAACATCTCTGTCATAGTCATTGCTCTTTATTAATTACAGGTCTTTAGCAAAACCAGTAAGTTACCATATGAACAAATCAGCAGATTCCTCAATTCCTTACCTTACTTATTTCCTCCATGTTTATTATTCTTACTCTTTTTGTCATGTCATTACTTAATTAGAGTTCTTTGACTATAAATTCAGTATTTCTAAGACTCCTGCTAAAGGTGAAGAAGACACGTAGGTGATACAGAATAACCAATAAAAATGTTCAGAAACTGCAAAGAAAGAATGTATGGTCTGTAACTATAGCTCATGTAAATGCTAAAAAAAATGTGAATAGCTATTGACGTGATAATAAATGCGTGATAGAGATTTGCTCATCTGGCTTCAAACAAGGATCAAAATTGGCATCAAGTAGCCCGGAGATTTTTTTGTTATGTAAATACATAACCAGAAAGTATCATTAAGACAAATAATTTCATAAACCAGCAGAACAAAAGCAGCCTAGTTTTACGTGGATACCCATCATGCAGCATCCAGTTGCAACAGGCTCCACCCTGCCCTCTGCCCCTACACCTCTCACAAACTGTGCAAGGAAAGCAGCACGTTCTCAGGCCAGTTCCTGCAGACCAGCCAGTTTGCAAGGCAGACAGGAGGCAGGCTGCAGCACGAACCACAAGTCCTCTCTAGGTGAAGGCATTAATTTTAGACTTCTCCCAGCTACTGATTTTACAAAATTCTTTAAGAGCTTGGTATCTCTCAAACTCTTCACACCTGTATTAAAATAGCTGAACGTGGCTAACAAGCTCAAGCGTTACTGAAGGGGAATAGCAAAGTCAGCTTTATCAGTCAGCTTTTTTGAAAGGTGCTGGGAAAAGAAAGGTATCTGTTAAAAATGGCAGATTGCTAAGGGAAGCAAAACAGTCCCTCGCATCTATGCGGCCAAAGTGCTTCTGTGAAACATACCCTATGACAGGGAAGCGGTGTTATTCTCCTGTTTGAGCAAGGAAATTCTGTTTTGTGGCTGAGAAGTCTTGGACTATTTCTGAAAACTGAGAATTCAAAAGAAGTCAGAGGGTATTCTGTATTGTTTCATTATGTGACAGATCAAAGTAGGATAACAGACAGACACAATCATTCCTTGATTTATCCAATTATCCCAAAGCAATTTTAAAATAGTTTCTTTTAAAGGGAGTTGTGCAATTAGAGCACTTGCTCTCTTTCACTTTATCCTGATGTAAATGATACTGTTTTCATTTAGATTGTTTCATCTGTACAAGGCTTTAGGTGCCCTAATATTTAAAATGGGGGAAAATCTTAATACTAGGGCAATTACTTCAGTGAGCACTCTGTCATGTACAACAGATACTTCGTGTGCCTTTGTTGTTCTCATCTAAAAACATCAGTACTACAACAGTACTAAAATAATATTAGCATTCATTTCATTGCTGAATTCTGATGCAGTAGTATAAGCACATTTTTAACATTTGACATAGTGTTAGTAGTTTAATGACTATCTCAAGATTAACTTGATATGCTGCATCATAGAAGCTACTAGATTCCTTTCTTTCCTTGACACTGGTGTAAAGATTTGTACATTTATCTGAAAGCATTTACTGGCAATGACACAAAAACCATTTGTAAACTGAAGGCTTTTGCTGCTGCCCAATAATAAATTTACAATACAAGATTTCTTTGTTCTGCCTTGCTGAATTCATATACCAGAGGAATTAGCATATGCACTGTAAAACCCTACAATATAGTTATTTCAAAATCTGGTTTAGATTCAGATTTATCACTCAAAAAATTTAGCTTTAACATGAATTGTCCAATTGATGATTTCTAGAAGAAAAAAATCTCTTATTTATACAATTTAATGGTAAACAAATGTTAAGAGGCATACCTATCCTTATTACTATTATTATGTTAAAGAAATAGAGTAGGTGCCTCACTATATAGTGACATAATGGGAAACATTTAGGCACCAGAATGAAACTGATCACCCTTGAGTGGGTCCTCTAAGCAATATGCAGGAGAAAAAGGTACCTTCAAAACAAAAGTTCCAAAGGTGGTGTTTGGGAGGAAACACCTCCTAAAAACTTATGTGGACATATATAATTTGCTGCTTCTCTCTGGAATAAGGACAGTAAAATAAAAGGGACCACTTTGATCTGGACTCTGGGAAACCCCTCCTGCACACAGGCGCTTGCCAAATACATCAAAACCAGGACACTTGCCTCCTAAAGCAGGAATGTGACTTCTCCAGACCATTCGGCTAATCACAATAATAATTTAAGGTACTGATTGTCTAAAAGGTGTTTAATTTGCAATCTAATATTGACTGGATTATTTCTTTGCTAATCATGCAGCAATTATACCTATTTAATTATCAAGTGTCACCAGTCTTCTCCAGCTACACTCCAAGAAATAGCTTGTTTTCCTACGTAACTAAAATAACTGTTAATAATGAGTTTCTCAGTATGTAGGACTGAGGAAGTACATCAAATCTCTAGATTACACAAAAAGCAGACGAAGATGGAGTTACAAGAAAGTGAGGGATTGAAAATGAAGGCAATTATGTTCAATTTAGAGACACTAACAGGGAAATTCTGAAGATAAAAGCTGATCAGAATAGGGAGTGAGAGTAATGACAGCGTATTTAAACGTCAGAAGAGTTTGAAATGACTTAAGAATCTCAGAAACAGCACAATCCTGGGGAAATAGCCCTCTTGCTGTGTTTTACTTGCTTATAAAAGAAGATACAGCAGCTGTCAAAGTACTTCTTATGTAAATCTCAGCAATGCTACAAGAAAAGGTTCCACATCTTCATGTAATTAACTAACATGATAGAGTCAATTCAGTGCTGCTCTTCAAAACTCTGCATAATTATTTGGCAATATAGAATCATACCAATTTTTAAATAAACGTTCAACTTCTGCCAAGACTCTTTCAGCTGTTACCTCAAACATTAGTACACTGATTGAAATAAAGATTACATGATGCTCTTTTTCCTATACCAGATTCATTCACAGTTACATCCTTAAAAAGAACATGTAACATTGACACCATAAATTATTGTTACCTTCAAAAACTTCAGGTGCCATCCAAGCAGCACTTCCCTTATTGTTGGTCATGTGTGTTTGAATATCACAGGCTGTACCAAAATCACAGATTTTTAGAACTGTCCCCCCAGCTACCAAGAGTAAACTGTCAAAGAAAAAAAAATAAAATTAAAATTTAATTTAAAATAGTCTGGTAATAAACCGCTGACTTTTTTATCCCAATAACTATGATTCTAATACAGTTGAATATCTAAGGCTTTGCTTTAGTTTTGTAATTTGAGAAATAAGTAAGGTCACTTGTACCTAATCTGAACACAGGGAATATTTTTAAATAATCAAATATTTAGCAATTTATTAATATTTCTACATACTATATTTCAAATAAATATAGTTACCCATAGTAAACCACTAAGCATATATTGACAAAATTAGTCTTTCAGATGCCAGAGGCTGAAAAACACGTGCTGTAACAATTTTACCAAAAGAAGAACAATCAAGACTCCCATTAATGTCAGTCAACGTAGCTATTTATTTAAATGAAAGCACTTGAAGTAACATGTTAACAGCTCTATAAATCAAGACTGGGGATACAAGAAAGAATTCAACATTTAAAGTGTAGCTTCAAGTTGTAATTTTATCTGGTAATAACTGCAGGTTACCGCCAAAGGCAGTGATCCTGCTGGACCCCAAATCTCTGTTTGCACCTAATCTGTGGAGCCAGATCTGAAGCTGTAAAATGACTCAGACCAACAAACTGACTGGGCAGTAAACTATTAAATTTTGTTTTAGTGGAAACTGATGGGAGATTCCGGCAGGGGTAGTGGAACAGGCAGACAAAGAGGATAAAGAAGGATGGCCGTGTGGGGAAAGAGCTCTAATATATCAGATTAAATATGACATTAAAACCAAGCAACCAAACACACCCCACACTGATGTTCTCTAACTGAACATGACATCCCATTGTAAAATTGGGGCATTTTAAATGCCTCGGATTAGAAGCCCGATCCCTACCCAAAATCCTCTTCCACGACACAGGGCAGGAGCAGGACGTTTTTCCAGTTTAACATAAAGTAACTGGGTACAGTCCATTTCCTGTAACATTCACCACCACTCTGTAACTAAAGTTTCAAATGCACAGCTTTCATTTAAAATAGAGTATGTCCACTAAAGTCAGTATGAATTAAAGGTATTTCTTTCAGATGCAATGAAATTACTATAAATGATCTTAAATTCCAGTTTTAAGAAAACACAAAGTATGAGCCATAAACCTACTTCGGCGGTTTCAAGTCTCTGTGAATTAGAGCCTTTGGTTTCATACTGTGGAGATATGCCACTCCTTGGGAACACTGTAAACACCAACTCATGGCATGTGCCGCAGTATAATGAGGCAGAGGTTCAGCACCATGCAGCACTGCAAAACAAAGGCACAAACTAAAAAGAACTTTATTGCATATTACAACAGATACAATGGAGTTAACAACATACCAGTCAGAAAGCTCTATGGAATCTAAGTAATGCCTCAGCACTGCAACTGAACATATCCTTCTGCAGACTGTTAAAATTTTTTACTATGTTTTAAATAATTTTTTATGTTAAATTTCAAAATGAAAGGTGGTGTTTGTTCTCAGTTATCCCTGGTGAAGTCTATGTTAAACAAATACTCAGGGAATTTACAGCTTGAGGAAGAATCTTTTCAGATGTTCCACTGGAAAACCTTAAATGATTTGTACAAAATATAACAACCTGGTATCAAGAAACAAGCCAGTGGATTGAAAAGTGGTTTTTAAAAGCACACTCCTTTCTCCTTAAAATTCTTCTAAGGATTTCAAAGAACCACAGAATGGTTGGGGTTGGAAGGGACCTCCGGAGGTCCACCAAGCGGGGTCGAGCAGGCCATCTAGAGTCAGTTGCCCAGGACTATGTCCAGGTGGCTTCTGAGGATCTCCAAGGATGGAGATGTATGCATGAAACAACTATATTTTAGATCATGTTTGCCCTAACATTAGCCTTCAGCTCCAGGAAGACACCATGTTGAAATGATACTCACCATTGTACAGAGAACCTCCTTCAGCATACTCCATAACAAGACACACCTTTGGGGGGGGGGGAGGGGACAAAAAATAGGGATGTTTTAAATGTAGGGGCGGAAAACAGTTTTTGTAAACTGAAAGGAAATTTCCTTGAGAGGAACTGCAAAGTCTCCACATCTAACCTAACAGAAAATTTATCTATGACGTAGAAAGTCAGTTTGGATAGTACGTATTTACACATAAGAAACAGAAATCAGTTTTATAATTAGTTCCAAGTTAGGAAAGAAGAGAATGAACATCCCCCCAATCTTGAAGAGCAAATACTGTCTTCAAACTGCAAGTCATTTGCCTTTACTTTTTTTTTTTTTAGTGGCTTGCAAAAAAAAAATGTAAATACCATGTCAAAAGAATTTCACTACTACTAAGGAAAAAGGGATGCAGCATTATTTTAACCAATTAAACAGCCCATGCTAGAATTAGCTATGGATACATCTGTCCTGCCACAGTACTTGCTTTTCTGCTTTAAGAATTTGTGGGACTGTTTGCAGCTGCAGCAGAAAGAAAGCAAATCCTGAAAATTGCATGTATGAGAATAGGAACTGATTTACAAACTACGAACCATGTGTGGCTAATGTATTTTCTTTTTCATATTGCTGATTTGCAAGTAATAGGACTGTAGATATGAATGACATTACATATGTAATACACCAGATGCTGTTCTAACAAACTCAAGTATAATCGGTGTTTAGAAAGAGCATTTGGGGTTTTCTTGAAAGAATTTTTTTCTCTTAGCAAGGGTAAAGAAAAAAAACAACCCAAACCTGAAAATATCAACCAACCTCCCTACTGTGTATTTCCTTATTATGGCTAAACCTTACAAAATATATACAAAATAGACATTTTTGTACATAAAATACACATTTTGTGCATTGATGCTTGCATGTGTTAAGCTAGTCACGTTTTGTCATACCAACAAAGCTGTAACTTACTGGGTTTAGACAGGCTCCATATAACTTGACAATATTGGGATGGTTTACTCGTGACAGTTGTCGAAGCTGCAATACAAATCATACTTAATATCAAACCATGGGGAAAAAAAGGCTAATGCTTTATTTTCACATCTGTAATTCACACACCACAACCCCAGTTACGGTTTTGTATCTCTACATAACCCTAGATGGTGATTTTAGGACTTACAAGACTGATACCTGTTTGCATTTTAATTTATGTAATTAGGTTTGTGTCTAACTGGAGCTGTATTTGAGAGAGATTTTTAAAAAACTAAATTTAAAGAAAGTATTTTTTCCATAGTGCAGTAAAATCATGGAAGTCATAAGCACTGTGCAGCTATGACCTCTATAGGTCCAGCGCTCTTCTCGGAACCTCCAATTTTGGAGTCCTGATGGTATGACTTCATAAACAATCTGAATTATATTGGCTTTATTCACTATATAGAAAATCACTGTTCTTAAAAAAGAAACCAAACAAACAAAGCCCCACCAAAAACCCAAACCCCACAACTCTGTCAGCCAGTTTAAAATCGACACAGTTCCAAGAATCTACTGCTACTTGTACTAACTGTCGATCAGACTATTTTTCACTGATTTTTTCTTTTCCTGTAGGTAGTAGAACAGAAGAAAAAAAAGGATTTTTTTCCCCTTTACACAGACTGCTAAGGCATCTTATGCTGTTCATCATTTAGGGAGCTAACGTTATTTTTTTCTGTACACTTCTTAAGTTCTAAAAAAACAGAATGTAGTATCACAACCAATACTTGTATCTTGGGAAGTCTATCGGTATATCTGAACTACTCAAGATCTTTCTGAATAAGCAGACATTGAATGGGAAGAATGATTGCCCTTAAAAGAATTACATGTATTAATAAACTTACACGCAAGAAAAAAAACCCCAAAATGAGTAAACTGCTGGAAAAAACCCCTCAGAAACAGTGTCAAGTATGGACCTGATTGTATAAAGAACCTATGCTGTAGGCCCTGGAAGTGTTAATCAGGTCCACGATTTTGGCTGCACCCTGACTGCAAAGAATCCCAGAACAGGTGTTTCCCCAACCTGTGTGCCCTCCTTTCTCCCTCCCCGACTTCCAGTTTTTATAGGAAGCAAACTAAAGGAGCTGTCACATGCTCTGACAGGTGTCCTGTTTGGCATGACAAGGGGTTCAGGCCTGGATTGGGTACCAGTACAGACATATCTCTTAGTACACCAAGTACACCCATGAATTTATGAAAACAAGCTCTACCAAACCCCACATTTTCCAGCAAACTTACTGTACCTCTACAATGAAGGCTTTTCTTTCAGATTCACTTTCTATTTGTTTAATGGCTACATCTTTAGCTCGCCATTTTGCCTTGCAGACCACACCAAAGGCTCCTCTTCCAACAACCTAGAATAAAACAATACGACACACTTGAGTTAAAACTTGAAATAGTTTCATTTGCTGTGCAGGACTTCACAAACAGAAAATAGATTTATCTCAGAAAACTGAAGACACACAGAATAGTGTTTTACCGCAGCAATTTAATATTCTGCCATAACTGGAGGTTAGCTAAGCTTCCTCCAGAGATCATTTACAGACGAAATAGGAAAACACAAATGCAAAACATTTTATTATTAACATGCAGTAACAGTACTTCAGAAAAACATGATCTTCATTCTTTCAAACAAGATCTGTTCAGAAAAAACTTACGGGAATGATGGAAAATTTATTTTTATAGATTTGACCAGTGAACTTATATCTATCTGCTGTATACATTTATGCCTGCAAGTAATAGTAATTAAAATTTCTGAAATTTAAATGCATATGCAAACAATTCCACAGGACTATGCTGGAGGCTGGATGAAGTGTTCAATGTGCTCAAAATTATCCTTCCATTTTCTCACAGATGCCTCAACAGTGTAAGAGCAGTAAATTCTGAGACTTCTCCAAATAAGCAAAGTGTCTGTATAAACTATGCTTTCTCTATTTTTGTTGATGTCTGCTTTCCAATTTATTTGGAATTAACATTGCCTAAAAATATATAAAACCAGACAAGAGTCACAACTTTTCACTGTAACTTCACAGGAGCATTAGTAGAGGCTTCTGCATACACCGTTATTCAAGAATCCTTTAACATTTGCACTGTAGGAGATAGTGAATAACCACACATTCCCAATGCTGAAACAATGCAAACTGCCTGCTGCCTGAATGCTTATCCTTTGAGGAAATCACATTTAATAATTTTACCTCTTTTTTTTTTTTGAGATGCCCCCCAATACAGTAATAATCCAGAATGTAAATTAAGAGTCTTGATCCAGAGAAGGCAAATCAGTAGCCAAGAAGCTACTGTACAGCACCAGACTGTACTTGTTAAGGCTTCATGTCAAAGCAAACTATCAGTAAGTAAAACATTCTTGGGTTAGGTTCTTGCTACATGCTTTTCTAATAAATAAATAGTCAAGCTGATTTCCCCTGAGAACAGGGTAGATAAGGCTGCAAGACCTGCTCAAGACTTGTTAATGGCCCAGGAATGGTGATCAATGGCATAAAAAACCTCTTCCGGTTTCCTCAATGCACACAAAGAAACATCTCTCTTACATTATAGCAGCACTCAGCCTTCCAGGGTCTCCCAGCTTCTCACCCTCCACAACAGTGGTTGATAGACTGAGTTTACCACAAGATATCCACAGCTGATCCATAGAACATGTCCCATTCTGCCTCATGTAGAAAAGGGGCCTGTTGCTGTAACCTCCTCCCCCAGCTACAGCACACAGCCTTGACTCTTCTCTTGATATAACACACACCAAATATTTTTTTTGCAGTACACAACTGAGATTGGAAATACAACCCTTATGAATGACAGTCAAGTAGCCTACAAAAACAGTACATATAAATAAATTGGAAACAATGAGTCACCTAAAGATCTAAAAGTCCCAAAGAGCCTTTTTCTCGATATTCCTTCTTCTCTCTCGGACCACATTGTGAGTAAAGTTGCCCATTTCACAGAAGCACTGATTTACTGAGCACATGTAACCCAGAGCAGCTTGCTCACACCTGAGAAGTACGAAGGACTGACAGTTAACAAGGACGTCACAGAGCAACTCAGGCAGGATGAACTCCACTGGCAGCAGCAGATCAACGTCCGCCGCTCCCCTGTGATATGGAGGAACCCGAACTGGTCAAGTAACTGGAAAGAAGTCTTCCCTCCACTTAGGGAAAGTGAGATGTGCATACAGTGATTTTTCCTTATGGCACAAGGCTGAGTAAGACTCCTTTCAGGAGACACCTTTTCTCAGTATATCTTTTTTTACACTCTTTCATGGTTTTTGACTATGGCTCTGTACTAAAAAAAAAAAAAAAAAAAGGCAAGCCCAAGTATCTCCTGCATTTGATTCCACATGGTCATGTTCAGCCCATAAACCAATACAATTGCCTACTGTTCCCCTGAAGATAATTCCATAACTATTTGCTAGTTTAATACCAAAAATTCGTACATGTATTTCCAGTTCATGTACTAGAGAAACCATTTTTCAATTTTGCCATATTTTTAAATAACTTTTCTCTTTAATGAAGAAACTCAGATAAACAAGTGTACCACTCAATGTGATGTTTTACATCGTGCCATGAATGTCATAATACTCGGGCTCTAGTTGAAAAGTGGAATAAATTCCAAGAATCACATGCACTTTATGAAGTCCTGCTGATGACTGAAGAAAAAAAAAAAAAAAAAAATCAATGTCAGGCACCAACAGAAAGAGCTTACCAGGCAAGCTAAATTTTAATTATGTAACAGAAAGCTGTGAGAAACTATCAGATATATGAACTTCACAGTTGGTGAAAAGAGTCTGATAAATGACTATGCAGTCAAGGTTTCATAACAATTTATCAGTGACTTGGTGCCTGCTTAGGCAGACAGTTGAACTTGAGAAGAGGACACGAATGCACTGAATATTTACCTAGGATACAGGGAAAACAGAGGAGTGCCGATCCTCCATTAGGGCAGCTCAGCCCCTTGGACAGCATACGAAAGGAGCAACCGTCAGAAGCAATGACGGATCTGATACAAACTTGAAGTTCACCATATGTGAAAGGCCAGTATGTCTTTGCTACTTAATCTGGAAAAAGTATCTTACTCATTGTAAAAACATCCTTTATAACGGACAGAACGGAGCTTGTGGTGGACTCCACTTACATTTTATTTTCTTCCTTTAAGTTTTCACTGAACTTTTTCATTAAAAGATTAAGTTTTAGAATTTGTCAGAACAGTTTAAACACTACGTAGTTTCCTTCAACACCATGTGCTAGAACTAAGTAACTTAATAGCACAGGAGGGAGGTGCTGCCTGAACTTTAGTTTCTTCACGCTCATTCCTTCTTGTCCCCTGCTGTTGGTGCCACACCATATGTTTGGGCAGTAGTGCATATTCTGAATTATATGAAGCACAGTTAATGGAATTATTGACACAACAAATCAATAAACAGAAGTTGATCTGTAGCACTGTGTATGTTTGGAAAATGATCTAAAAATAAACACATTCTTGTAGTAAAAGATTTTATCCCTCTAAATATCTTCTAGGAGAAAAAAAGGAAATATAGGGCAGATGACACATTTAGAAATAGAACACCAACGTTTCTACTTTTCCACAACAGAATTAAGTTTGTCAAGAACCACTCGGTTAGTACATGACACAGACACATTTTAAACTGGCAGAAATGCTTTAAGAGCCTTAAAGGTTGAAGAGTACATACAAATTTATTCCTCTTCCTATAAAATTCCTAGCAGTAAAAAGTAATGTTTTACTGTGTGACAGAGCAACATGGCAAAAGACAGTGCTGTTTGCATGTTTTCCAGATAATGTATTTGGAGTCTTATTTAAAGAATACGACCCATACGAGATCCCTGGAACAAACACTACCTCTGCGTACAAATAGTATCAAATGCTGTACATAAACAAAGATACATGATACTGACTTTTAAGTATGTAGACTATACTGACTGTTAAGTATGTAGACTAGAAATCATGCAGGAAATAGAGATTGCAGATATGTTAAGCCCTCAAGGATGTATTTTGTCCTAAGGGATGTGACCAAGTAATTCCCACCCTCAGTAGAACAAGAAAAATGCATCTCTCTCTATTCAGACGCAACCCTAGTACCCTATCAAATGTCAAAACTTTGGAAGAACTAATTTCAACTTTGCTTTAAACTCACAGGGGTTCTATTCATTCAAAAATATAAAGACACAAAGCTTTCATCTCATATCTATGAAGTTTCCATGTTAGTTAGCTCTGCATGCTGCATACCTAGTGCTTCTCTTTCTAAAAAAGCCTTGCTGGATATCTAAGACAGCAATAAAATATAATAGCTCCCTGGTTAGCAGATGTAGTATTCTTTAGAGAATTGTCTTCATAATTTGCAGTATCTGCATGACACGTTTGTTTACAACTTTGGGAAGCAAGACAAGCGGTTAAAAACAACCAACAAAACGTGCACTTCCAGACAGACAGCAGTCTAAATTATCTTTAATATCTATGTCCCTTTGGTTACTGGTATATTTGCAAACGAAAGGTTTAGGCAAACGGAACTTTTGGTGCTCTCAAGCTTCAGACACGATGCAAGATGGAGGGGGAAAACTAAAAAGAAGGCTAAAGAGGATGTTCTGCAATGCTTTGTAAAAACAAAACCACATTTTTAAATTTAGTTGCATCTATTCTTTCTATCTACCAGAGTTCCAGCAGTATCAATAAAGCATACTAGCATTTTGAGTTTTTCACACATTTGTCCGCATGACACACAGAAAGCATACAGGAAAAAAAAAAGTGCCAAAAGAAGCCATGAACAATAGTTTACAGCCCATAAAAACATATGCCTACACTTTCTATCATTCATTCAAGCAGCCTCAAATTCCAATTGTGGCTCCTCTGCGCGTGCTATGCTTTATTAAGCAGGTTGAAGCAAATCGGCCCTGTGCCACACACGACTGTGGCCAATACCCTGGCAGCGCTGTTAGGAAGGAGTTCAGATCTGCCAATTCTTACAGCTATGTTCTTTGACTGGTTAAGTTTATTTGTACTAGTGCTCAACCCAAGTCTAAACGCTGCTTTCCCTTTCTGGGAATCATACAGCAATGAAAAAAATCAGTTATTCAAAATCAACTTATATTCTTGATCAATATACATAACTCCTGGTTGCCACAAACTGTGATACAGTTGGTGCATATTTAGGTGTATCACCTGTTAGAGCTGCCAACACTGTACAGTTATTCAGTGACTCGGCTATCTGAATTTAGTTCTGGTTTAAGAAATCATTCTCTTTTCAACTTCTTCAGAACACATTTATGGAGAATCAAAGTACCTTCATATATGTTCCTAAAATTATGGGTGTTTCCAGAAATTCTTCCTTTGCTCTAAACACAACCAATCCTCTTTGCATTTTGATAGCTCAATCATTCTAAGAAACGCGTGTACCTCAAGCAAAGATAACAGTTTATCAGGTTGTACCTTCCAGCTTTTTACGTACTGATAGCCTTATACACATCTCTCTCAAGAACTGAACTTGTTTTAATAACCACTAAGTTAAAACTGTCAACAAACACTTGTCTGATGTTTTAGTATAAATCAATTTGTTCTGTTACAGCAGCCCAGACAGGAGATTCTTGTTTTAGATACAAAACGCTGGGTAATGAGGCACTCACAGTGAAGGGCTCCAACATGAGCTGGGCTTGCTGGGCTGGCACAGGCTAAAATTACTGGTCTTCAAAAAACAAATAATCATTCCATAGTCAGTAAAATGCTGCTAGAATCCATGGGGTGGGATAAATAAGGGATATGCGAAGCTTGTTCTATTGTTTAGGGAAAGGCCTTCTTCACCACTCCCCTGCCCTCCTCCCCCTCTCCCCCGATTTCTAATAGCAGTTACACTGTCACTCATTTGTGACCTTAGCTGAGGCATTAGACATGGAACTTTTATATTATCTCATAAATACACAACTTGCTTTCATCACTGGAATAAAAAAGCCTGTGAGGTTTCTTTCCCATGCATTCTTTATGAGAGTAAAATATAAGTTTATTTTGCAGGACACAAACTGATTCACTGAATAAATCTGCATGTGTAGAAGTAAGTGTAAAGTCTTACATTAACAGTTTAGCTACCTTATTAGCCATCTTCTAACACTGCACACTAAATTTCATCCACATGAAACTGGTGTTGTGTAACTTCCACTATAAATCCACACTCCATCTGACACTTCAGCTAATCTCTTAGATGAATGAAGAGAATCTTCCATGGGTATAAATAAACAAAAATTTAAATATTGATTTGAATTAAATCAGAAAGGTATTTAGAGTAAAATCACAAAATTCCATCATACGTTTTCACTGTGTACTAATTTTTGCCTTTGCTTGTGGATGCCCAGCGTTGCACCTTGAAGGGTGAGAAATTGTAGATGTGACTGACTTCAAAAGGATTCTTAACTACCACCCTCGGCTCTTGACATCTAAGCCTTTTGTACTCATGTCAGATATTCAAGAGTATTGTTCAGATCTCAAATCACAGGATAATGTCCAAACTTCTTCCAGTTTTGTAGACTGGTATTCTACAACTGGACACAATCCCCCAGGACATAAAAGCAACGGAGGCAGCAACAAGTTCATGTTCAGCAGCAGCTTACACAAATCTGCTTTACCTTGTAGTGTAATGGACATAATCGGTCACTGCATCTCATTAACTTAAAAGAGTTAACTACTATAAAGGGGAGCAAATCCCAGTTGTCTCACTGTATTCTTCATTTCCTTGCCTCTGAACTTCTCTGCTCCATAAATGCAAGGAACACATGCAGTTCTCAACGCTATTCTCAGTTAACGAAATTATTGAACCATTTCAAAAATGTCTCAGGTAGGTGAACACGCCACAAATTGCATTTCCGTAGCTGCTGGCACCGTAAGTAGGTTTTCTAAAATAAATATTTAGAAAGCTTACCTGTTCATCTTAAAGAAAACATTACCCTAAATCCCCTCAGAATTTACTACTGTTGCCCAAATAGATTGTTGAAAATAAACTTCAGTGTATACTACAGTATACCACCAGAGTGTTAACAACAGCTTTTAAATAATTTACACTTTCAGACTGTTCAAAAGTAAGCTGCAACTATGTAAACATGGCAATGATCTTCAACCTGGCTACATCAGACAGTGACTGGGCAGGGCCACAGCATACATGACCAGACATGCATCCTTTGGCTGTGCGATCCAAGGCATACACACATCATGTGATGAAGAGGTCCGCGTTTTAGTCATGTATAGGACTCTTATCAAATTACATGATGGAGGAAGGGCTGTGGGATTTTCAGGAAAGAGTGGCAGGGAGCAGGTTGCCAGAACAATTCAAATCCAAAGTCTGTTCACTGCTTAGACGTGAAAGCTCCTCTGGGAAGAGGAGACAGCAGTATTTAGGCCAGATTTAAATATGAGATTTTAAGATAGGACTATTAGGCTTTTTATTGTTAACTTGATTTCAGTTATATTAAGTTTTCAGATAAATTCGGTAGTTTTATTTATTCTGATTTGTCTATCTAATACCTGAAAACTTAAGACAGGACATTCTGACTGTCAAAATTTTGCATGGTAAAGTAGGGAACACTTCTGCTGAACCCAAGTTTTAAGTTGTTTTTCCCCTTCTGGTTTTGAAGATGCTCCCACTGTGTCACATAAATTTTGATTTGACTCCAACTCATTCATAACAATTATATTTTACTTCAATCTAAGCACTTTAAATAATGAAAAGGCAGCTTGAAGTTGGAGACAGGTTTGACTGGTGGAACATAACACTACAGTACAGTTGGTCATGTGCATGGCAGCTAACACAAAATATGGTATATTCTTGATATTATCCAGTTCGGCCAAACCTAAATGAAAACACACTTATAGATCTCAAATTTATTAGCAAGGACTGCAAGTATTCCAGAACTTCAGTATCTATTAATAAACCAGTGGCAGAGTGGGACTGCTATCTGCTGACAAGACAGCCTTGATAATACAACAGCAAAGCTATGATTATACAAGCATTCAAGTTCCCAGTGTAGATCTGTTGACACTTCATTATGAAACATCTGAAGTTTGCCAAGCATATTAAAATCTGACCAGTTTGAGTCCTTACAGCCATTTAAAAATCCTTGAGAACTTCCAAGCCTGAAGTGAGAGTGCAGAAAATTCTCAGTAACAATGTATGTTTTGTTACAACTGCAAAGTTGACTACTTGTGCTGAACCTGCATCATGAGTAAGATGACAACACCCACAGTTGAGAAAAACAAGGTCCAAGTATGGTTTCTAATTCACCTGTTTTCTTGTAAGGTAAATCTCATTTCTTCCTCTGTGCAATGGCGCTTAGACTGTGTTCAGAACTATGGTATCCCCATTGCGTGTAAGAATTTCTGGTAGGACAGGTACACTGAGCATAACTCAAAATGCTACTCCACCTGTCATCAGATTTTCTCATGGAGAGAACACTCCATGTTCAGAGCTCCCCGACTTGCATCACATGAGTTTTGTTATCTCCAACAGAGACACTACTTTGAAGATAATGCAACAATCACATTAAATAAAACACAAATTCCTGCTTAGGCATCATCTCTACATACATTTTCGTGCATGCAGTCCTGCCTCAGCGGGTGCCAGGCAGGTATGTAGGACAAAGACAAGCTCTGAATACTAAACTTTAGAACGATGAATTCTAGTTGCACCAATTACACACAATGCAGCTCCACATTTCTTAGATGTAAAATAGCAATGTAATCCTTGCTAACAGCCTTGCCAAGGGTGTTGTGAGGATTAAAGATTTGTATAGCGTTTTATTTATTCAAAGTGCTATGTGTAACATATTTGACGTACTACTCACTTCTATGAGCCATCACAGGACACCTCTTAACGATGGATAAATTCCTATCAACTTTATTTTCTCCTTAGGGTGAGAAAAGGCATTTCTCCTAAAGCATGATGCATGTGATTTGATCACTGTCCATTACTGTGCTGCAAAACCATCAGCATATTATCAAATGTAAAAATACTTTCAGTTCCCAAACATCATAAAAATTTTTCACTTCAGAACAGTTAAACACGTAAAGGGATGAGGAACAGTTAGACTTACAGAGTCAAAAATCTTCACAATTGCCATTTTCATAGAAAGGGGAAAAGGCAATCTTTGGAAGAGATTGACTTCCGAGAATTTTCAGTGTCTGCTGTGGTGAAAGCCAAAGTTACTACAACACTACTTGAATACAGCAGAAAGTACCCTGGTGTTCTAGGAAAATATTGCAGATTTTGTGTTCTGTGAACTCTCCCAGGCCACACAAGCCCAGCATAATTATGATCAAACCAGTATCTGGCAAACCACTTCAAAAATGTGAGGCAGTGGTTGTCATATCTGTAAAAGCTACTACACACAACTAAATTCACTTCCACATAAACTTTTTAAGAAAAAGAGGGTAATTATTACTGAAAGAGAAAGATGTTATCTACAAATAAAAGCACAGAGACTGTTTCAGCAGTCTTGGATGTCTGTTAGGTCCAAGCTGGCCTCATCAAATTCAGTATGGATCTGCATGAAGCAACTTCATTGCTGTAGAGATGTTAGCAGGGGAGAAAGAAAAAAAAATCTAGCAGCAGCAATATTTTTGTGTGATTCTGAGAGGTAAACAACTTCGTGGTATATACATACCATTGAGCCCTTTAATAAAGCATGTAAGCTATCCTACATCCCACCCATCCTACCTTCACAGGAAATCCAGAGAGACGAAAGGTACATGTAAAATTCTGTACGTTATCCATCCCATTTGAGCCTCAAAGAATTTAAGGCAATAATTTCACTACGAAACTTTCTAAAGAAGAAGAAACACTCGCTTCCAACTATGTCATATGGTAACTGAATGTCACTTCCTGAGTCACACGCACAGGTCACAAACGAAATGGTACAGATCCATGCGTGCAACAGCACTACGCTATGTTAAGAAAAAATGGGTGGCAAAACTTTAAAACTGAAGTCCCGAATAAATCTATCCCGCTTCAATAAAACCCCACAGTACAGGACCCAGCACCAGGGTTGGTAGAAGCAAACTGGCACCCTCGCTCCCGGCCTTTGTTCTCTGGTGCCAACCTCTGCAGCATCCAGAGGAGCA
>VWZZ01007546.1:230157-277218 GCA_013399095.1 Psophia crepitans
CTTCTCTGGAGACATTCAAAATCCAACTGGACACATTCCTGTATGATGTGCTCTAGGTGGCCCTGCCTTGGCGGGGGGGTTGGACTAGATGATCTTTCAAGGTCCCTTCCAACCTCTATGATTCTGTGATTCTGTGATTCTGTGACTTTTCAGCTTCTCACACTGCCCTGCCAGTGAGGAGACTGGTGGTGCCCAACAAGCTGGGAGGTGACACAGCCAAGACAGCTGATCCAAACTGGCCAAAGAGATATTCCATACCACATGATGTCATGCCCAGTACATATCTTGGGTGAAACTGGCTGAGGGGTGTAACTGCAGCTTGGGAACTAGCTGAGTGGTGAGCAATTGTGCTGCGCATCGCTTGCTTTATATAATAATAATGATGATGATGATGATGATGATGATGATGATGATGATAATTTTCCTTTTTTGTCCTATTAAACTATCTCAGCCCACGAGTTTTACCTTTTTTCGCACGATTCTGTCTCCCATCCCACTTGGGGAGAGTGAGTGAGCGAATGGCTGCGTGGTTGTTTTAGCTGCCTGCTGAGTTAAACCACAACACATGTACAGGAGTGCCTTGTGTGTGGCTCTGCCTTCTATTCACTTGTGGATTTGGCAAACAGCCTATGTATGCACGTGGAGGACTTGAAGATTCCACCAAGTAGTTGTATTTCTAATTGATATCTGATCCACATGTTATATAAGCAATATGCTGAAAGTGAGCGTTTTGTAATGTACAATAAAAATCACAAAGGTCTGGCTCTTTTTAAAGAGGTACTTGTTAACATGCTTTGCCATAGGTCATTAGGATGGTATATCTTTCTAGAAGGTATCTTAAAAAATGGTCAGTCAAATCTGTAATCAAGATAAACAAATACAATCACAGAAGAAGTAAGCAGTTTATATCATCGTATCACTTGTTTGGTAATGAAATATGGACATTGTCTTCTGATTTACTGGGAGCACAAGACCTATGATGCTCCCAATTAAATGAGATCAGATAGGAGCAAAAGTCGCAGTGAAACTGAAAGTGACAAATCACCAGAAATTGTCCTGTCCCCCCATGAAACTTCCAGTCAGATGGTAGGTGACCACTGTCAGTAACTGTTTCATAAAGGCAGTGGTTCTTCGCGCTATTCCTGTAGCCATTACTTAACAGCCAGATCAATGTAATAGAAGTGCTGAGGCCTAATTTTTGGCAGAACCTCAACAAGTTCTAGTATCTAAACATACCATTCTTCAGTGAGCACAAATATACCTATCTCTTGCTGTCAGACCACTAGGTTAGATGTTAATGACATTTGAGAGAATTTTTTCTCAGTGAAGGTCAAGGTGCTGAATGTAAAATCATTATTTTCTTTTATACCTAGTAGTTCATAAATTTACTCCCTGCAACAAGGTTCAATTTCTTTAAAATTTGAGAGAATTTTAACCTACAGATGCCACCTTCTAGAGGAGAATCTGGCCTCAAAGACACTGAATGTTTTGCGTGGGAGCTGCTTACAGTCATTCCCCTTGATGCTTTTCCACTCCATGTGATCCACTGTTTACTGGAGCAAGGGGAAGAGTCTAAAGCATGTGTTGTTACTCCCTGATTTGATTATTTTTAAGTATTTTACTCAAAGTGGAACAAGACAAGATGAACACTCAATTCATAATGCCCTAAAAATGGTATTTAATGACATCTTTGGGAGATTAATGTTTGATGAATGTTTGAGTCCACTCAGTCAGAGGAAGGATTTGAGTGATGGTCTGTTGCACAATGACTGAACTATTAGATAAGAAGGGGTTGTAACAGTGATACTTGGCTTCTCTTCCATCTCTTGTTGGTCAGTCCAGGTCAGTTTAGCACAGAATTTGGTTTGATTTGCTTGCAAAAGCCGTAAACCAGAACATTAAAGATGAGCAACTAGAAAGCTGAAAATAACACAACATGCAAATACATGGTGCTCTGCAGCCGTTCTCCTCTTGCATCTAGGAAGTGTCTGCACTGAAATGCAAAGAGCTACCTCTGCCCACAACACTTCCTTCTGGGGTCAGGTAGGTAAATTCTCAAAGGCATTTCATTTTCTAATTCATTTACCTTGAGACCTGAAGACCTGTGCCCTCTTGGGAATCTAAGTCTGTGTCTGTTGGCCTCTACTTGCGAAGAGGAAGGGATATGAACTTTTGTAAAAAAATTAAATGCATAGGTCTCATAACTGTGGGGGAAAACTCCAAAAGTATCTGATGTCTAGATTCACAGCCAGCCTGACAGGGTAACTTTGAGACTTGCGTATTTTTTCTCTGAGAAAGTTTCAACCTCCCAGACTGTGGGGCATATACGGCTATTGGCACAGCAGGCATTACAAGGTAAACGTGCCAGGTGATGGCCACAGCCCAGCTCTGCATTTTGTATAACAACATCTCCTGGGATGTGTGACCGATCCACCTTGATGGACACTGAAGATGTAGGGATTGAACTTGGGGAATTCAGGGGAGACTGTGGCTTCAAAGTGTTTGTGGAGGTGGAGAGATGGCAAGGAGACATACAGCAGGCATCAGTTCTGAAGTCTTTCTGCCGGCTGAAGTGCATGTTTGAAGATGGGTGCTGCCTGTGTTGAGAAGAGACCAGGGAAGGTGGGTCTGTAGAGCATGGGATCCTAAAAGACCAGCTAGGTACAGAGGCATTGTTCCTGCACATGAACACTACCTGACAATCAGACTGCAGTTGCTGCTACTGCTGCTGCTGAAGGCAGGACTCACCGCTACCGCCAATGATAGGACCTGAGCTGGCTGTTCGGTATCCTTCCTCTGAGGCTTGTGGCAATGTACACAGTATGGTTCAGATCACATTATCTGAATCATATGTACAATGTGCAACCTGGAGTGTGTTATCAGGATGCAAAGTAGGGAGAAGGTCTGTAATCTGCTGTACATTAGGTTTCAAGTTCAGCTCAGCAGAATGTGATCACCTGAAAGTTAGACATCTGGTTTCCAAGTGCCTGCTTTGATCAGTAAGGAGAGATGGGAATCTTCAGACAGTATTTCTTCCAATCTGTGTAGTCATATATGATAGGGTGTGATGAATTACTATTTGGAGATGTCTCTTTCTCTACTGACTTCAGATGGAGCCTATATGACAAATTTCAGTTAGACACCGAGGGCCTGATGCATCTTCCCACCCATAGTCATCTAGTGACTTTTTGGGGACTAGCCCCCAAAAGATTTCTGAGACCTCTGCGTGGGGCTGGTAAATGTGACATATATCATGAGCTGAAGGTCCGGGAAGCATGTCCCGGGGAATCTGAGATGGCACTAGATAGGCATGTGTGGGCAACTGGACCTAATTTCCAGTGAGGTGAGAGGAATGCCACCATCAGGCTCTGACCCCAAGCCAGCTAAAGCCAGTGTCAGATTCTGAGTAGAATATAGATGCAGATGGATGAGCCTCCAACTCTAGATGTCTAAATTCACAGCCTAGCTTTGTGTGAAGAGTAAACTTGAACATATTTTTGTTTTGTTTCTTGTGGGTTTGATCCTGCATTATTTCCATTAATGGGAGCTTTTCCAAAGCATGAATGCAACCAGATTTAAACTTTATTTTTATAAAATAAAAAAATAAAACTCAAGCGACCAAAAAACCACCCAGAAGAATACTCCCCTCCCCTGATAACGTTATATTAAAGACTATTATCCATGCTTTGCCACAGTTTATCCCATTTTGACCCAACTGTTGGTTTCCAGCAGAGAATACCCCAAAATGAAACGTCACGAGGAGCTGACGTTAAGAGTGCTGCCCACTGGTAAAATGCAGAAGGAAGCCTGCCTGTTGGTTCGGCCAACGCTCAAACCACTTAGGAAAGAAAGAACTAGTTGCTCTGCTTTATTAGGGGCATTAAATTCAGAGATGCCTCTAAGAAGTTATATTTGAAAGCGTGAAAATTACATTTAATAGAGCTCTTAAAATATGATGACTGGGCAACTGTTTCTTCTGACAGCCAGCAATTACTTAATCATACAAATTTCTTTCAGTAGGTGAAAGAAATGGAGAAAAGCAGGTGATAGTTCCCCTTGGGCATCTGAGGATTTGATAACCTTATTTCTTCAGAGGTACTCAGGAATATTACTGTCCCTAATCTTTACATCAGTTACAGAAAAACAATAGAAAAAGTAATCTCAAAGATCCTGGCATTAGTTTGTTTATGTCATAGCCTTTAACTTTATGAAGCATTTTGTGAGGGTGGAATTTGACATGCCTGCTGCAATTGTTCTCTTGATTCAGTGTAGCTAGAGAAATAAATTTGCAGCAAATGAGAGTCAAGAAAGGAATGCAAGAAAATGTAAAAGGAGACATTTTTCTTCCAGGGAGTTTTTACATTAGACTTCTGAAAGATTGTCACTGGAACATGGATTCCTCAAAAAAAAAAAAAAGTAATTTGACACAGGGAGCTATCATGCATCACGTTTCTGTTGCCTGAGTCTCTTTTATTTGTCTTAATTAGAATTTTATGTTTATGTGATGGGTATTTCCTGAAACTGTGCAGTGGAAGAAGTCAATGCTGAGGCCCTTTCTGTTTCCCCACAAGGTGGTACTGTGGTACTGACTATGGAAATCTTGTTTTGGCTGGAGTTGCTTTATTTCTGTAACCCTTCTGCATATGTTTTAAGATAGATTTTTGTCTGCGAAGAAGACAGTTTCGCTGTTAGAATCAAGTTTCTTAGTGGAATGGTCTTAAGACTCTTTTTTTGTGTACTTTCTTTTCCTAACTTTTTGTCTCATTAAAAATAGATTTTATTGCAGGTTGCGATTATCATAAAAACTCCATTATTGCTGTTTGGACTTTTTCTACCTTTTATTGCTTTTTTCAAATCTAATCAGTCTGTTTCAGACTCCCTTGTTTTTTGAACTAGAACAATAGCTCTTGTAAGTTTATTCAGAAATTCATCTCTTTTTTTTTTTCCCATTACTTACATATAAGTAAAGAGGCACCTACAATTAATTACAGAAATGAAAGTATAAATTAAAAACATTAAATATTCAAGGGAATGCATTTTTTTCCCCTGGAAACAGACCTAACCACTATCAGGCACAGAAACAAAACATAATAAATTGCTTAAATCAACCTCTGTGGCAGTACATGGGGTTCTTCCAGTTGCTTGTGGATGTCTGTAAGATCTAACATGAACAACTCCATGTGTTTATGCTCCCACCATCGCATTTGAGAACTCATATAATTTCTGTGGTTGTGTCTATACTGCTACACTGCTGTAGTTTATAGCTTATATTAGAAAATGGAAAAAGGATAGGGTAGAAGCATGACTACTAGTCTCGGGATCTGCATGCTGTTAAATGGTCGTCATAGTCCTTGACAGGGCTTTGACCCAGGGCACCAAGTATTCCTCCACAAAGAGATTACCTGGGTTTGACCGTAGCCTGTGCTTTACAGGTAGGAGAGTTAAGCTGTACTGATAGGTGCTGTGCAGTGATTATTGGTCTCAAGACCAGAGCACAGTTTCATTTTATTCACTAGTATCAGTGTAGCCACTAGGACCCACTAAGTCATGATTGTGCTCCAAGCTAAGCATGCACCTAGCTAGGTTTGGGGCTTCTCAGGTTTAGAAATATGAACTCCTATTTTTATGATCTAGCTTTTACATCCATTATTTTTCTGTGTGTGGTCTGTTTCTATTCATCCCATGTACATGGATGCACCACAGATACTTTCGAAAAGCAGTTACTGGTTGTACTGGAAAGGACAGATGCTAGTCGTACAAAATACAAAGTGTCATGCACAACCTGCAGTTAAAAGCAGGGGGGACATATCAAAATGGGCTCCAGTTACATAAAATGAAGTCTTTTAATGCATTTGTGGACTCACATTTAACTGTTATTTTAAAAAATGTATTAGAAAACAGTGATCTGTGCCTTACTTAGTAATATTTAATAGCTTTTTTTTTAAAAAAAATAAGTTATTTAGTTTTCTATAGGGCTTCTGTATATTCTTCATGAGTGGAAGAAATGCTTTTGAGAGCTGAGTATGGCTCTATCTTTCAAACCTCCCTTTCAAACAGCATGCCACTCTAGGTTCTTTTGCTTCATGGCAGGCCAGGGACTACAACATGCATCAGGCAAGTGACAGAGACCCCAAGCAAGTCCCGAATTACGAGGGTGCATCCCTGTGGCACCACAGAATCCTTTACTGAGGCAGAATGAATGCTTTGAGTCCACAAGCAGCCTAGCAGGCCTTGTTTGCCAAGGTCCATGGCCTGTCCTTCATGGTCTCTAGGTCAGAGGATAGAGCTGGTCCTGCTGGGGTGAAAATGGGACTCCCTTTTTAGGAATATGTGACTTCCCAAAACTGAGGTAAGGACGTGGGAGGCATGGGAACAGCAGATAAGGGCTAAAACAAGAGCTGAAAGGCCAGTAGTCCCCTGGGAAGTAATGCTTGCAAAGCAGATCAGTGGGTCTATTGTCAATGTTATGGTCATATTATTATTCTGGAGGTTCCGTGAGAGAAGGATAGGAAGAGCTACACAAGACACTTGTACTCGGACATCCTGTACACTCTACAAATGGGAACCTTTTCTGTGGGAATCAGATCGCAAGCAGAGAATTTCTGTATGATTATATCTTCCAAAGCATAAAGCTATGGTTTCTTAAATGCCTGTACAACCTACCTGGAAAGTGATCTAACAGCATCTTCAGCTTTTGGCTCTGCTTTTAGACAATCTCCATCTACTGTTGTTGATAAAGGCTTCTTTCTTCCTATTATTTTCACCCTGTTATAAAGAAGTCTCATGAATCCTTGGACTTTCCTGCAAATGTGCATGCTTAAAATAACATTTTTGGGGGTTCTTTTAGATTTCCATTTTCTCTTGATGGAGATAATTAAGAATATTAATTCTACGTGAGAGAAAAATATATCCAATGCTCTGGGAAGGTATTCTGGACCTGGGAGCAATGTTTCAAACGTGTTTGAATGAGATCTAACGAAGAAGAATAAGCGTGTGTCTTAAACAGGCTCTTGAGACTGTGGGGTGGGAGAAATACACTTGAAGGAATCTCACTGAAGTGGTTTGCCAATAGTACATTGATAGGATTGCTGGTAGGGATATTTAGTAACATGGGCATGGTTCTTGTTTCCAGGACTTAGAGTTCATAAAAAACAGGTGAAAAGAGATTAAATGCTTCTCCAACATCATTTTTCCATGTCAGAATTTGCTGTCAGTGCCACAAGTCATCTTTGCAGGAGGAAAAGTGAGCTACGTGGCTACAAGCAGGAAAGGGGGGTGTGCGTATGCCCTATAGACTGGGAATCTTGTTTCCCATGACACTGGATCCCGGTAACAGTATTTCTTTGTTATAAAAAAGCACTTCAGAGACTGAATTGAAGCCATACAAGACAATTTTAAGAATCGCACTTCTGAAAGCAGAGGAATATCACGCAAAGAGTAGCAGACACTGAAAATATTTGCCCTGTGGCTTCCAGCTTTGGCTTCTCTTCCTAAATGGTCCTTCTCTGAAGCCCAAGAAAACTGTTAAGCTGGACTTACCCCTTCACAGGCCAGCCTCACATGCACTCTGAAACATCTGCAGACTGTGACGTAAAGCAACCAGAAACTCCTGTGTTTTATGAGCCATTTTGGGCTTTAGGGAACCTCAACTGGAGCACAGCTTTGGTACTACTGAAAGGAAGTTAAGGGTCACCAATTTGAGGTGGCCACCAAAGGGGACTGCGGGATCAAGATTATAAGAAATCTTTTAAGACTGCACTTAAGAGGTAACAGAGCTGAGAAAAATGACCTTTGGAAAGTCTCTTATTCTCCTGTAATTTCTTTGTCAGTTGTTTTTGCCAGGTCTGTCTATGTGATGCTCTAGGGTAAAGTGACTGACCCTTAAAGCTTGTGAGTCTGTGTACTTTCCTCTTCTACTGCTTTATCATTTTTGGAAGAATTCAAACATATATTCTAGTCAACCACTGAAGAATGGATTCTGGTTTATCTAATAAATGATATAAATTGCTGGTCTGTTCTATCTGGACAAAAGAAATGAAAAAGACCTCAGATAAAAGCCTTTCTTTATTAAAGAGCCAAAGACATTTTAGATCTCATTTGGCCTTCATGCCCTACTCATTCCTTGTCTCTTTATCTAGTGGTGCTTTGCTGATACAGTTATTATCCTTTTCAGCTACTCTAAACATATATTATTAATTCTGCAACTGGCTTTCTACCTCCAGCGCTTTTAATAGTGAGCTCACTAAAATCCTGTAAGGCTGTGCACCCTCAGAAGAACTTGCATGTTTCTCACCCGAGTGCACATACTCTGATTCTCTCTGAATGGCCCACTTGGACCATCCCCTTCTTGCTCTGTTTGTTCCCTTGCCTTCTTTCTTCTCCTTGCTGTGCTTCACTATCTCTATGCCTTCTTTTCCTGTATCAGGAAAACCTCTTTGTCCTCATTTTATGCATGTTTTCTTCCATTCATCAGGAAGCAAAAAAAAAAAAAAAAAGATCAGGAAAATAGATGGTGAGACTTGGAACTGAATCCCACCTGTGGGGTGGGTTCAAGACCTACGTTGAAATATTTCAGTGAATGTCCATTTTGACATTACGGCCTTCTTTTTGCACCATACAAAGCAGTTGGCTTAGACTATCGTAATGATCATGTTGGCTGGTTTTTAAATCCATGGGTTTTTCTTTAAATGCTTACTTAAATAACCCACCACTTCAAACAACTACTTCTCTTCATTAGTAATCCCCTCACACACTCTTAGCTACAGTGTTGTTTCATCTTCTGTTTGTTTGTCCTAACTAATTTAGATATTAAGTCCTTGGTGACTGACAGTGTGTCTATCTGTGCAAAGCACACTTAAATAAATAAATTTAATAATAATTAATAATAAATATGCCAGCTGAAAGCTATGCATCTGAGCAAGCAAGGACGCTGCTGACATTGATGTATTTGGTTTTGGGACCAGTGCTTGCTCTTCCCCTGCCATGGCTCCTTGGGAAGCACTATTAATGGCTGCTGCGCTCTGAGGGGTGTCAGGTCCCCCTCTCGCAGTCCTCCCCGTCGGAGAGTCACTCAGAGAGCTCTGCCTTGACCCTCGTCACTCACCAATATGAAATCCAGCCTTCAGAGCTCACACTTTCCTAAGGGTGGTCAAAATACAAGAAGAGAGCTTAGAATCTCTTTTGTGGGAGAGGATCCTGACATCGCTCAAAAATCACTATTAACAACTAGTACCAGTCTCTTACAGATGGTAAATTTTTTCCGCCTTTATTCATACTTCTGTGTGTGGCAATTTTTTTTTTCTCTCCTCTTCTCCCTGCCCTCCCCCTTACCAATATGCAAAAGGCTTTTGTGAAACAGTCTCTGTAAACGCTCAGGTAGAATTGTTGAAGCTGGCAGGAAAGAATTCACACAGTGTGCCTTAACAATTGTCTAAGCTAGAACACTGTTTAATCTGTTATTCCTGGTGGGTGCTACCTTGTAGAAAAACAATATTATTACAGATTTAATCTTTCAGTTAGTAATAAACTCCAGGAGTGGTCTGGCAAAGAAAAGGAAGAAGTGAGTCCTTCCTGAGCGGAGGTAAACTGGGCAAAATCTGCCCTTCGTGTGTCTGCCTGAAGAATTATGGCTTCTGATAGAAGCAAGTTAGTCACAGTATATATTGCCTTTTTATTTCATTGTGGGAAGAAGGGGTTACTTTGCATATACTTTCTCTGGTCTATCCCATAGCTAGACCAGCAATAAAAGTCAGGAAAAGAATAGCTGAATAATATGTAGCAAAGGCAGAAGAATTGTTATAATTTCTATGATTATTAATCCATCTGAACATGATAATTTTGTCAGAGATGGCAACATCTAGAATGTGTCCACTGTAGTAGCAGCTTTACTGCTACCAAAATCATAAAGTATTTACTGTCGTGAGTCACATTTGTCACTTGGGGTATGTTCTCCCAGTTCACCCCTGGGGAAGAGGGGTGCGTGCTCATGAACTTTGGTTTTTGTAGAATCTTTAAATTTTTATGTAGGCATAAATTGCACCTTGGAGGAGGCAGTGGGGTGCTCTGGGGGTGAGGAGCCGCAGACTAGATCACAAGGCAGTTCTTTCTCAGGCAAATAACTTTTCTTCTTACCCTGTAAGACTTCATTGTGACAGAACTTTCTGAGGTCCAGGGAGTACTTTGAATATAAACACTGCAATCTTCAGCTTAATTCAATATTTTGCGGAGTCAGTGGAGAAAGTAATACAATTTGTTCACTGTAATCAGCTAGTAGGTGTCTCTGAAGGCCTGATTCCTTCATGTTCAAATAAAATGCACTGTTACAATCCAGATGGGAGTTAATGATGGCATATATAACTAAGACGGACTTGCTTAGGATGGAGTCTTTTAACCAATCAGAGATAAAAGAAAGCCTTATCGATGGATACAGCTCCTTGGGAGCTCGGTGTGAATGTGAAATTCAAACCTAAATTAAATACTGTGGGCATGCAGCGTCAAAGAAAGGATATTGCACAGTGACTACAAACTCTCAAGTGTGCTGCACAGCCTCCAACATAACCTCTGTGTCTCTCAAGTTCTGGGTTGTCCAGTCATTTTTCAAATATTAGCTAATTTTGGCTCATGTGGTGATGCCAGTATATTCACTCTCCTCTTCTCCCCAGCTTTTTCCACAAAAAGATGTGACTGTTTTTATACTTCACGGTGATGTGTGGCTCCTTACCAGTTTGGAGGTACGGTCAGTGGGCTCAGGCCATCACTCACATGCGGCTGTGATTTGAGCGAAGATGGGGGGATGGCAAAGGCTGGGGATCACTGCGTGTTGTCCCTGGATTGTTGACATTTTAGTCCATATTCTCTGACCCCGCACCATTTCATGGCTGCACGTAGATGCTGATAAGAAAGAGAGGAGTGTTTCTTGCAGGACTCTGATTTTAAGAAGCCTGTTGATAGACAAGCATTTATCTCGTTAGTACTTGTTAGGTGCTTCTAAACCTTAAATAAGCAACTCTTTTAGCCTAGTCCTCATGATGACTTTCTCTTCTAGGCAGAACAGCAATACCTGTAAGAGATTATGTTTGCTTCATACCCCAGGATCTCATACTCACTCTATTGAAGATCCTATGAGCTTTATGTGAAGCAGAGAAATGCTACCTATTGGCCTTTAATTTTTGTTTCTTCTGACAGCTAAATACCAAGTCATTGTGAATGAGACTCACCTGCCCAAATGCAGCTGTCTGTAGCTGAGCTAATCACCTTCCTTCATTAATTAATGAAGAACACTAGGCACTTCTGGGATGCAATTTATTTTTTTACCAAAGTAGATACCTGAAACATACAAGAGGTGTTGATACCTGGAAGTTTCAAAATCAGTGACTTAATTAGGTCACTAAAATTAGTTCAGGTCAGGGGACAGGTTGGTTAGGCTTAGGGGACAACAGATAACTATTTATAGCTTTATTTATGATTATTAAGAGGAATCTCGATAATCAGTATACCCTTGTTTTGCAGTACATTACAGGAATTTTCTTTTTAAAATTTTTAAAATTAAATTGTTATTATTATTCCTCTTTTGGAGAGGAGAGCCAGGATTCCTTTCTTTCCAGTTCAAATGTGACTTCCATCCGTATTTTTTGAAAGGCAGTTCTACCCAGGGATCCCTTAAAATGAATGAGTTGAAACTGAAAGGTGTGTGTTACTCAAACAAATGCAATGGGCTCAAGACAGTACTAACTGGATGTTATTTTATGAGCAATACAGGAGGTCAGATTAAATAATTCAGTAGTCCCTTCTAGCCTTAAAATCTGTTAAACAACCTGAACAAGTTCAATAAAAATGTAATAGCATTTTACAGAAATTACTCTAAAACCCTAAAGAATTAAACAATAGTCATTAATAGCCTTTTTATGATGTTTTCACTATATATTTCTAGAGCAACAAATCCTACAGAGAGGGTTATATTTCTCTTTAAATTGATGAAGTGATGGGGAAAAAAAGAGTCCTCACTCAAACAATCAGACCTGGTATAACAAAAAGGCTTTTTTTCCTAGTGTGGATGCTTCATATGCATTTGCAAGTAGGGAGAACAGTAATTTAGAAATGAGAGGAGGATTTCATTTGAATGTGAATTTTCAAAGCATTGCTCTGTGTATCATTTAGACAACCCTTGGCTCTGACCACTGCGTATCAAATGCATGAGCCAGTGTGTGTGGGCAGTGTGAATCATTCAATTTTCCTACTATATAATAATAAAAACCCAAATGGTGGTGAAGCCAGCATTTAGGTCTAGAGAAGGAAGCTGTGATAATGCCATGAATCCTTGCACTCAGGGATCAACAGTGATGGCATACAAAGCAGACACAATGACAGGCAGCTTCTTGCTTAACGGATGCTGAGCTGAGCCACAGACACAGATTTATCCAACCTTATTTTTATCTCGCAGCTCCTGTACCCTGACTAATATCTTTAAGAAAATGAGTGGTGCTTTAAAACGTGGTAACTCAAGTCTTTAGGAATTAACCACGTTTGAAAATATGTTAATTCATCCTAGTTAGTATCAGAGTTTTCTGGCCTTTCTTCCTTCCTGTTATTCCCCTCAGTTATATCTGCTTTACATTTTAATGTAATATATTGTACTGTAGAGGCAGTAGTTTCAGTTCATGCTAGTGAAAAAGAATAGAAACCCGGAACTGCTACAATACCATGTGCCTTCTGGGGATCCCCGTAGCCAAATGTGTCTGGAGAACTTCCCTTCATAGGATATAGCTTCTACATCATCCCTAGTAAGAAACATGATCAAATGTCCTGTAATGTAGTTAGATACCTATTCTGCACAAACAAACGAGTTTGTCATGACAGAAAAAATTCTTTTTATTGCTTTTTAGCATTACCACACAAAGACGGGACTAAGAATTGTTTTTACAAATTTTGTTTGTGGTGAGACATGGGTATTTAAAGAAGAGCAAGTGTGGAAAGACAAGATGATTTCAATAATTTTTAATAATCAGACCATCGCATTCAGGTTTACACTCTGGTTGGAGATAGTGTGATGGTCCAAATGAAGAGAATTGAGAATGATGACTGTCAGAAAGGGAGTATTAAATAGACGGGGAGAGTCAAGCTTCTAATTCCATTACAATATTCACAGATAAAAAACCAGCAGATTCAGTGGCATATAAAACACTGACATGTTGACTCTAGAGAAACTTGGCGAGGCCATTCACGTGAGTAGAATATTAATTCTGATGGCAGAAATTCTGTGTGTAAAATTGTCTCAAGAAAGAGTTTCTGAACTGCTCAAGACTCAGAAAAAATTTTGGATCTAAGGTTTTTGAAGGGTGAAACAGTATTTTTAGGTGTAAATAACATATTGAACTATGGAGACCCTAAATGTTAGCAAAATGTAAGTATCTTTTAGTGATGGGCTGACATTGATGCCTAGTGATGCAAACAGAAATGTGAAAGTGCTGATCGTGATATTCTTGCATATTTTTTTCCTCTATGTGAAAAGGACCAGGATGTGAATCTCAAGCGTGGGTATGCTGTAGAGATGTCCACAGTTCCTTCCCAACCCTTCTGAGGTTGGAATACTATAAATATTCCTGTGAGATTTTGGTCCAAAATGGAGCACAAATTATTGGGGGGGCAGAAGACTGTTTATTGTTGCTGGAGCAGTAAGATACAAATTAATAAAGAAAGCAGCAGCAACAAAATGCTGCCGGTCACAATTTGTGATATAAAATTAAAGTAGACAGCCCAAAGGAGCTAGTGACAATAAGTAAATAACATTTACAAATATGCTGGAGGAAAAAAAAAAAGCAGAAGCAAGAGAAGCAGTCAGTCTCTTGATAGATGACAAGGGTAATAAAAACCAGAGGGATGAGGCTTTGCACAATTCTCTTATCTTTCTGTCCTTGTTCTCACTCATGCATCCTAAGCTGGAAATGGGATCCTCTCATGTCTAATGGGAAGGGACATATAGTATAAAGAAAATAACAAGAGCAGACATATTCCAGTGCCTTCACTGCTGCTTGTGTGAGCTTATCACCATAAGGGGAACACAAAATCTTCAACATCTAACAAAGCTCAGCCCAAATTTCTAGCAAGGCTCACAACACTGGAGGCAAAGACCGCCTTTCCTGCTTGGTTTTCCCATCTGGCCCCTCCATCTTCCCCACAGCACCTCTGTCCTGGTATAGATGAATCCATCACAAGCCTGTGTGGGGTGTCCAGGACTATAAAGGCCAGGAGGCAGCAGTTCTGGAGCTTCTTCCTGCCTCTGCTCTAGCTCCTCAACAGAGGGTTTATCTGCCTTTCTCCTACCATGTGCCCCTGCACTGCTGGTTGTCTAAAACTCTTCCACATCTGCTGGAGATGTGCATCACACTAAAAGGACATGAAACACTTGAGTGACTTTTTTCAACTTCCCAGATTCCCTCCTGGGGTCTTTTTCAGGGGAACAAACTACCAAACCAATGCTCCAGTCCTTGTATTTCCCTACTGTGGTCTCTCTGGGTGTCCTGACATGAGCCACCTACTCGGGCAGGCTCTGCCAGAATTCCCATCACGGCACTGCTACAAAGCCTCCTTCACCAGTTTGTCTTCACCCCCTGCTTTCCCAGCAGCTCTCCATTACTGCTTTTCCAGGACTCACACATTTCTCAGCACCGCTCCTCTCTCCTCCCTCCCCCACCCCTCCTCGCTGTCCTTTTTTCCCCCCATTTTCCCAGCAGCAGCAGCTCCTGTCTCCGTGTCAGCCTGGCGCCTCCGCTTGAGTTCAGTTGTTAACAGAAGTCACTGGCGTAACATACAATTACATGGTTATGGATTATGGGGCTCTGTTTAGTAATCAAATCTTTGCTTTCCTCCAAGTGCCAGAATACAAGTAAACTAGAAGTTTTACCTTCCATGGAAGTTTAACGGCTGAGGCAGGGAGCCACATCTGTGTGGAAAGGAAACTGGAAAGATTTATGGAAGGAAGGTAACGAGAGCTTAACAAACAGAGGAATTATCCCATAGAGGATCCCTGTGCTCTTCAGATTGCCTTCCTCAGAGCCGGAGCAGTGCTGGCCTCCAGGGCTGTTCAAAAGAGGTCTGCAAACCCGCAGCGCTGCGGGAGCATGACAAATGCATCCAGAAATGTGCTGGCAGCTGAGATGTCCCTGGGTCTGTAAGTCGCTTCTAGCTGGAGAAGAGTGGGATGGAAGTGCAAAGGAAATAGAATCATAGAATGGTTTGGGTTGGAAGGGACCTCAAAGATCATCTAGTTCCAACCCCCCTGCCACGGGCAGGGACACCCTCCGCTAGACCAGGTTGCCCAAAGCCCCATCCAACCTGGCCTTGAACACTGCCAGGGATGGGGCATCCGCATCTTCTCTGGGGAACTTATTTTGGGGGAACTTCAGGTGAAGAAGATGCCTGGGCTGGCTGTGCGCTGAATGCTGGTGCTGCGTACAGAAGGAGCCCGGGGAGGCCATCCCACCCCACGGAAAGGGATATGCCAGTGGCTGGGCTTGCTTGGCCCACTCGGGCAAGGCTGGGTCCCCATGGGTGGTCAGGAGACAGCAGGTCAGATGTCCAGGTGAACCTGAGCTGCTGCTGTGGGAACAGCCCCTGGGAGCCTTTGGACGGGAGGGTGCACAGAGCTGCGCGCAGCCTAGCCAGCCTCAGCAAGCACGTGGGAAGAGGACCCTTCCGCACCAGCACACTGCGTACACTGGTTATCCCCCTCTGGCTGTTATTAGCCTAACAAGGCTACACTGCTCTTGCTAACGTAGCAAATTTACTGGGCGCAGGCTGCCAGCATTGTGGCCTGGGTTAGCCTTAGGAGCCTGCTCAGACAGTGATATTTAGGAAAGCAGTGAGTGACTCTGGCAGCTGGCTGTTCACGCCTGCGTGGGCTGGCGCTCTGTGGCCTACATCACCTTCACTCGGGGCAAAGCTTGGAATAATCGGCAAGTAAAACAAGTAACATGCTGGAGTAGATTAACTAATACAAAGTGCTTTTCCACTCGTGATGCAATTATGAGCCATTGCTAGTTCTTCATCTAAATAAATACATTGAGGGAACTGGGACTGTTTAGTCTGGAGAAGAGGAGGCTCAGGGGAGGCCTTATTGCCCTCTATAACTACCTGAAAGGGAGTTGTGGTGAGCTGGGGGTCGGCCTCTTCTCGCAGATAACTAGTGACAGGACAAGGGGGAACGGCTGCAAGTTGCACCAGGGAAGGTTCAGGTTGGAGATGAGGAGAAATTTCTTCTCGGAAAGGGTGGTCGGGCATTGGAACGGGTTGCCCAGGGAGGTGGTGGAGTCACCGTCCCTGGGGGTGTTTAAGGAAAGGTTGGATCTGGTACTTCAGGACATGGTTTAGTGGGTAATAGGTGGTGGGGGGACAGTTGGACTAGATGATCATTGAGGTCTCTTCCAACCTTAATGATTCTATGATTCTATGATTATTTTTTTCCTCCAATAACGTGCAATGCTTACAGTCGCTTGTATGAAAGCTCGGCTTTGATCATGCACTCATGTTCTGTGATCATGTGTTCAGAACATATATCCCATATTCAGTGTTTCTGTCTATAGAAAAAAAAAACAGATGTAAAGAAAGCATTGTAGTGAAGCGTGGTGAAGAATTTCATAAAGTGAAATTCCCACAGCAATGTTTCTGAGCAGGACTGAAAGCACACACTTAACATAAAAACCATTCCTGAAGAAAAACATGTCATATGTATTATGCGAAATGATAAAGCTAATACCTCTCTTGGAATCTTTAGCTTTGGATCTCATGATTTCTGTGTGCTTAGCATTTTCACACTGTGTTGTGATAGCAATCTTTTCCATTAATTGGCCATCTAGTTGCAAAAACAAAGCCCTGTCTTTGTTTTATTTGTTTACATTTTATTTACAGCATTCCTGCTTTACCAGAGGTGTGTTAAATTATTAACAGGTTATGCCCATGTTCACAGAAAAGCTAAATTGAATCTAGTACAATGTGGACTTATTAAAAGACTGGCTAACAGATTCGCTTTGCCCACAAAACTGTGCACTGTGGTCTGAAGTATTCCTTTTCCAATTAAAGCTATTTATTTATTTTGATTCTTAGCAGTCATGGTGAATTCTTTTTTTTTTTCCACAGAAATGCTCTGTATTTTTGCAGGAGTAAAACTGCATGTTTAATTGGTTATTTTAACACCTTTAGTGCAATATCTCTGTGCTTTAATAGGGCTATAATTTTTAAATGTAGGTCCGTTATTTTCTATGGCATGAACGTTGGCAGACTTCTCAAGTGTCTTGCTTCTCACTGGTGTCTCTGATTTCACAATAAAATCCCTCTTTGTCCCTCCTTAGTCCCTGCTGATGACCCTTATTAAGCAGAAGGATTTCTAGAGCTGAAAAGCTTATCAGGTTAGAAAGGGGCATGTAACAAAAATGTGTTTTTGTCAGAACTTAAAGTAACTATCAGAATAAAGAAAGAAGTGGTGTTGCACTGGGCTGCATAAAGATAAAGGTAAGTATGCCATAAGTTAGCTGATTTTTTCTTAGTATTTTTTTCTGCTGTTATGGGATAAAGCGTTAGGCAGAAGCATTTAAGTTTTACTCTGTTAAAGGACATCAGTGCAGTATCCTGCTTACCTAGCACTTGGCTGAGCCTTCAAGTTGGCAGGTCAGGTCTCTTAGATGGTGACAAGCAGGTCATCTACCTGCTTTCCAGATGTGTTTGCGGGAAACTCAGTTGAACTCTTGCCCTCTTCCTGTCCTACCAGAAAAGGATATGAAGGATTGAGGGAGAAATGGCAGTATGAATAGTTGTAAAATACCTTGCCATGCTTATGCTGAATGCCTGAGGCCAAATCTTGCATTGGTGTCACCTCATGCGTGGACAAGGGGAACTTTTGATGCTATTTGGGACCTGGCTCTTTGAGTTGTGCCTCTTTAGATAGCAAACTTTCATTGACTTAATCAGAACAACTCATGTAGCTTTGCCTAGCCTTCTATGAGTAAAGTTAGCAAAATTGGGCCAATTATGGTCACAAAATGAAGTGTTATATCCTGAAATGCAGTGTGATTGACAAAGGTTAGTGTTCATGGTATGCTTAGCTACTGAACAGGGAGCTCACTGGGAAGTGTTAAGGACAGAGGACAAACAAAATGTAAGGAAGAAATATCAAGTATGAATGAGAAACGGGTATTCCATTTCGTTCAATGCTGGGAAGATATTTACCAGAATAATAATAATAAATTAGGCCAGGGTGTCTTCAAGAAGGATACTGAAAACCTGGAAATGTTACTGCCCTCATCACAAATCTTTCACTAAGATTTAAGAAAGATAGTTGCAAGTCTATAAATATACCATAAATGTAGAGATGTAAGAAGCTTGATGTATTTTGGTTCTTCAAGAGGAGATTAAGAGGTGAACTGATTATGATTTATACTTATGGAAGTAAGGTATTTGTGGACATGAGTCTTTAATGCAGTGGAAAAGTCATAACGGGATCCAATAGTCAGAAAATAAGATGGACAAATAAGTTGCGTGTTTTTAGTATTGAGGGTGATTAATCCACAAAACTTGGAATGTGACGGCTTTTCAATTGCCTGATATCTTCGAATCGATAGTGGATATTTTTCTCAGAGATGCACTATAGCTCACTGAGACATTATAGACTTGATGCAGAAGTCAGTTGTTAAAGTTCTGTGGGGAAAGGAAAGGTCAAGCTAACTGATCATATATCATATCCTATCATATCGTATCATATCAATCATATCGTATCGCCTTGTGATTTATGAATCAGTTATGCCATCTTGGCCAGCTCTGCATTTTGATTCCTGTTTTTATCTGACCTAAGCTTGCGTATAGAAGCTTCATGCAAAATACTCTACAAACAGGGAGAAGGTCAGTAACATTTCTTGGGAAAATTTGTGAACTGCTAATCTTTCTGCTTTTCCAAAGCAGTGAACATCAACTGTAAAGCAAATGAACTTTGAAACCCTTAGCCATTCCTTCATGCTGGCCTGACAAAGTGGTCAGCTGTCGTATGATAACTCATGGCTGGGTTCAGGGTCTGCTGTTTCAGCCTACACAGAGACGCAAAGAAGACATTTTTGCTCAACCTGGACCCCTATGAGGGTAGTTCAGGCTGAGCAGAAAGTACTAGAGGGTTTGCTTTTCTTCTCTATTTAACACTTTATTCTGTTTCAAGTATGTCCTCTTTGAAACAGTACTAGAGAGAGGAGTGGAAATAGAAAAGACCAGTCTTAGGAGGTGTTTTTTTTGTATCCACTTAAGCCAAGAACATAAGTGAGGATTAAGCAATCTGAACAAATAGAAGACTGATTCTCCAGAAGTTGAGACATGAATCAAAGCAAAATGAAAATGCCTCCTTTGCAAAAGTATGTCATTTCGTTGCTGGTGCTATTGGAAACACTTGTTTTATTCAAAAGCCTTGTTATAAAACCTTCATGGGAGTGAAGAGGTGGCTGAGAAGCAGTGTCTGTAAACCATAATTGGAGAATCGTAAATGAAACAATTATTTTTCTGCTCTTGGAGTATGCACAATTTGTTTCTCTCATCAAGGATTAAAATAATGAAAAAATTACAATCATGTTGTCAGAGAATGGTTCATACTTTAATTCAAAGTTGGAGGGCTAATCCCGGCAGTAGTAGATCTACAGTGAAGTTTATTGAAGTTACTCCACAGAGGGATTAGATGTTTGTCTCCTGATGCCTCTGCTTTCCACTCTGATAAGATACCTTTATGTAATCAGTCAGGTTTTTCAACCATGGGTGAAATATTGACTATAATATTGTTTTTATCACTGCAAGCTGCAACTTAATTTTTATTTTGTTTCAGTAATATCTTTGTCAATTGGTAGCAAACTGTGGTGAGTATGATAAGTTTCTATTTAGGCTGCAAATGTGTGATGAATGTATACTCTCAGAGTAATCAGAAGCTGAACTCTAATAATTATGATTAATACTGTTTGGAAATAAATTGTGTTAATTTTAAGCTTAATGAAATTCCAATAGTCGATTTTACTCTAAAATTTATGCTTGCAAGATCTTGAACCAGCCTCCATCTCTGATGAATGCAAGAAAAATGGGGAAAAAAATTGGGGGTATTTCTAATTCTAAAGGCTTTGCCATATTACCAGTGCAGAGAAGCAATATATTCTTACACCCTGAGCACAGTAATATCTCCTGTGTCATCATGTTACAGAGGGATTACACGTATTTAGATATCCTTTATGGAATTTATGAAGAAATGCGAGGCATAAGTCATACTGCTCTTAACCCTAAGACATAGAGGCACCTAGAGAAGCCAAACCGATAGCAATATACATTTGTGTAAGTCTTCCGATACTTGGTCAGCTGTGCAAAAGCACAGCACAGAGTGAATTTCCTGGAAAACATAAATCACCTGAACAGTAGCAGCAGTGTTTGTGCACCCTCTGAGGATTGTCTGCAGGAAGCGGAATGGCATTTCTTGGGGTGGGGGGCAGGCGTGCAAGTGTTCGCTTAGCTCTAGGACAAGTGCACAGCAACCCATGGGGGTGGGAACATGAGAAGGAGTGAACGGTGTACGGCCACCACGCTGGCCGTTTATGTGGTACCTTCTTCTGCAGGTCTTCTGCTGTCCCAGCCATTTTTCTTAGAGCAGCTCTAAAGCACACCAGCCAAGCAGGGAGGGGAGAGTTACCTGGCGGGGGATGGTACCTCCATTTTTTGCAGAGAAGTAGGATTTTTCCCAAGATCTTTGAAATCCACTTGTAAGTGGATGAAGAGTGAGATATATAGCTGTTTGAGACTGTATATTTTCTTGCCTGTATAAATATCCTTTGGTTTTGACCTAAAGAGGATCCAGTTTCATATTTGTAAGCTTTTCTTGTTGCAATTGAAGTAGTTATTCAGTATTTGATTGTATAAAGCTCACCTCAGTGAATGGCAGAACTCCCATGAGTGTCCTTAGGATCAGTTTATTGCCTCCTGTTCTTTGAGCACGCTCAGTCAAATGTGGCTCTTATTTTCCTGTGAGGCAGCTTCCAGGCTTTAATGGTTGCTGTAACGGATACTGAGCATCCCCCACCCCTGCAGCATTACTTACCCTTCCTGCCCCTATGTCCTCTTTGACAGTGCTGTCAGCTGGTATGGCTGTTGTGTTTCATCTCTTCTGTATTTCCCTTTGAAAAGAAGAGAAGGACTTGGAGTTTAAGTCATCAAAACCATGATTCTGACAATATGAAAACCTTCACCTAATAAACTGCATGTAGAACAGAAATAAATTCGATGCAATAAGTGAATGAGCAGAGTTTTGTGTCACTGGGGAAGCATTCTGTAAAAGCCGTGACAGGGATGAGCAATATTTATTTTATTTTTTCTCATGTTTCGTAGTTTCTCAGACTGCAACGCCAAAAAGGCCTATTAGGATCATCTGATCTGAACTCCTCCTGCGTGAATAGAATTTCACTCAGTAATTTCTACATCAAGCTTGATAATTTCTTTCTCCAAAGATGTATTCTTTTAGGAGCTTTGTACTTCTTAATGGTTATTGATTTAAGCATCCTCCATTCTGCTCTTAAAAATGCTTTGTTTAGAGGAGAAAGAAGTACACTTTGTTTCTTGTCTGAACAAAATAAGCTTCTTTACTCAGCTTGGCATTTCTCTCCTTTCTCTGTAACAATGAACTTCTGCAGAGCAGCTCAGGGCATTTCAGGGAATATTCTCAATTGTCGGTGGAAAAACCCTATTGATTTCAGGTAATAATTGGAGGGGAAAACAAAAAGAGAGACAACAAGAGAAGAGAAAATGTGAATACCTGGCATATGATTAGCAGATTCAGCAGCTTCACTCACTTTTCTAATTGTTTATAAACTGAAGGACAGGTCTATAGGAATCACTCACATCTTTCAAAATAATTATACTGTCCATGTCAGCTTTGCTTATCCTCCCAAAACAGTTTGAAGAGCTGACTCCCTGAAATATTTATTCCTCAGTCAAAAAGACAGGAAAGAAACAGTAATGGTGCCATGGCAGGAGTTTTCAGAAGTGTGTTTGAGAAACAAACAGGAGGAACTGGAAGCATTGATGAGCTCCCAGAACTACGATGTCATTGGTATTAGTGAGATTTGGTGGAATGAGTCATATGATTGGAGTGCTGGGATGGAGGGCTACAGGCTCTTCAGAGAGGTAGGTAGGGAAGGTGAGGAGGAGGTGTTGCACTATACATAAGGGAGAGGTTTTATTGCACAGCCCTTATAGTTAGTGATGATGTGGTGGAAAGCCTTCAGGTAAGGATTAGGGGGATGGAAAACAAAGGAGATGGTGTAGTGTGTGTCTACTACTGATTGCCCAGCCAGGATGTAAGCACTGATGAGTTATTCTATAAGCAATTAGGAAAAATTTCTGTATTGGCAACCCTTGTCCTTATGGGATATTTCAACTTTCCAGACATCAACTGAGAATATCATACTCCTGTGAAAAGCAGGTCTTGGAAATTCTTGACGTTTGTAGGAGATAACTTGTCACAGGTACTCAGTGAGCCAGCTAGGAAAGATACCCACCGAGACTTGCTGTTTGTGAATAGCGAAGGGCTTGTGGGGGGATGTGATGGTTGGCAGCTGTCTTGGCCACAGGTGATCATGAAATGATTGAGTAAAATTTTCAGTGTAATGAGAAAATAGGACAGGAATGTTGCACCCTGGACATTAGAAGAGCAAAGTTTAAGCTATTTAGGGAGCTGTTTAGCAGATTACCCTGGGAATCCGCTTTTGAGGGCTCAGGAGCCCACGAATACTGGTCAGGCTTTGAGAAACACCTTTTAGAAGCACAGGATCAGGCAGTTCCACTGGGTTGTAAGTCAAGCAAGTGAGTCAGAAGACCAGCTTGGCTAACCAGGCAACTCCTCATGGAGCTCAAGAGGAAAAAGAAATTGTATGCTCTCTGGAAGCGAAGTCAGGCTTCACAGAATATAAGGAATAGACAAGAAATGGAAAATGTACATTGTGAATACTAGAGGCTTTTAGGGTAATATGCATTTTCGTACAGTTCTTTATATTTCAACTCTCAAGTGGCATAGTGCTCCAAACTGACTCTCTCTAGAGTTAGGGCAAAAACCTCCTAAAACCAAAGGAAGAGCAAAGTAAACAGTGTGTGTAGACAGCTGCACTGCTTATGTTGAGCTTTGGTTTTACTTACTTGGTTGCAAATGGGAAGAGAAAAGAACATAAGGGATAGCAGTTGGCATAAGGCATACTGTTCTCCATTCTTCATTGCTTATTTCAGGTCTCCTGGGAAGGATGCAGCAGGCTTGGCAGGACCTGATAAGCAGAAACACTGTACAGCAAAGGAGCCTGTGAGAAGGGTCATCACTGCATTTGTGATTGAATGGCGGTACCTGTGCTATCATATTATGAGGTGAATGATGTTCTGCAGGCTTGTATCTAACAAACAACATGAGAGGAAACAGTTGCTAGTAAATACATCTTAATATTAAAAAATAATTTTTGAAATATTTGTTACATTTTAAAATTGATAAATTATGTATGGAGTTTGATTCAAATGATGTCTCCATAGTGAATATGAGATTTTATTTCTCTGGAGGGTCCCAGTTAAGTCATAAACTACAAACTCTCAGTCTAAGTGGCTTACGAATGGCAGCAGAGCTCTAGGAATGAGTTCATTTGTTTTCATTTTGGGGCCATCTGTTGTTATTTCTAATATACACTTCGTAGCTTTCACCTTTGATCTTTGTAGTTTCCAGTTTTTAAAACTTTCATAGTTCATGGTTATATGTTTTAGTGATGTCAGTGAAAGGATATTATCACCTTCAGTGACTTAATGGGAGCTTGTTATTAGTTTACTACCCTGAGAATTGCAAATAAACAAGACAGTAAGTAAATATTATGGAGAGATGGTTGTGTCTCATAGTTAGAGGCTGTGACTAACTCTGTGTTTCAAAGTTGATTATAACTTGCTCTCTCACAGGAAAGTTCACTAAAACCCAAGCAAGATGCCTAGTAAATTACACATGAAATGTCTTACTGGAGATTAATTCACTGTGCAAGCTTTGAGGATACTCAAAACAGAGCTGGACTGGAGAGCAACGGTAGTATTTTATCTCATCATACGTTCACCCTTCTTTTTTTTTTTTTTTTTAACCAAACCCTCAAAATGCTTCTCTTGAGTAGTGCCATATTTATGCATGTGAACTACAGCAGAATGAGTCACTCTTGCAGTAGTGACTGGGACACAAAATAATTGGTGGGACAGCAGTTAGCACTCAATCTTTTCTTCTCTCTGTCACTTCCCACACTTCATTATAAACTAGTCATATTCTTGAAGTGAAAAACATACTCTCCAGGAAGGGGCAAATCAAATGGAAGTGGTATTTATCTGTCTATCACCCTTTCATCACTCTTTCTTAGTCCCAATCTTCACTGGAGCATATCTCAATATTCCTTTATCACTAGTTTATATTCTCAGTCACATCACTGTACAAACTTAAAGCTTCAAATGCTTCTTTTTTGGTCAAAGAAACTTCCTTTTATCCAAGCCTAGCCCGAGCCACACCTGCCCAGAAAACCTGCAATCTGGATGAACCGATGTTGAGAACATCTCCCTTTCTTCTCTAACCTCTTCCTGGGTCAAAACAAGTTTTAATTCACTGCATGATGCTTCAGAACTCCCTTCCTTAGATCACTTCTCCCCAGATCCCAAGGCAGGGAGCAGGTTTGGAAATCAGAGAGATTCTTATGTTCAGCTGTACACAGCCGCAGCCCAGGTGCCCACACCTGCCTTAGCTGTGCAGTCTGCCTTTACAGGCAGCAGGAAGGAGCAGGCACCTAGAAGGTGCTGCTTATTTTATCTTAAAATAGGTGAAAAAGTAAGTCAGATGACTCATGTCTGAAGCATGTCTCTCCTGAAAAGGAGGGTGGAGTGACTGGCTTGGATGCACATGGCTGCTGCAGGTGTGACAGCTCCCACATATAAACACAAAACTCTGCAGCTCAGATCCTCCATCCTCAGAACAAGGGAGAAGGCACCATTTTGCTGCTACACTTTTGGTGTGCCCCATTTTTGTCCATTGTGAGCAGTTCTGGCCCTATGTCAAGAAGGACATAGGGGAGCTAGAGGAGACGCAGGAAAGGGTGAGTAGAGTAATTAATAGGGTAGGGCAGCTGCTGGATGGAGGAGGGGGTTAACAGATATGAGACATTTCAGCTGGAGAGGAGAAGGCTGAGATGTTTCCAAAGTCACCAAGGTATGAGATAAGGTAAAGGCAGAACTGCTGCTACTCACCAAACCTTGCACTGTTGGATCTAGAGGACAGTATCAGAGACAGGAATGTACCTTCCAATGTGTCTACAGCAACAGCTGTTGGTTACTGGGGGTACACAAAAAAGTCACAGTAGAAAGCAGCCTGGCTTGTGAGCTGTCCTTAGCAGTTTCGCTCTTCTTGTGCAAGGTAGAGGCATGGTACTGGGCTAGATGGATCACTATCCCACTGGTGACAGCCAGTGGAGCGCGTCTTAATGTTTCCCTCCACTGACTGTGTAAGAAATGAAGAGTAGCTGTGCTCCTAATTTATATTTCTTGATAATTAGTATTGTCTGACGTCAGTCCCAGGCTGGGTGCTCTGGAAGCAGCTGCCTCTGATATTGGTCTGACTTTCTGGAACCACAAGGGTCCACCAAGAGCTCTGTCTTTACTAGTGAGATTTTGTTCGTCAGCCCAAATGACCTGGGAGAGAGCAAGTTCTGTCTCCTCCTAATGAAATCAATGAGAATTACGGGCACTGAGTGTATTCCAGCAGGTGTTCAGCATCCCACAAGGTCAGGCACTTGGTTAATAGACTGGAGCTGTATAAAATGGTGTATGCTATTAGCAGCCAGGGGAAAAATCAAAAGGGAGAAAAGGACATTGGGCAAAGCTGTCAATTACATATTGGAACAAGAAAAGAGAGAAACTGTCTGTAGCGCTTAGAGCAAAAGGGTTTAGACAAAATAGAAAAAAGTGCTAACATTTATTGCTATCAAATTCATTCTGCCTTTCAGAATACTAAGTATTTTTAGTAATGAAAAAAAATCTGCGGCTTCAAATGTATTAGAGAGTCACCAGTGCACAGGCACATTGCTCAGTGATACTGAATCCTAACTTGCCTCCAAGTTTGAACATATTCAGGCTCAGGTTAGCCTTACATATTTAGGTAAAGTTGACTTGATTTTGAATGTTTACCTGCACAAAATAAGCAAGTCCCCAAAGTTTGGTCAACTCAGGTCGAAACAACAGTCCATAAAGCATTTGAAATAACTAAAGAAACTTCATGGAGTTGGTAACCTCCATTTGACCATTCACCACACCAGTCATATTTGCTAAATTTATAGCATCTATACAAGCCTGTGTCTCACAGTAGTGTAATTAAATTCATAGAAGCTTGTCATACTTTTAACTTTGCAGCTGGGTGTAGCATTCAATAAATAATACCAATCTCGTACCACAAATTGACTCTAATGCAAACAGATACAAAAATCAAGCCTGCTCAGAAGAGGCTGTTAGCCACATAATGGAAACAATAACTGAGTTAGAATTGCTCAGCTAATCAGCACATGTTTTATTATCTCATTGCTTTTTCCTCCAAGTTCTAAGAGACTAAATCAGAGGTTAAGTTACCAAGTTCAGTTTAATTTTTCTTCAACAAAGGCTTCACCTCTAAAGTACTGCGAAGACCCATCCAATGCTTCTCAGTCTGGGGGGGGCTCCGCACCCTCCATAGTCAATGGGAGCTCAATGCAGTCGGTGGTGCGCTGAGGTGCTTGGCATCCGACAGCAGTGGTGGAATGCTGCTGGCAATATTGTTCTCTGAGAATCAGTTACAGGAGAAATTCTGGCAATCAGTAATACAAACCCTGTGAAATTGCTATAATTAGTTTGGCAAGATATTAACATTGGTAAATTCGTAGTTCCTTCATTAGAAGTGGCTGTGAAGTGCTTCTACCTCTTCATCAGAACTGTAGTGGTGGGTTCTGGGTTGCTCCACTCTTCTCCTGCACGGGGCAGAACGTTTTCCACCCATCTCAAACCCTCTGGGCCAAGAGGGAGCTCCCTCAGATCTCCTTTGTTTTAACTCTTCACAGTACTCCTTGCATTTTGCTGGAGTAATGTAGCTTTATAGTTTGTCAAGACCAGGCAGGTATTCCTTTCTTATATTTGATTACTGAGCCTGTGAACACTTCAGGGCATGCAATATCCCCTGCCCTAGCACAATGGTTTTCTCACTTGTGCTGAGGCTGCTGGGTGCTTCTGCAATAGGAAAAAGATGATATTTTTCCAGTTTTCTAATCATCTGATATTGCATTCTGGTATCAAAACTCCCCTGAAGTAATTGTTCATCCTTCTGATCCCTAATTGCATTTATCAACTCAGTATGAAACCTATTGCTACCTGGAGCTTTGCTTTCCTTTATCCAAATATTTTCTCACAACTATTTTCATAATCTGCAAAAACACCTACAAAATATATCCTCACAGGAGGCACTGTTAGTGTTCTTTACAAATACAGAGAAAAAAGAAGTCATTGAGTTTTTATGTTATATTCAAAATTACTGTTAATGTGAAGGAATATTTTTTTCAGCATACTAAATCCCATGCAGCACTATAGGTTGTGAGATAAAAATTGTTTGCATATTATTAAGTTCATGCTGTTTTGAACTACAAAATCACTTTGGTAATATTTTTCTTGGAAAAATCAATTATATATGAAATTGTGTAGCAATTTAGTAACATAAACCCAGGTAATAATATAATTAAAAAGAAAATATTTACTGCACAGGGTATTTTGTATGCATCTTAATTATGTACCTTTGCTTGCCAGCTTGTATTATGTTTATAACCTTTGGGTAGGTTTAACATCAGGCGGGTAGGAAAATAATAAAAACTGATACCGTAGTTAGACTGTAGTTTTAATTTGAAAAATGATTGGTATCTAGATCTTTGCTACCAGTGGCACTGTGAATTAGGAAAATGGATAGATAAAATGTTCCTCAGCTTGTAAATCTTACATGATAGTGTGAAGAATCAGACCCTAACCATCCAACTGACCCTGTTTTAAGTATTTTATGCCAGATTGGTTTAAGTGGTCTAAATAATTTGACAGTAGCAGAGTCAAATTCTTCATATATTTTTCTACTGTAATGCAGCTCAGAATCAGATCCTTTTTTTTATTGTTTATTTTAATTGAAAGGACTTTGGGAAATACTCTTCACAGATATCTTGCAACTGTAGACATGTACAGTTCCATTTTCCTTCTTTTCTCAGGAGTAATTTCTTTGGTTTATAGGTCAGAAAGATCCTCTTTATAAATCTTTTCGCTTGGGCTAGCTCTTTTATTAGGAGCTGAAGATGATGAAATCACCAGAGTCATTCTCAGCATCCCTGAAGTAAATGAGACAAGACTTAGCCAACTAGTCAAGTGAGGATCTCGGCCTGATATATCAATATTCATCAAAATATTTACAGACTTTTGGAGTCTCTAATTAGCTGTTGCACATTGAGGATTCAGTTCAGTGAAGACAAACAGGCTGTATTCTCTTCAAAAGCTGGATGAGTTTTACTGCAGTCCTAACTTGAGAATTTGTTCTGTGTTGCAAAACAAATCAAGCACACAGTGATTATAGCTCCCCATTAATCACTTTCTGCATTGTTTCCTTACCAGTCCTAACAAGTTTTTTTTCTCTAAGACTTTTTAATTAAGTCTAAAATCCCTCAAAAGGACATGTCTCCACTACTCAGAGAGCTTGGGCACTTTCTTTAAGAGGACTACTTCACTGATTTTGCCTGATTTTAGGTGGGGACGTCCACCAATGAATAGAAGTCTAGTTTCCTATTGTGGTCACTGCCGATCTAACCAAGACCATCAATGGAGTTTATTCACCTGACCAAATGCAGGCCAAAAAAGTTGCTTTCAGAACTCCACTGTTAAAGTCAGATGTACAAATCTATACTGTATAGACCTAAATATGAGATGAATACCACTTTTGGTGCCTAAAGGGCAGGTGAAAGTCGGTTACCCAAGTTAAGTAGATTTGATCTTTAAACTTCGCCATTGTAAGAGATGACCTGTTGTTCAAGGACATATGATGAGTGCCTCATGTGGCAAAGATGTGTCTCAGGTATTGGTGGTGGTTGCTGATGTTGTCGCATGCCCTTTTACTCATTTTGAACCTGCTGCCTTTTTAAATTCAGTAAAGTTGATGTGTTATGGTTTCCTTCCCTCCCTAGGACTGACAAGTCGTGCTGCTATCTTGACGTTCCTGTTTTCTTCACCAAGTTTCTCCAGTCTTAACTCCTTACCTGTATCTCCAAGACAAGGTTTGCTTTATGGTCCCATCCTTTGGGAAAAGAGAGGGAAGGGAGAATATGTTTTTTGTGACCTTCCAGCAACAACACAATCTCCCCTAGAACCTGTTTTTCTATATCTGAATTCAACTCAAGGTCTCTGTGCTGTTAGAGGCCAGTGTCCATTATGTTCTATTCTATATTTATACTCTGCTGAAGTCAGTGTCAAATGCTGTAGTTGGGCAACTGCCAGGGCTGGCAAGACCTTGTTTTCTGTGGAGAGTCCCATGTATGGTTGTCATTTATCAGAATGACAAAGACTTATTCTGCAAGTAATGGTGAATTTCATAGATTCTCAAAAGGACAGCTCCTGCTGTAATAATAGTAACCCAATTCAGTTTTATCCAGCAGATTCCACTGGCTGCTCTCTGGCAGTCATCACGTCGTGTAACAAAACTACTGTTACATCTAACAACAAAAAAAATCAAGTGAGAAGATGAGTGCTTTATTTTAAAATAAGTAGGGGTTTGAAGACTCCCTCCCCCTGCTGCCCCAGGCCCATCCCAAGGCCTGGTGGGAAACATCTTTCTGTCTTTTGACAAAATCTTTGCCTGCATCACGTCCACAGAGAAAAAGCAGTGATGGAGGTAGACAGACCAGAAAAGTGGGAGGTCATCAGCTCTAGATCCCACTGTTGTCTCTGCAGGGGGTTATTTTACCGACCGATTTGAGGTCTTTGATAGTGCCTTGCCATCAGGGAGCTCTGTGGACCAAAGGCTGGTGGGGTGGTCCTGTCTGAAAGCTGCACTGAAATCACCCCTTCTTTTTGCCTACTGCCTTTTTCAAACTGTGCTTTTTTTCAGTGATAATCTTTCTTTTACTTAAGTGTACCAGTAGCACTCAGGTCAGAGGTGTTTCACTGGAATTCTACCTGAGAAATTTCTTCTACTTTGCTTTAACTCTTGCCACCAGTCTCTTCCTAATAGCTGTTGGATTGAGCTGTAGCCTGACATATTTTTCTTTAGGCTTTAATATTTGAAAGGACTAAGTAGAGCCCCAGATTTTCCGGATGCTTTTTCTGTTGTAGGTATCGCAAGATAACTCCTTTCCCTGTTGGTCTCAGGCTCGCTTTGATTTGGTGTTTTTTCTCTTCACTAAGCATAGTGTATCGACTGTAATATCCACCTCCAGTGGTAGTATTAAACTCTGTTTTTAAGTGGACATTATTGAATTTTCTTCCTTTTCCTACAGTGCAGTTGTGTACCTTCTACACATCTTCCCCCCTTTTTTAAAGTCATATAACTGCTGGATTGTTTTCCTTTTCCCTCTTGGAACTTTGGGGTCAGCATTGAGGTGCTCTTTAAGATCCACAACAGGTCTTGGATTGAGTGAAAAGGAAAGGGGACTGGAAGGGAAATAACTCACTACTGCAACATTTTGGGTAGTCAGCTCCCTTCTTTAACCCTTTCTAGTACATATAAGAGTATATCTGGATTGGTTAACCAATTGCATATGCTTAATGAAAGAATGAATGACGCCTCCACTATATAAAAAGGAGAAGTACTTAATTTTGCAATTGGTAGTTATTCCTCTTTAAATCACTACTAGATTCCTCTGTCTATTACAAAAAGCAGTGAGAAATTGACTTTTGGTTAAGATAACCAAGTACACAAAAATATTTGTTATCTCTTTGTATCCACAGTCCCAAATTCATCTTTACAGATAATAGAAAAGCTCCACACAACACCTGCACCAACATAAACTTGCTTTTTGGCCAGTAGAAAAAGTAATTTATTTTTCTGACCCAGAGGGAAGAAGAATTAACGTGACCAAGACAGATACCAGAACATCATTTTAAAATCCAGGACATCATTTTAGACCCTCGTGAATCACTGAAGTTCTTCAGATGCCTCTGAATAAGACGACCATGATGATAACCTGTTTCTCTAACCTAAACTAGAATGCCAACAACTGTAAATTCACCCATCTGCCCCCATTTTCTGTCTGCATGAGTGAATAGGCATTGAATGTGTTTCAAGCGGTTCTCCAGTTTCAGTTGGGCAGCCCACTGCGAAATCACAAAATTAGGTAAACATGATAGATTGATGCTGAGGACATTTAGGGTGAATGAGATCTTCTAGCTTATACATGAGGCAGGCAGGTAAATTAATAAGGGAAATTGACAATCATTTATACGTGCCAGCGTCAGCAGGCATCTCAGCAAAACTGCCGGTGAAAGGTCACAGCTCATCTGCCACTGAGACGACCAGCAGCCAGGCTAAAAATTATTCATTTTCAGACATTGTTTAGGTACTTTGTTCGCCATGGAGGCAGAAGACCTTCTTTTTCTTCTTCTTTTTCTTTTTTTCTAGCAGGCAGAAGCAATAAATCAGCTGGTTTAAGAAGACCCAGCTAGCCCAACACAAATCGATTTCATGGGGAAGTCGATGGGCTGCTAATAGAATTACAACTACCTGTCAAAATAGGGAAAACATATCTGTGACAGTGACAAAGGGCAAATCAATTGAAGAAGTGTTGTGGGCTCTTTTTTTTTTTTTTTTTAAGACACAGATGCAAAATACATGTGTGTCATTTGAAGCTTGCAACTGTGAAACACAGCAATATGTTTATCCCTTATACTGAATTCTGTGGTCACTTTATTTCTACTGTAATCTCTAGAGTAGTCCCCAGAGACAGAGCTAAAGACCTGCATCCAGAGCTATTTGAACAGTTTCTCATGTATTATGAAAGCTATTTAAACAGGTTTTATTAACAGCTGTAATAATTTGCTCTAGGTGAAAAACCTTGGCGCATTTTGTTTACCAGAAACTGTTTGGTTTTTTTTCCAGTTACACACATGAACTGGCCAGTTACAGGTGGTTTTTAGTGTTTGTACAGCTCAAGCAGAAAATCAGTTACAACAGTGTTGTTGGCTCAGAAATTATGTTATAATTTGTGATAATTAGATAAAAATTGAGTTATTGAACAGTGGAAAGCTGCCATTGTGCTGCAACACTACTCTGCTGCCTGTATGGCATGTACATAGCGTGTGTCTTTAGTACGTTGCATTTTTATAGTAGAGATTGGAAAGGTTCTGTGTAGTTAAAAATGTAACTAAAGATGTACATACCAGTTTGTGATGGCCCTGCAGATGTCATGACTGAGTACCGAAGTAGTGAGATATTTACCAAGTCATGCCAGCACAGGCTTCTGCTCTGCTGGTACAGCTCCAAATAATCGAAGAAATGCTACAGTAAAATAAGTAGGATGACACTCCTTATTCTCCTCTCACTGCAGCCGTTCCTGGGTCTAAAGCTGTCTCTGACTTTCTATAAAGAAGACCACATATCTTCATCAGTTTTGTATACATGTGTGAATGAGAACTTGGAACAAAACTGTAATCAAAATTAATTATCTGGGAATCTTCCTCTTATCCCATTACTTGGGTATATAAACCAAAGAGGTGTAAGTCCTTTTGTTTCATTTCTTGATGCATACCTGTTTGGACAGCGACTGGGTGCCAGAAGACTGTACTAAAAGAGCAAACAGTTTCATTCTCCAAAATTTCCTCATGCACTTTCTTTCAAATACGTGTACAGATGCCCACATGCGCATGTATATACATAAGTATCCCACACAGTTACAGAAGTAATGAAAGTGGCAATTAGAGCTATACTGCCTTGTTGAGTAACCTGAAGAACAGCTGAAATGATATATTTTGCAGTGCTACATGTGCACAGCCCCACATTATGACAATTGGAAGTATCACGTACAACTAAACTGGGGAAACTTTCTTGAAGCCAATTGAATTTGCATTTAAATAGATGATAAAACTGCCATTGATTCCCAATGAGACTGGGATTTCATGCAGTGCAATAAGACCAGACTGTCAGAGGAGTCAGGGTCAAAATGCTCAGGCCTGAATATCTTACTTTTCTTGCATTTCTTTACTTGCTTTGCCTATATAAAATGGGTGCCCAGCTGTGCTCTTTATCATATGTTGCAACTACTGTTGACTTTGTTGGGTCCTTCAGGCTTATACGAGCATGGCAACATCATCTCTGGAGGCAGAACTCTGTTTTAAATTCTCTGGAGCAAGGAATAAACCATAACATTAATCTTTTTGTAGAGCATTCTATGCATTTTTAACACTGTGATTTTTAATAGATAGTAATAATAGCAATTTTAAAGTACCCTGCAGATTCTAGTAAAGGACTTTCCTTCAGAAACACTATCCCCTACTGCTAGTTTGCAAATCTTCTAATTCATTGCCACATGGAGTGCCCTATGTGCGCAACATTTTCGTACTTCAAAACAGATAAAGCTGTCTATTTTACCAAGGAAGGTTCCCCAACAGCATGTTACCATTTCTCCTGTGTAGGACTACATCTATTTAAATAATTTCCAAATAGTGGTAGCAGATACTTTAAAGATCATGAATAAGTCATTTATTTAAATTAAGCATTTAGATTTGCCATCTGTTTTTCAAAGCATATAGATCCATACTAAACCAGTATATTTTTCCTGAATATTGTTTTCATGATGTAGGTTATTCAATGAATCACAGTATTCCTCAGAAAATCACACCATCCTTAAGTTTTTAATATATATATATATATATAAAAAATATATATATATGTGCAAGAAGTGTCTTCCTGTCCCTGGCACAACACGGACGTGGATCTCTGTGCTGTAGAGACCTCGGGAGCCCAAGGGGGAGTGGCTGGGCTGGTGGTTCACAGCTCCTACAGCAGGGAAAACAAAGGGGAAGCTATTGCTGAAGATCTCAGAACAAAAGCTATGAAGTTAAGATCCAAGCACTGAGTGATGACAGAGTAAGTGTCTCCAGCATAGACCACAACTCTTTCTGAAACCTTACTCACTTCAGAAGTAGTGGGAAAACTCCAGGAAGAGGGCAGATGTTCCTGTTAGTTTCAAACAGATATATAAAAAGCCGGGTAGCCAAAAAGATTTTAACAACATCTTTGTAATGAAACTTGGAAAAGAGCAAGTGGCTTGGTCATCATGGCTTCAGAGCACATCTGGTTTATGCAGCCCAATTTGAATTGCGTATGCCACTTTAGCTTTGATCTATGTTTTATAAAGTAAGGCTTAAAACTCAAAGCCTTAGCTGGGAGAGTTGCCATGAACTTTTAATCTCTCACAAATAAAAAAGCTTTGAGGGAGGCTTTGTCTCTCCAGAAGTTCCAGAAAATCCAGTTGTATGTGTCTAAGGAGAATGTATGGGGGAATGGGTTATGGAAACAGAGAATCTTAGAATACTAGCACAACAAATACCTTGTCACCACAGGGCTATACCTTACAAACTTGGCATCTTGTGCCTGGTTGTACCTGAGAGAGAAAGCCGCCGGGGACAGAATGTGTAAGCACTACTTTCTGCTCAGCATTGAATCACTCTCGCAGTTATGTTTGGCCCACTTCTGTAAACAATGTGTTTTAATATGCATTATGGGCACTCCACTAACAAAGGTATTCACTTTTCTTAAATAGAATTTCAGTGAAATATGTCTCGAAAGGATATATGACCCTTTTAAGGGCAGGAGCAACTATTAGTTACTATAGAAGCCTAGAAAATATTTGTTCAGTGCTCGCTCAAGCATGCAGCCTGAATGCCTCACAAACACAGTGTCACCGTTATAAATTAAGCAGAGACAAAGTGCCTGACTGTCTTCTGTGGTTCCAGTTTGATACACAAAGTCCTGGGAACTCCAGGGCTTTTCAGTAGCATCACGTCAGTGTAACACAGTGGAAAATCAGACTGGAGGGGTACTCCTGCTTGGTTTATTAGCACTTTTGAGAAGAGGTCATGCTTTTCCTCCTTTGGAGGATCATGCTAGATGCTGTTTTAAAAGGACTAATATTTTAACATTGTGCTTTAGCATGTATAGCATGTACTGAAAATAGGATACCAAGGCTAAAAACCCCTGAATCAGCCTTTAAAAGACATCTTTTGAGTCCATTCTTGCACCAGTCAAGCCACTGAATGATTAAAGGAGTGTCTCACTTTCTGAGGTACTCAACACTTGCAGTGCAATGCTACCAGAACTGCAGATTTCCACTGCATTTTAAAGGAGCTGAAAGGCTCTGTACCTATTCAGAGTTGGCATTTGACAGGTGATCTAAAATGGCCCTAAGCGTTAAATAATGTAAAATATATCTGAAAGGTTTTAGGCATCTTATCTGCCCATTTGGCTTTTGGTCATTTCATTGCAATTTTCAAATAAAAAGAAAATTAAAGAAGGTGAGAGCAAATGAGAGAAACATGAATTTGTTACTATATTGTTCAGGTTTAGTGCTACTTACTATGGAAAAAACCCCTCATTCCACTGAAATAAAATTTAAAGCAAGCAACAAGGCATGCGAATTTGAGCAAAATTAAAGTGCTCTGTCCAAAAAATGCCCAAGCCCAAACCAAAAGAAAGTCAAACTAATTAATATAGTTCAAGTGCTACCCACAATATGGAGGATTTATCTTCTACAAAGCTTTCACTCTGATTCATTAGTTCCTCCAGAGTTATAAACTGCATTAACTCTCCTGTGCAGAAAGGAGCACTGCTACAGAGCTCTTGAGCAGATGTGATACAAGAGAGCCTTCTGATTTTTTTTTTTTAAGCTCAAAGAGTAATGACACTGCAATATCATGTAGTGAAGGAGCAATAATTTGATAAACATTGTCTTTCCATTAGATTAGAGCAATTAATCTGATTCTAATTTAGCTGAAACATTACCATACTGGAATCCCTAGAGCCCTATGAATAATCTCTAAACACATTGACACACTCAGCAGACAAACATTATCTCCACTCATACTGTTATTCCATATGGTCTCCTCCCATTCTAATGGAGGGCACCCTGCTGTTTCAATCAAATAAATGTCAATTATCTGAGATAGATTTTTTTAGTTCACCAGCGCAGGCTTACAATTCGGCAACAGCGGCTGTGGAACAATTGTCTGCAGTTCTCCCCTGATTGCTGCTGCCTCCTTTTTCAGTTGCAGACCTTGCTGGATTGTTGTCAAACCTTGTTGCATCGTACAAAGTTTCAAAGGCTATCTCTTGAAAATTGTAGGCACAGAAAATCATTTGTACCTGGGGAGAAAGCAGCAAAACATAGAAGAAATGACAGGAGGGTTTGCCATGTAGACTTCTTTACCCTATTAGTTGGGATGGTCTTTATTGCTTTTTCTATTTGTTGATCTAGCAGGGTGCCAAAACTCTATGTGACTAAAGGCTTCTTGGATAATTTGATAGGATCTTACTCTTCTAAGGCAATGGCTCCCAAGCCTTTTTCTTCAATGAATTATGGGGACGCTCACCACTTTGCACAGGCCACCTTGCACTTTGAATTGAAAACACTATAAAAGAAGGCAGGCTGAAAACTGTAAGCCCTTGCAAGCCACAGTTTTGAACACTGCTACAAAGATCAAAGCTTATCCAAAAAATATCCCTTTGGCATGGTAATCAGACTGCTTGGTATATTTGTCTAATACAAACCTTGTGGCTACTATGATGTCTAACATTGAGTGAGTGATGTGCAATTCAGATTCTTTACTGCCTAATGCCATCAGTAGAGAGAAACAGCCAGAGCAACCATGGTAGGTCCTTCTCAGTTGTGGTCCAAACACAGCACTTTGCAGGCTCAACTCATTGTCATGGCACGTCATGTCACATCACATCACATCATATCTGACCTGTGTTATTTAAGGTAACATAGTTTTCTTCTCTGGGTATGTGATGTTAGGCAAATACACCTGATGGAAGGAAGGATGGAGATGAAAAATTTGTTGACTTGTGCTTTCTCCAGTCTTCAGTTCTTTGGATGCTCAAATCAGTGTAGCAGAATATACCCTCTCTTCATCAAAACACCTTAAACTCTGTCAGATAACCCTATCACCCCTACTCCAAGGTAAGTAGTTGATTGATCATAGTTGTTTATATAGATATGCTGCCTTAGAGAGGGTGTCTGTATATCTGTGTTGGAAATACCACTTGGCAATCTGACATGGAGAAAATTTTAAAAATGGAAAGTTCTGCAGTATTTTAATGGTGCCTGGCATTCAGCTTGACCTAAATGACATGGACATTGTGAGAAGAAAAGTTTGTTGAGTTGAACCTGTGATCTATGTGAGAAACTGCTTGTTTGATCAACTGTGTGAGGACCAATGTGGCCTTTCTCTGGCTGAGAAAACCTTTTAGGTCCAGTAGACTGGGGTAGTAAGGGATAGTAAGTACAGTGTGAATGGTTTCTGAGCGGTTTTTAATCATACCTGTGAAACTGGTTTATTTTGCTTAACTTGGGCAATATACCTGCACCTCCCAGATCTCTTCCCTCTTGCCTTCCTTGCTAGGTTCTCTTTAGCATCCATCACACAGACCTGAAATGCTTCACTATCTTTCTGCTTAGAAAAAGTCTTTGTTTTCAAGATGTTGTGAACCTTCCTCTCTTCCTAACATCAAATGGAATCCCATATACCTTCATACTTCAGGAGCAAATTAATTCATCGCTTTTCTACCAGGTATTCCTCTTCTCTGGCACAGGCAGCTGGAAACATAGGGAATCTGTCCATAAAATGGGGTGATTAGTGTGCAGCAGTTATCCATACTTTTCATCAGAAGATAGGGCTTTCAAGAAGGGCCACGTGGCTATCAGTTTCTAATCTAGAATTTTAGTGTATCTGTAATTGTATGTTATAGAAATAAAAAGTGTCTCTTAGTTTGGATTTGGACATTCTGTTACCATTAATGTGCCAATAACGGCTTTGCTTGAGGACATTGTGGAACAACACACTTCTGTTAATGTTGCTCAATAAAACTATTAATACGATCAATTTGATTTGGAAAGTCTCCTGTCTTGTAAAGTATCACATCATTAACTTTAACAATGTCACAGCGTTCTGACTATCATGTTCAACTAAATTAATGTCCAAGGAATAGCTAAGAGATCATTTTGCATAGTGGGAAGTATTAATGTGCCATAGTGGAAAGTATTAATGTGCTACTGGATGTAAATAAACTGAGCAACCTTCAAATGCTTCAGGAAGGATGTAGGCTTGCACTAGTACATGTCGTAAAAAGAGGCAATGAGAGACAGGAGGCAGAGAAAGAAACAAGAATGATTCTTGAACTAAAGGCAAGAGAAAGAAAAATGGTACTGAACACCTGAAATTCACAGGTAATCACAGGAGTATCTGGGTTCTGTGGGTCTCAGAGTAAGGCATGTTACGCACTATTGAGAGGCAAGAAGTAGGGTCTGAAAGTGCACAAAGAAGAAACTCTACAGGTGCCTCTGCTGCAGCATTTTAATTCAAACCAGGAGAGTATTTTTGAAGCACAAGTCTTAATCTTTCCAGTTTACAATACTTTGGTTCACATTGTAGAGCAGTGTTGGGGTGCATACAAGTAAACTGAAAGGTGCAGTCCCAGCTTGCACCTAATTCTCTCTGTTCGTGGCTGGTCAACTCCATAGGAACAGATTTGAGCTAGTCAGAGACAAAATGCCGTGAAATTCTTGTGAAGTGTATATTTAGTCCTCAGCACTGACTATTTCGCCCAACAAGTGGACCTCTAGTGGGCCACGCTGCTTGCTTGTGTGGACATAGCAGGCGAAATATACTGGGGACTCCTTCCCCTGCCTTACATGTATGCTGTTACCCATGTACACGACATGCAAAAATATTGACTAAGCCAATAGCAATTGTCCTAATTATGTTTGAGAAAATAATGATTTTAAGCCTGATTTTAAATGCATCTGTGGATGATCTTGTACTGGCCATTCCAACAGCTGAATTTAATAATAGCATGGGGCAGATCCTAGTCCTCACACTGGGTACCAAAGGGAGACCTAAGGGGATCATAGGAACTAAACATGTTATTTTCAAGCTCCTGTGGATGTGCAGTGTTTTGAGTTTTTTTATCCTTTCTCTAGTGCTCTACCTAAAATAAACTCACATGCCAGTAATCCTGGGAACTGAGTGCCTGAATGGTAACTTTGCTGAAACGGACCAGGCGGATGCCAAACTGAACAGGAGCTGACAGTGCAACCTCGTTGCAAAGGAGGCACGTGCGTGCTGGGTACGTTAGGAGGAGCATGGCCCATGGACTGAGGGCAGTTACTCTTCCCCAGTCCACGCATGTGACGTGGAACAACTTGAAGGCCAGTCACAAAGAAGATACAAGTGCAGCACTTCACAGCGGTGGCAGATCACAGAACAAGGGGTAACAGCCAGAAACTGCGTTCAGGTTGGTCATTAGGAAAAAATTTTTTCTCTAAGTGCAGCACTGAAACGTGTTCCTTAGAAAGATTGTGCAGTCTCTAATGTTGGGTATTTTAAAGACAAGGCTGGGGAAAGCTGATCCAGTGCTTGTGGTGGCCCTGCTTCAAATGGGATACTGGACAAGGTGACCTCTAGAAGTCCCTTTCAACTAACATGGTTATGACTGTAGAAGTCTATGAACCAGACTTAGATGCATATTAGGGCAATGACATGACAAGTAGATTTGTTAACTAGAACATTTAGCCTGGCCTAGCTTTGCAGAAGTTCATAGGTAGCTTAAATGATATCACTCCCTAGGACACCAAAAGTCTGTAGCAGTTACCTGGCGAGAGTCCGTCTCTTTTCATCTAAGATTTCTTAGCAAGTAGAGGGGCAAAACCAAGGCAGGGGAAATAGAGGGTTAGCCTTGGAGAGCCTTGAGGAGCCTTGGAGAGCCTGACTTACCATTGCTGAGAGGAAGAGAAGGAACAATAGAGACCCCTCATTCTCCCATCTACAAGTAGCTGCTGCCCTGCACATTTCCAGCTGTAGTGACAGCAATGGCTGATTTCCACCCTGGCAGCCTGCTGCCTGAGGCAGCTGCCTACATCACCTCACCTTGATGACTAGCTCTGATTGGGACTTGCAAACTTGCTCCAGGGAACAGAACATCTGTACTCAAAATATTGAGCAGACGTCTCCACCTCCGCCTCAATACTGAAGACTTGCCTGTTCCTCCCCGTGGGGTGACTCAGTGGTACAGGTTAGGAGCAGAGACAGGTGTCAGCATGGCCTTAGTCAGAAATCTACATTTTCACAGCTTTACTGAGATACTGGGGGACAAAGCCACAAGCTGACCTCAGAAATGTCACACATATGGAACAGCAACTAGACGTTACCCACAGAGGCATAGCTGAGCAGGTGTCTGCTTAAAAAGCAGCTGCCTGGGTGATGCCTTTTCTTCACTGCCTATGTCAGTTTTCTCATTCAAAGTCAGTGGGATCAGTGGCATTGAAATTTCTGAGTGCATTGTTTCAGCTCTGATTTTAAAGTAAAAACTTCTACAATTAAAACCTTTTTCCTTCAGAATACATTTTTTCCCAAAGTTTGACTTTTATTGATGATATTTTTGATCAATATCACAATTTAGATTATTTTTCTTAGAAATCAGTGATTTTATTTTGTCATTGAGTTCTTTTCTGATAGTTCTAGTGATGCAAAAGAAACTTTCTGTGTTGTGGGACTGAAGAAGTGCTGTGGTTTAACCTGGCAGGCAGCTAAACACCACACAGTTGTTTGCTCACTCCACCCTCAGTGAGATGGGGGAGGAAATTGGAAAGAAAAGGTAAACTTCATGGGTTGAGATCAAACTGGCTTAAAAAGACAGAAAAGGAAGGAAAAACAACAACAAACCCAATAATAATATAAAAACCAAGTGATGCACAATGCAATTGCTCATCACCTGGTGGCTGATGCCCAGCCAGTCCCCGAGCAGCAGCCCCTGCCCCTCCGGCCAACTCCCTCCATTTATTTTTTTTTCACTCAGCATGATGTCATATGACGTGGAATATCCCTTTGGCCAGTTTGGGTCAGCTGTCCTGACTGTGTCCTCTCCCAGCTTCTTGTGCATCCCCAGCCTTCTCACTGGCAGGGCAGTGTGAGAAGCTGAAAAGTCCTTGACTTGGTGTAAGTGCTACTTAGCAGCAAACAAAACATCAGTGTGTTATCGACATTATTCTCATCACAAATCTGAAACACAGCACTGTACCAGCTGCTAGGAAGAAAATTAACTCTATTCCAGCTGAAACCAGCACAAGAACCAGGCTCCATTCACAACACAACAGTCTGTTAGCGAATGGTAATTATCACCTATGGCTGTAAGAGTCTAAATGGATTTTTTTCCCCTGCTCTATTTTCGAAATGTGACAAAATTACTAGGTAGCCTATGTATCCAAAGTCAGAAACACACTGGGAGCTGAATACTGTCAACAATACCAGAGAAACCTGATTTTAGCTCCATCGCAACACAACAGAGTTCTGCTTTCATGGTGCATTAATTCAACACCTGCAGGCGCTCTCTTTCCTTGCTGAAATTACAGGCTGTCTAGCGAGTAGTTAAGGCTTTGGACTGGAATGCAAAGTCATGTAGTCTTTATTGATCCGCACAGGGCCAGATACTAACAGGGTGATACAAGTTACAGAGGCTCCCTCATGTTGCCTAAAATGGAGACAAAGGATGAAACATAGCTGAGATGTTTTACTGACGTGTCCAGTTTTTAGAGTTCTTCCCCTTTAGCCGATTACCTTTAAAATACTTGTTTTATTAAATTCAAAAGGAAAAAAAAATCATCATGCTGGAAAACGATCAGTATTCAAATCTTTTTATTTATTTATCAGTTGAAAGAGTAATTTAAAAGCCACTTCAGCCTCTCAAAAAAAGACTTTGAAGCACAGGACCACATGAATCAGACAAAAGCCAAACAAAAAGCTTTGTTTTTGTTGTGTGCATTAAATTAGAAGCGTTAGAAAAGCTTAATTTAATTTGAAAATAGGCAGTTGACGGCATTGTTTGGCTGTTGGACTATTCAACCACTCTGGTTCCTCTACTGGTAAGTAAGGGAAGAAGTAACAGAGGGGTTGGAGGGGAGTTCATGAATAAAAAAGACATTTATTTTGGTATCTTGGGTAAATGTTTAACAGTCATAATAAGACTGCTGTGGGGCATGCTAATACGCTCCAGTAGGCAATGTGTTATTGTTGTTTCTTTGGTTTCCCTAACATGGCAGTTGCTTTATAAGGTCTCTGCCCTGCAGAGTAGAAAACAGAGATGTTTCTGAACTCAGCGGAGGGCGAGAGCTGGTGCCTCATATCAAGGGGGGATCCCGCTCCTCTACTGCATCTGAAGCAGTGGTGCTATGGTGTTCCTGAAGTGCCTCATATTGCACTGAGTCACGTCTCCTGGCTGGTTTCTCACCTTCAGGGAGACAGTAGTTCTCAAGGCAGCGTGCCTTACCAAGAGCTTTGAAATGAGAGCTGCTGCATGACCAGCAGTGTATGCTTGGTGGTATCTGGTCTCTGTGATGGAAGATCATGCCAAATTTCTGCTGGTGTTTGCAGTGAGCCAGCTACCTAAAAGTCTTGATGGTGTTCGGTTTATTAATGGAGGTAGCTGCATATACTGTTCCACTCCAAATGTTGAACAACTTGCATAGCCTTAATGGGAGCTAGTCATACATTGTAAAGTTAAGACCTAAAGAAACAGACTATAAGAGCACTGAAGGGGGTTGTACCACATGGCTCTCTAGTTCTCTGTCTCTGATGGCTGTCAAAAAGAGATGTCTAGGAAAGAGTATGAAAACAGGGTGCATGATACATGATACTTCCCTGGGTACTCTCCCTGCTTCCAATCATTTGCAGCTCAGAAACTTCCTGACCTGGAGATGTTTCTTTGAATTTATAGCCTGAAAGTATTTCTGATCTGTGAACTTGCCCTGCCTCTCCTTGAAGCGATGTAAGCTTTGAGCATCTGCAACATCCTGTGGCATGGAGTTCATCAAATGCACGTGCTTTTCTAAGGTCACAGCCTCAGAGGTCAGGTTGAGTCCTCGTGTCAACAGGATTCAGTCCCCCACTGCCATCACAGCAGGACTGGGCTCCAAAACCATCTTTTCTTCAGTACCCTCTCTCTGTACCTGTTAATACACGTTAATATTGATTAATGCACTCGCCACATATGGTGTAGGCGCTTGTCTTACTCCCCATCCACCCGGAATACACATTAATCAACAGTACAGCATGGTATAGTATGTCATGTCTTATTGCTTAAACATTTTCCTTCTCCCTTATGTTGTTATTAAATTGAAGAAAACGAAGTGCTCAGACAGAAGTAATAGATCAGTATAACTGGATTTGTCTTAATACACCCCAGATGAATTTGCCCAGAAGAGTTTCATTGAAAATCTTTTTGGAACTACAAAATCTTTTTTAGGAGTTAAATCACTGAAGATTGCTCTCTGCAACAGCAGTAAAAACCAAAAGGGCTCTTTGTTCTGTTCCCACGTCTCCCACATGATAAAGATATTATTTTTCTTTCTCCCCTCCCCCATCAAAAAAATAAATTAGATTACTGGTTTCAGAACAACAGCATTTCAGCTTCCCAAACTTTTAGTTTCCTAAACCGCGTTCTGTTAATAGGTTATGGGCTAAGTACAACTCTGCTGTAGCTTAGTTCAGTTGAACCCAATGGTGTTGGCACTTGGTGTCCCTGATGTTAGTCACCAGAAGTCAGGTGCCTGGTCTGAGCAGCCGGCTCTGTAGTTGGCATGGAAGGATGGATGGGTACCTCCTGAGAAAGACTTATTTTACCCTGTGTTGTGTGTTTAAAATCAACCTCTAGATATGTCTTTCCTGCTCTATTGATTATAGGTTATTGATTCATTGCAAACTAGATTTCCCAGCTTCCTCTGGGAAAAGTTAGACCCTGGGACCAGGAGCTTAGAGAACAAAGCATTACGGTGGAGAAATATTTCAGTTGTATTTGGTATAACAGGCTTCAAATACAAAAAAAATTCACATTCAGTAGACATAAATATGGAAAAACTCCAAGTTTTCATAGAAGCGTAGTACACAGAACACAAGCCGAAAAGGCTTGTAGGTCAAAGAGAACGTCCTTCCAGTGTTACAGTTACTGGTGTGAATTGCTCCATTATAGGTCATATGACTAATTCATATGTCCAACTCATCACTAAATCAGTATTGTTGCTGATCTTTGTGTAAAGTGAGGAGCTACTCACTGAGAGCAGGAAGTGGTGGAAACTATCCCATAAACAATATATTTACTTGGTGTGCCAATGACAATAATGAAAGTGCAAAAGCGCTGAAGATGATCACCAGAGATTTTGCGCTCTGTTCTGTGCTATCTGACCTCCCTATCAGGTATTTAAAGTTTCTTTTACATTTGTTTCTGAGATTGTGGACTCAACTGTGTCCTTTATTACTTAAGAAATTTCTGAGCTCATACACAGCCTAATTACATGCTTTATTTTAATGCAACACAAAATGACCAGGTTATTGTTGTTCGTGCAGTCCTTGCCATACCAATTTATCACTTCTGAATGTAAGTTCCATGGTCCATTAATGTAGATTTTGAATTTTTTTTTTTTTTTTAAATTCTGTCAAACAACCTGTGGCTTCCATGGCGTTTTTACCTTCTAGATGTGTGAAGACCATTATCAATATGCCTTGCAGATTATTGGTACTATATGAACATCAGGTAACAACTATGATGCTCTGACATTGAGTGCATATCAGCTACTGTGAAATAATGGATGTAGTCAGACCTTCTGAGCATTACAAATGTAGTTTGTGATGCAAAAAGTAAGTCCAGAATAGCTTTGATGCAGGAAGGATTTTGATGTATAATCAAGAGCTTTTTCATGGAATGATACTTTCCAGAGTATTTATGCAGTCCCTTCCATCTTTAAGCAATTGTATAAACAATAAATAATCCTCCTCATCAGTGTCACTACATCCTATTGAATAAGTCCCCAGGGCACTATAAATAAAGGTTATCTTGCAGCCATCAATAACAAGGAGAAGAAGAAGGATTTCCTCACTGAATTTTATGAAGTTTTCAGTAGTGTTTTGATTTGATTCAGTATTTCTGATAGTGGTGTAGTGTTTGCCTGACTGCGTGAGATGTTCAAAACAAGCAAGTTTGTTAGGTTCACAAATCCCACAAGCCTCTGAAGGACTTCAGGAGGGCTGGGCTGTTTGGTTACTTCACTGCAATCCACTGCTCTCCAGGGTACATTTGAAACTGCACTTCTGTTGAAACCTGTGTCAGGACTGTCCCTAGACATGTCTACAGGATGAACACAAGCCAGGTGGTCCTTGCTCTAGCCAAAGATTATAGGGCAGCTTCTGTGGCTTTTAGCCGGCTCAGAGTATTAGGCAGCATAAATTTGTGTCTGGCTTCCCTCACCTACTTAGACACTCAATGTCTCTAGATAAGTATACAAGTCCTCATCAATGTATAATATGTAAAACTCTGAATGTTAAACTATTACTCCTTAAAAGGTCCCCATGAGGTAAGAAAGTACTGTAATCATAATTTTACAGGTAAGAAACTGAGGCTCAGGGGTAAGATTGTTAGATACTTTCATAACTTTTTTATATCCATAGAATGGGGGTCTCTAAAAGCTAGTGAAATTCTCATGCTAGAATATGTACTTAATTTCACTTGAAGGAGCCTGTTGGACAATGTCAGGGAATGACCCCTCCTTACTAGATATCTAAGATCAACCTTATTCTCCCTTTCTTGCCTTCACTTTAAATCAATTGGAAGGAATGTAGGGAAACTTTTTTGGTAAAAAACCCCCACATTAACTATAAATTCAGTATTATTCCTTTTAACTTACTCTTTTTGTTGGTCTACAGATGCCTTCTTGCACTTACCAGTGAAAGAGCTGAGAACTAACCATCTTCTGTGAGCACCTTTTGGCTTCAGGGCAGGTGATTATACAGGAGGTGAGTGCAGTTTTCAGTAATGAATAAGGAGCTCTGGGCTCAAGTCACAGGGACCCCTCGGGTACCTAAATCACTTTGGAAATGGGACTTGGAGATAAGAGTTAACTGAAATGGGTGAGGCTTTTCTGCCTTGGACCTCTTTCAGAGTTTGCTGCTTCTGTGACGGTTGTTAGTGAATTATGTGCTAAACAACTCTGAACTGCCTTAGTTTTCAGACCTGTGTATTTAAATGCGCCAAAGTTAGTTATTTGTTTTGACAACCCACAGGAGCTTTTCAGCGGCCATCCTGTCAATGGCCATAGCAGCCATAGCAAGAAGGGTTATAATCCAGGGTTGGATGGGGCCCTGTCCAACCTGATCTAGTGAGTGGCATCCCTGCCTATGGCAGGGGGGTTGGAACCAGATGATCTTTTAAGGTGCCTTCCAACCCAAGCCATTCTATGATTCTATGATTCTATATCCCTGCAAATAGCACCACTGGCTCCTAAACTGGCTTACAGTTACTTTGAAGATCAATCTTTCTAAAACAGCCTGAGTCTTGTGTATTTTTTAAAAATGTTGAAATTTGACAGTTAAGCATGTAAAGACAGGTCGGCAGTGCCTCCTCTGTTCACCGTGAATGGAAGTTCAGGTTCGTGGTGCAGAGGCCAATACTAGCAGCTTAAGACTAAAATCAGAGCTGAAACAATTGGAAAAATTAGTTAGATGTGAGATGATGAGCGATGCTGACATTTTGAGATCATCAGATATGACACTAGAAGGAATTGTGAGCAAGTTTGCGGATGACACCAAATTGGGAGGAGCTGTGGATTCCGTTGAGGGTTGTGAGGCCTTGCAGAGAGACCTGGACAAATTAGAAAACTGAGCAATCACTAACTGCCTGAAATTTAACAAGACCAAGTGCCAGATTCAGCACCTGGGTAGAGGCAACCCTGGCTG
>VWZZ01007547.1:480-52789 GCA_013399095.1 Psophia crepitans
TCCACCTTCCTTTGCACAGGCGTGGTGCACAGTTCAATATCTTTGTATTTTGATGATCGCTACCAATAGCCTTACAGCAGAGCTATGTTATCTTTTCCAGTCCTGTACACCATAGAGCATGCTGTCATTGTTACAGCAGAAGCAGTCAGTCACTGGGCAGAAAAGATTGACAACCTGATTTAAAAAAAAAAAAAATAGTAGGAAAAAAACATCCAGCTGGATTTGCCTAAAACTCAGCCAGTGAGGAATACACAAAAGCCAGCATTATTTGGGAGTGAAGTTTATGTCTAAAAGGTGATGTAACTCAAATTGCTGGATCTGATTAGCCTGGAGAAGAGAAGACTGATGGGGGATCTCATCAATGCTTATAAATATCTAAAAGGTGGGTTTCAAGAGGATGGGGCCAGGTTCTTCTCAGTGGTGCCCAGTGACCAGGCAAGGGGCAACGGGCACAAACTGGAGTGTTCCATCTGAACATGAGGAAAAACTTTTTCATTCTGAGGATGACAGAGCACTGGGACAGGCTGCCCAGAGAGGCTGTGGAGTCTCCTTCTCTGGAGATATTCAAAACCTGCCCTGGACGTGATCCTGTGCAACTTGCTCTAGGTGACCCTGCTCTAGCAGGGGGTTTGGACTAGACGATCTCCAGAGGTTCCTTCCAACCCCCACCAATCTGTGATTCTGGGAATTCTGTGAGCTTACTCGAAAAGAAACTGAATCAAGGGCATGCTTGAGATACCCCAGAAGGTTTCTCATCCAGTCCGATGTTAAAATAAAGTCGGATACTGAACTAGTATAAGTCAATACAGCCTCACTGCTTTAGTAAAAATGATACTGACTTCTGCCACCTGAGGATCTGCTCCACCAGTCAATGCTCAATTAAAACCTGTGAGCAAGGGATTGACAAAACAACTGCTACAAACATGTGTAAAGGAACAGCAAAGCCCAAAGCTTTCAAATACTCAAGGCTGTCGACAGTGAAAAATGCTCATGCCAACTAAGTACAATTTAAATTAATTAGGGTCCCTGCCTTCAGAGGATGCAGATTACAAGCTTCTGCAGCAGCAATACAGCAGTAGCAGTGCATGGAAGCAGCATCTTATCTGTACTCGCTCCATCTGCTTCACTCTGATAATCAGTGAGACAGACATCAGCACAGTACAATCATACAGATTCACATCACACTGGTCCTAACGAGGTTATGTTGATTATTTTGCTATGTAGCACTGTCTGTGAAATCAGTTTGGGCCATCCGATACATCAGTCAGGACTGGAGAAACTACTCTCGAAAGCTTGTACAGGCCGTAGAGCTCCACCACATTTTTAATTTCCAGGGACAGATGCCCAGTTAGCACAAACTGATCCCACGGAGCTCTGTGGACTGATACTCACTGGGAATCTACTCAAAAGAAATAATGTCCTTTAACTTTGCAACACAGAGACTGAAATAATACAGAGGCTGAAATAGAAACTAGAGAAGCCAGTGGAGGTGTGGCTTCCAGTAAAAGTTTCTTTGCTATTTTAATGAAACCAATCTACATAAAAACTGCAAAACTGAAAGGATAATACAGAAACTGGCAATCAACACCTGTGCAAACTCTTTCCTGTTCCTCCTGAGTGCAGAGAAAGGCTGGAAAGCCCCAGGAGTCAGTACATAGAATCATAGAATCATTAAGGTTGGAAGAGACCTCCAGCATCATCTAGTCCAACCATCCCCCCACCACCTATTACCCACTAAACCATGTCCCTAAGTACCATATCCAACCTTTCTTTAAACACCCTCAGGGATGGTGACTCCACTACCTCCCTGGGCAACCCGTTCCAATGCCCGACGACCCTTTCTGAGAAGAAATTTCTCCTGATCTCCAACCTAAACCTCCCCTGGTGCAGCCTGCAGCCATTCTCCCTTGTCGTGTCATGACCAACTTCTTATTTCTCTGAGCACCTACCACAGGTGAGCCTGGTAGACAGGACTCTGGGCTAGAGGGACCATCACTCCAAGCGAGTGCAGCCAGCAAAACAGGTGCACAATAGCACTCTGAGGGTAAGGTATCTGCATTTTTAGCAGTGATAATGCTTCGGGCTCCTATACTGCAGAGGAACAGTACTCCTGTTGAACAGCAGCAGATCTGTGTCTGCAGGCAGGACAGCAAGCCACCATACAACACATCTACATCAGGTTAAGCCTGGCTGTTGCAGCTTCATTTCTGCTCTCAGCATGTTCATCTGATTCAGCGGCTGCAATGATACAGGTGGGGATTTGAGCTTAGGCCACTGGGAAAACTCACCTGCCCATGCCACACCACCTCTTTCCCAAATGCCCTGTGGCCAGGCCCTCAGAGAAACACCAACTGGCACACGTCCTGCCACATGGTTTCACTTCCAGCTGCAGGACAGGATCATGGTAAGAGTAGCAGAGTCATGGGACAGGAAACCACAGGCATAGCCCATCATGTGGCCCACCTCATGGCACCAAGGGGAGCGACATCACCCCCTCCCGTTTGGGGCAGAGTGCAGGCAAGGCCATGACATTTTACGTTCAAAGCAATAATACAAGGCAGTAGCGTAGTAACAGGTCTGGATCCTGCTGCATTAGGCTTCACAAGAAATCACTGGTCAAACTGCAAAAGGAAAATTTGAAGCGTTTTACTCTTTTGCAAGTGTTTTCAGACTCAAAGGTTTTACAAGACTGATTTGAATTAAATTCAGTGGCCCATGTCCCCCTCATCAAGTCCAAATGCCATAATAAAGTCCTGTGTTTATTCACAGTACTGTAGTGCAGCAAGTTCATATCCAGGATCTGTAACACCAAGGGGGCAGAACTAACGCGAGCACACAATTAGCTACTACAAATAAACCGTGGCTATCATACCTCGTCATCACACATCTTCCACTGCAGCAAAGAGGCACCTGCATGGCACCTTTCAGTACTTAGCTGATAACAGCAGACAGAGAGAAAAAAAACCCACTGTTGAATATCTCCCTTTTTAGGTTTGCAGCCACATCATGTATTGCCTACGTTCTGATACAAAAAGAAACTGAAATAATTTCATCCCCAAGTCCTCAAGTTTAGCCATCAAATCATTCAGATTTGAGAAACAGAAGTACTGGTTTCTGTTCAAGTACTTTCCTTACCCGGGCTTGGGCATCATCCACTATCTAAAATCAGCAAAGGAAAACCTTTCTCATTACGGAAGCACAGCTAGTTCATCCTACCTTGGTGGTAATAATGAATGGCAATCAGTTGGTTACTGCTGCATTGGGGAGTTACAACACGAGTGTCCCAAAAGATGCTTAACAAAGCCTCAATGCTGTTCATTACTTCATCAATTTAAAGCCTAATTAATAGTCCATACAATAATCAAATTAACTTGCTATGGATTGTTATTATGTCCCACCCTCAGGAAATGCCTTAAATAAACACTCAAAGCTGAAGGAAGGACTCATTGCTAACCCTATTAGCTCATGAGTGATAATAACATAAGTTATAAATCAGGGTTGGTTCAAGAGCAGTAATAGTCTTGAGATTTGTTGTATAGAGGGCCCGATAAAAATGCATTTCCACAGCCAAGAGGAAGACAAGTAACTGAGTTAGGAAATGTAATCACTGCAGCTATCTTTCAGCAACTAGCAAGCTCCTGAGGAAAAACAGTTGTGACGTGAATTAATACGATAGTGTCCTGTGAATGAACGAAGCTGGCAGCTGCAGTTTGAAGGGAACTCACGTAGTCCGATGAAAGCCTGAGGCACTGCGGAGGTAGCAGCTTTAAGAACAGCTGAATGAGAGCAAAGGAACCTACAACTCCCCTTAGGAAACAATGGAAACAAATATTGTTGTTTTAAGAGATACAGATATGTTTCCAGAAAATTGCAAGCAGACATTAATAGCCCTTGAATAATGAATAAATGCAGGTTTGCTCTGAAAAGTGATTACATATCAATAAAGCTGTCCCACTCATCTGACTTTCTGCATGTACTTACATTAAGTCCTGCTGATATTATTGTCAAAAAATCATTGCTAACAATGAGTTTTATTTAGAGCAGTGTTAGGAAGCCAAAAGCTTGGCAGAGCTAGTTGAAAATGTTGAGGTCACTAAAGACCTTGGTAGCTCGACTATATATTAAGTGCTCTTGGGTGGTTTCAGTGACTTCCAGATATTGATAAGTGTTGGTAGAATAAGCTTTGATGTTCAAATTTTTGTTTTACAGATGGTAAAGAAAGTCAAGGAGCTGAAACAAGTTGCTGTCGACCTCAGTGGCAGAGCCCAAATGAGCACTCCAGAATGTCTCACCATCATCCCGTGTGCTTGTTCATGTCATACTACTCTGGTTTTCTTTCTTAACTCTTACAATTCCCAAGGCACAGCAGTTTTGATATTCCTCTCACGCCTATGACTTGAACCTCAACTAGAAGAACAACAGAAAATTGTTTAACAGAGTCACCATGAACAAAACTACCACTGATAAAATTGGCCTTTGTGATCAGGAGTCATTAGAGGCTGCTGAAGCCTAAACAGTAAATTCACTCAGAATAAAGAAGCAGTCAGAATCAGTGCAACACAGAGGAAGAGAGAAAGCCAAAAAATTATTTTTACCATAAATAATTAAAAAAATCAACCAGCATTCACTTCTTGTAGTGTGAAAGCAACAGTAGAAGCCACCACACTAGCTGAGCAGATAGACCTCAGCACTGGAAAACCAAAATCTGGATTTGCTTCTCAAAGGCTGTTAAGCTTGTGCCAGACCAGTGAAATGCACATCAGGTTTAAAAAATGACTCCTGCTGTGGTGCAGTGGCTGCAAGTACAAACAAATGAGGCCTTGCTAGATGTGTCATGGGGTTAGAACAACGATCACTCCAAACCCTCTAGTGCAACTGCTACCAAGAGCAATAAAACCATGTTTGTTGCTACCTTCTACATTAAAAACACTGAAAGACAAATAAGTAGAGATGGAGTAGTTGGTCTGGTATAAAGAGAAGCTGAAATAAAATTTCACTCAATTGCAGTCTGAAGGTTTATCAATGAGGCTTTTCTCACAAAATAGAGGTAAGTGCAAAAAAGCAAACCAAAGTAGAGCAGCTTTCTTGAGCTCATAGATGTCAGCTGAGTTGGACAATGACCCATATCTCCCCAAGACGTGTTCCCCCAACTCTTCAGAGCAAGAGGGCACAAGCTTTTCTTTATTCTGTTTCAATTTAGATGCATCTTGTGAAGCTAAATGTGTGGTGAAACTGTCCAGAGATACAGAAGATATTGCCTGCTCCTCTGTTCATGTCAGCATGTGCATAGTGACCAAAGGTGTTGAATTAGCTTTCCAATACCTCGTTTTGGCACATGAAGAAGGAAGTCAGTATCTGCAAAGATGCTAGCTCTTCTCAGGAACAACAGGAATTCAGCCAGGCTCAAGCTCATCACTGTGCAAACACAACTATCTGTTCCCAGAGCCAACCCAGCCCTGGAAGCCCAAGAGTTGCCTCAGCGGAAATGTGGTCAGTACTCTCCACACAATCTGTCGAGTTGCACTGCAAGCCCAGTTAACACAGGCTTCACCACGTTCCCATCACCAGGGACTTTCAAAACCACCTCGCATGTAGCATGGCTTATTAGGTATGAAACGGCTCTGATGTACATCAGTGTTTCTAAATTCTAGTTTTTCCCTCCCATTAACCATCTTTCCTGTCTCTCGGCTGGGATAGAATTCATTTTCACAAGAAGCTGGGAGGGGACACAACCAGGACAGCTGACCCAATCTAGCCAGAGGGGTCATGTACATGGTCTCTGTACCATATGACGTTGTGCTCAATATACGGGGGGAAAAGGGCGGCTAGCGGAGCAGGAGGGATCGCTGCTCCTGGACAGGTTGGGCATAGGGTTTTGGGGCAGTGAGCAAATTGCTTTGCGTATCATCCACTCTGTACATTCAGTTATAACTACTGTTGTTGGTACTTTCCTCTTCCTTTACTGTCCCAGTAAACTGTCTTTATCCCAATCCACAAGTTTTACCTTTTTCTTCTGATTCTCCTCCCAGTCCCACTGCCGGGGGAGAGGGGTAAGCAAGCAGCCACATGGCGCTCAGCTGCTGTCTGGGACTAAACCATGACACCATCCTCCTCCTCTGTCTGCCTAGATATTGAACAGTTGGGAATACTTAGGTAGCAAATCACTCTGAATTCAGAAAAAAATGTCACTTTTCCTTCTCTCCTTTCTTTCTTTTCTTTCTTTCTTTCTTTCTTTCTTTCTTTCTTTCTTTCTTAATCTCTTCACAGGCTCATAACAGGATATCATGATGGAGGTTAAGCTAAAGTCAGCTTGAAAGCAACTAGGATTAATTTTAGCAAGGTTGCACCTAGCTTCTGGGATTTTGGGGTTTAAGTCTCTGTGAAACGCTGTACAATTCCTGGGGGGGAACAGCCTGTGTACTTCAGGGCTTGAAATGAGGCTTTCGATGTGAGCTGAATATTTTCCCAGAATATTTCCAGGGTTTTAAGATAGTCAGAAAAGTAAAATACAAAACTGTATTTGTGTTAGTTATTTTTCTGTTCAGGCACTAGAGGCCACAGCAATTTTGGGAAGGATTACCTTATAGGGGCACATCCACTTTTTTGCTCCAGATACCTGTAAAGAACCAGTGATGGAGGGCTCAGGCAGAGCACAGATGTGTGGAAAAACCCAGCAAGGATTTAAGGGCATGCTGCCATGCAGAGGTCTAAGTGCTTGGGGAGAAGCAGGTCACAGGTCCTGGATGGGTAGCTCCACCACCACTCGTGCCCAAATCTGAGGCAAGGAGAGTCAGTGGAAGCACTGTATTCACCTTGGAGCCAGAGCAGTAACCACAGAGTGCATCTGCTGTGACAGCACACTCTTTTTCCCTTCTTCAGGTTCCCCAAAGGCAGTAATGGATGCCACTGTACTGTGTTACTGATAACAGAAGAAAATGCTGGCATAGCAGTGGTACCTGACATAGCTATAGGCTTGCCTCTGTGACACCATTAACCCAGAAGAGTGGGTTTTGAGCACTGATGATGTTTTATGACCTGTTCCAACACTACAAAGACAGCTCCAATTTTTTCTAAGCTACAGCTACACATCTTATTTTGAATCAGATAATCCCACTCTGCTTGCTTGAGGGCAACTGTGAAGAATGAGACCTCTCATTCAAGCGGTGCAGCATAACAACAGCTCCTTGTGCATCCGCATTTATCTAAAAAGTTTACATCTGAAAAATAGTAAAGACCTCATTCTTTAATGTTCATATCTTGGAATTATTTCAACATTTGGCATTAGGGAGCAATGTATTATTTTTTGGACATTTTTAGCCTTGCTAAGCTGAAGAAAAATAGTCAGGACTTTGATTCAGTCTGAGTCCTGCATCTGCAGAAAACCCTTACCCAAAACAGTCACCAGAGTCAAGTATCACTACTACTAGAATTTATTCCCCAAAATAATGATGTTCCTTTGAAGCCAGAGCCGGGAGCTTGTAAATCCCAGCGCAGCAAACACCGTGCTGTGAAAAGATTCAGACTGATGGTGCTCTGCTAATACACACATATGGGTGCAAATACCTGCCCCAGAGGCTACGTCGGGTGCCTGCCACAGCATAGTGAAGGGTAAGTAAGGACTGGTAGGACTGAGCAGGCGCCCCCAACCTTTTGCCTTTGTTAATCTCGTTGGGTCTAAAAAAAAATCTTATATAGGCATACAGGACAGACATTTATATTCAAGAAAAATTAAAAACTGCTGGGTTTATTCTATGCTTTCAAAGCAGTGCATATAACATTTTTGAGACATGAAAGCTTAATGACGCCTTAATTCAAGCCAGCTGACTGCTGAAAATGTGATTGTTTATAGAGAATTAACAACACATGATAATTTGCTTCTTCCAAAGTTCATCACTTTGAACATGAAGATGAACTGGATGGTTTTTGGTCATACAGAAAATGAAAAACTTTAAAAGATTTTTTAAACCGAGGATGATTTAAAGGAAGACAAATGGCACCCGTTTTAAGTTTCCTGGGTTCAATCCTACCCTCCCACATAAAAAAAAGTTTCTCTTTCCCTTGATCTGAAACAGAGTTGTGGTTGATGATGGCTAATACAAATATGAAAAATATGAATATGCTACTGACTCCAGAGAAAGGAGTCTCTGATAGTTTATCGGATTTCCTGTGGTGGTTCTTTGATCAGAAAAAATAAATAAAGTGATTTAAAAAAAATCTGTCATCAAGTGAATGGTATTGCTATGATATATTGTAATAAAATTCAAATTTAAAAGAGCTCAATAATAAGAAGAACTGAAAACAGAAATACAGGAAACGACTATGCAGCATTCTGTGATGTGGGAGTTAACAACCATACTAAGCAAAAATGAGTCTCAGCTGTGATATCTGAACCTGAACACCATCTTTCCCAAAGTCTGGGGATGTTATATCTTAGGGGGTGGTCTGTATTTACCACCTTGTGTTAAAGTTGAATCTAGTATTACATTTCCTTTCTCTTTTGTTTGACAGATGAATAGCCTGACTCTTCACCAACGGAAGGTAAAAGAGGAAACTGTGCAGATGATCTTCTGGTGAGCTAAGAAAGGAAGATGGGTTTATTCCCTTATCACAGAGAAAATTCCATCCCTCAGCAAACACCTTTTCTATTGTTCAATACATACGGACTACATACTCTAAGAAATGTAATAAAAAATTAAATGCCATGGGGGTTGGGGATTTTGATCGTACGCATTTGTAAGCTAGTTTATTTCCATATGCTTTCTTTTTATATTATACACCCTCTGCTCTTGAGCAGCCAGCTACAGCCTAAATGGTACAGAAAATTGCCCTCTGAAAGTGGAGTTACCCTGATTCACCCCAACAGAGCGAATGGTTTATAACATACTTCATGTCATGGGTACACAGAATCACAGAATATTAAAGATTGGAAGGAACCTTGAAAGATCATCTAGTCCAACCCCCCTGCCAAGGCATGACCACCTAGAGCACATCACACAGAAACATGTCCGGTCAGGTTTTGAATGTCTCCAGAGAAGGAGACTTCACAACCTCTCTGGGCAGCCTGTGCCAGTGCTCTGTCACCCTCACAGTAAAAAGTTTTTCCTTATATTAACATGGAACCTCCTATGCTCCAGCTTGGACCCATTGCTCCTTGTGCTATCACTGCACAACATCGAGAAAAGCCTGGCTCCATCTGGTACCTTGGCCTACAGCAAAAAATTGCAGGAGTCTAATAATGTCACTGCAAACATGAGGTTTCAGCCACACAATTACAGGTACAGGAGCCCTGATGTGGATATTATATTACCACTGAAGACCAGGAGCCAGTCTGACTTCACCCCACTGCCACAGAGCTGTGCCACCACAGCTGCATCAGGGTTCAATGGGTTGTAACTTCCTTAACAACTGACACGTTCTATGCACGTTTTAGAGTTCAGGTCCATGCTATAGATTTATGCTGGCAGTTACAGGGGAAAAGTTACATCTCTTACTGACAGGATTATACTGCTGTGTAGATGGTGCAAAGCCACCAAAGATGGGTGTGGGAAGATGTGAATCCCACCTTTCGGGAGTTTGTATTACAGAAGAAAAAAGGTATTTTCTCAAGAGGGTGCCCATTTCAGCTAGCAAAGTGAACGTGTCAAGAAGATAATTTTAACTACGCTTACAACCATTAGACAAAAAAGGGAAATCGTAAATATAATACATGCTTTCCTTACAAGCAGTACATGGCAGGGGAGCAAGTCCTTTTAAGCAGTGTATGTGCATTTACAGAGCTTTGGCATAGGTATACACTCATTATTTGTACGATATTTTCAGATCTCAGACATTAATTACATGAAAGACAGTCTTATTTGATCATAAAAGAAACTGTTCCTATTCCCACTGTGACACACTGACAAAATTCCTAATAATTTCAAAAGGCAGTAAGAACAGATCAAGAAACTAGGTGACCTTTTTACCCCCCTTGCAGTTCTAGCTCCTTAGATCTAATGTTTGTGTATGAAGATCAGCATCATGAAATAGTAATACCTTCAGCTTCTAACTAACCACAAGTCTGAGTAAGTGAACAGAAAATAAAAGATGAGAAATCCATATTGCCTGGTCGGAGGCGTGGGAAGTGGAATCGCACTGCACTCCAGCACAGGCTGCGTGGTGACTCCGGCTGGTGGCCAGGATCCTGCACCAGCAGCCGGCTGAAGCCACGGGAACCAAAGGGCACACATCGTCTCCCGATGGGCCCTGCCCTTGAGGGCCTGGGATCTGGAGAGGCTGAATACAATTATTGCTTGTGCAAGCCCAGTAATTAAGTCTTAACAAAGGAACTGGCTTCCTCATGTATTCTAGGAATCTTCTATTCCACAAGGGGTTTTCTTTTCTTTTTTTTTTCTTTTCTTTTTTTAAAGATAATTTTGGCTGAGATTATAGGGAAAAAAATTAAGAACAAAAACACTAAGAATTTCTGTCAAGCTGTCCAGAGAAAATACATTTTCACTAGTGTTGTGCTTATTTGTTTTCACAGAGATGGTCTTAATGTTTTGGGGAGAGGAGAGGTCTCAGTAAAATTAAACCAGAGCCAAAGCAGTCAGCACTGTGTGCTTTCATTTCAGCTCCATTGAAGACATGCAGGAAGCTTCAGATCATTAAGATACAGTATGGGTGCAACGTGAGCTCATCATGCTGCCGGTATTTAGCACGCCTGCGAATGGAGGTGTTGAGAGGCATGTTTTGAGCCAGGCATTAGCAGTGAGTCTAAAGGCCCTGCCTGGGGTGCACACACGAGGTACAGTCTTGCAGAGGGAGCCACGTGCTTGGTTCTCCAGAGGGACAGGAAGGAGCTACAGGACCACACAAGAAGGGCCACTGGTCACCTAACCAGTCTGGGACCAGCACGTGCAGCAACCCCATAAAACAACAATCTCTATATACTTTCTCCTGCCAAGGTTAACACTGGGCAGATATGGGGGGAAAGGGAGTAAGTTGCAGAGACCTGTGCATCCAGCTGTTTATGTGGGAGGAAGAAAGACAGGACACCACCACCATCCTTACATCTCAAGGAGCAGTGATACACTGAAGAAGATACACTGTAACAGGAAAAAATTGCTAATCAGTTATGTCCTGCACAGAGAGACAAAGGGAAATTACAAATTCAAGTGTCACCACCTTCCCCTCTGAGACCTCCTATACGGAACATATGTGCCTATACAGTTATTTGCCTAGTCTGCTTCTGGGCTAATTCACAATAAGTACGTTGGTGGCATCTTCTACTTTTCCACAGTTACACCCAGAAACCAGCCCAACCCCCTGACAGATAAACTTGCATTTATGCAGCAATAACCTAGGATCAGTCCAAGTACAGACTCTATTTCTTTTTTTTTTAAAAAAAAAAAAAGAACTTGCAGTTTGAAAGCTGCCTCAAGTATCATTTTTCTTGCATCTTTATGCCAGAGACAAGCTTAGTACAATCCCACTAACATCAAATGGCACCAGGAACAAACATGTCCCATTAAAATGCCACCACCCTTATTCTTCCCTTTGAAGAAGGAAAAGCCTACCCTTAGGCTAAAAAGTTTAAACAGCAGAATTTAGCCCCAGACTTCAAACAGCTGAGTAGAGCTGCTATAAGGAGGGATTATAATGAAACATCTTCAGAGCTCTGAGCGTAGTGGGCGGCAGAGCAAGGGCTGCTGAAGTGGAGTCAGAGCCTAACGTTTCATGTGACGTTGCTCCTAGCCTTAAAGCCAAATTGCTGCGCTCAAAACCACTATTAAACAAAGCACAGTTTTGAAAATACAGCGTTCTGTATAACCACAATTAAGAAAACAATATTTTAACAAATGTTTTCCTTAACCACTCTGTGGTCGGTTGGGCTACAGTTCCCTGGAGAGACACATGGACAGCACAGAGCAACCTCCGTTCTTGTATTTGCTGATTTACAGCTGCTGGCGCAAAATAGCCTCGCACAGGTCAATTCCTAACCTAGTGCTTACTCCTCAGGTCCTTCAGGGCATGCAATGTGCCATGTTTTCTCACACACCACTTTAGATAAACACCTACCCACATGGTGCCTGCAGCCCCCCTCACACGTGTGCTATTCCTGCAGCAGAGACAGGGAGAGAGGCGCTGTCAGGCAGATCGCAACTGCTCCCACCCCAGGCCACCGCGGGGCAGATACCTTGAACTTCGCTCTGGCTGCTGGCTGGAGCACAGCGTGCGCGTCTCACCCCACAGACCCTGCAATCGTGTCTCTCTCGGTGGGGCAGGCAAGACAGCTGAGGACAACGCACTCTTCAGCCACTTCAACAGCAGGCGCCTGCACACGGGCCATGGGGTGTTCTCTGAACCCCATTGGGGGTTCACTTTTGATGTGCCAAGAGTGGAAACAGGATGTATAACTTCCCAACCCCATGCAAAAAATCTTTTCCAATCCCATTTGATGCCTGGCTTCAACCCAGCACTCTTACCTCCTCGTGCCTCCATATGTTTGCCATGACAAACTCTCCCACGTCAGCTGGGAGCAGAATGTCACGGCACAAAAGTCAATGCTGATGTTACATTATCTCCTCCTGCAGCTGCCTTGGGCAACAGGAAAAAAACGAGCTAGCAATGTGTTTCTGCCTCTAATACCTGTGAGTCCAAACAGAGCATAAACAGCCAGAATTTCCCAGTAAAATAAACAGCACTGACATTTAAAAATGGTCATTAAAGTTAGGGATGACTAACTAAAAGAGCAGCAGGATTTTGGCCCTAAGTTTGCCAGTGGCACATTTAATAAAATGGCAACATTTTGTGCTGTAAGTCTCCTGGCCAGCAGTAAGACATAATACCCCGCTCGGGCAAACGGCTGCAGGCTGTGAGCACACGCAGTGGATCTTTAAAAACAAGCCGCAGTTTGTAGTTGTTGATTGAAAATCTTACTTTAATATCTTTTTATGTATTTGTTGCTGCAAATACTGAGTGTTGGATAAAATATATCAGAAAGCTATTCCTCCGCTTCAGGATGAATGCCTGGCAATGGGAAGGGAAGGGAGGAGCAGCAGAAGTTCTCTCTTGGCTCCTAGAGACCTGGGACACGCAATCAGTCTTGTCCCAGCAGAGCACAGCCCGTGCACAACCACACAGGTACAACAACCAAGCTCCTGCTATGAAGAGAAGTTGTTTTAAATGAAGGCTGCTTTACAAGCTAATAGTTCCAGACAAAAGCTGGATCAAGCCTCGAAATTAACAGCCCTTCTCATTATGGTTTTGCTCAATCAAAAGAGAAGTGCTCTGCTAATTTCTAGTTTGAGGGGTAAATTCATCCATTATGAAGACCAATACCTAAAGAGGGCAGAAGACCCTCTGCAACCCTCATAGAATCACAGAATCATAGAATATCCTGAGTTGGAAGAGACCCATAAGGACCATCAAGTCCAACTCCTGGCTCCACACAGGACCAGCCCCATCAGAGCAGATGACTGAGAGCGTTGTCCAGATGCTTCTTGAACTCAGCCCAGATCGGGGCAGTGACCACTGCCCTGGGGAGCCTGTTCCAGTGCTCGACCACCCTCTCAGTGAAGAACCTTTTCCTGATCTCCAACCTCACCCTCCCCTGTTGCAGCTTCATGCCGTTCCTACAGGTTCTGTTGCTGGTCACCAGAGGGAGGAGGTCAGCGCCTGCCCCTTTGCTCGCCATCGTGAGGACATCATAGGCTGTGATGAGGTCACCGCAATGAGGGTTTTCCAAACCCTCTTTGGAAAAGCCTCCTACTGACTCCAGTGGCAGCTGGGTCAGTAAAGTTTTTAATCACATGGAAGTCAGATCATTCACCCTGGCTGAAAATCCTGGGGATGGTGGTTTATGGGATGTCAGGTCTTATTCTCATTGTCAGCAAACAGCTGCCTCCAAAATACTACTCTGAATATTTTATGTAGACAAGCAAAAAAAAAAATTAGATGGAGTGGAAGAATACAAGATTTTAATGAACCAAATATGACATCTGAGGCAGCGCAATGGAAATTATAGAAACTGAATCACTGAACATATGGTGCGTCATGTTCCAAAGGATGAGCATCTCTGAATGAATCAGTTGTTTTGTAAATAATAATACAACCTCTTCATTAGAAAATCAGAGCTGTAAGCAACTGAGCACCGCTGCATTTTCCCTGTTATCTCCTAAGTTTATACCACTGCAGCATGGCAATGATGCAATTAGTTTCCAAGAAAACATACTATCACATGGCAAGAACTGCAAGTTAACCGCCTGTTTGCAAGCTTGACATCCAAAGCATGCAGCCTACTGGCTCTTCTCTGTCCTAGTGGAAATTAATTTATAAATATTTGTTTTCACGTTCCAAGTTGGAATACACACAACCCAGTACTAGACCTTGGTTCCAAAATCTTGACTGTTTCATGGTCATGTAGGTTTTATCACTTCTGCTAGCTGGTGTCTTCCCTCTGCTTGTCCCACACAGCTACCGAATAAACAGGTTGAGACAGGCCTCTGCAGATGGCCTTGGTGACAGTCAGAGGAAGACTCATCTCTCTCTACAAGGTTTTTGTTGTTATAACCTTCACTGCCAAAAGCCTCTGCGGTAGAAATGCCAGCCTCTGGCAGGCAAGCCACCCCGGAGAGCTGTGTGCAGCAGCTGGTCGCCTGTGTCCCAGAAGTGCCATTACGACACAGCATCCCTGTGGCCCCAACCCTCTTCCATGTCCTTCAGTGCTGCGTCTAACCTTTCCTTAAATACCTGCAGGGATGGTGACTCCACCACCTCCCTGGGCAACCTGTTCCAATGCCCGACCACCCTTTCTGAGAAGAAATTTCTCCTAATCTCCAATCTGAACCTTCCCTGGCACAACTTGCAGCCATTTCCCCTAGTCCTGTCACTAGTTATCTGCAAGAAGAGGCATGGTTTCTCAGGCACCTTTTGAGGCTCTACTCATGCAAACTGTGAGGTCAGACTCCCTGTGCAGCACATGGAAAAGGGAGATACTCCCATCTTTAAGGAACAGTGAGTGTCTGTCTGTCAGATGACTTTGGATCTATTTATGATATTTCTACAGTCTTCCTTTATGACCTTGGGCAAGTCACCTGATTTCTCAGTGTAATTTCTGATAAATCCTTTAAAGTGGATCAAGTTCTTTTTTAACAGACCTATTTCAATAGCATCAATATGCATGCAATGAGAATCCCATCATTTTGTTGGGTGCCTACATCATTAATCCTTATTTACTGTCTACAAAATGTGCAGGTTTTCCACGGTGCTAAGCATTTGCAACTCCTCCTGACCCCAGCTCAGTGCTTCCAAAATAGGCCTTACACACAATTAGAAAATTCTGACATACTAAAAGTTCAAAAGCAATGTGAAAGGATAATTAGCACTTTAGAAGTGACTTCAAAGCTTGTGTGTCATAGAAAGCCAGGACAACACAAAAGCAACACAGAATGAGCACAGGAGGGAAAGAAGAGCTGAATGCTGCTCCCAAGACCCGAGCTAGCTGGGCTGCATAGCACTGAACTGCACCAAACGCTGATGTGAACACTAGGTTAAAGTAAAAAAATCTATCTTGCCTAGTAACCCATTTTGAGCAATATTAGTGATAGATGCTTAAAAACCATTGCAATTACGGAGTGATCTTCTCTCTTGCTCTAGGCTAGCCTGCGGTCTCTAAACACAGGGAGATCTCTTTCAGGGCTCCTAACTGCCTGAAACACTTTTACAAACCTGAATTTGTTTCATGAATAATTGAACTGATTCTGAAAATCTTAGAGGCTTTCAGCAGCATTTGCAGGATGCATTTTCTCAGTAGCCCTAATGAGGAGAAGCACAGGCACAGCAGCATAGTAAGAGCTGACACAGCTGGAGACCATGCTTGCAGTGTGACAAGGGCTACTGAAAAGGCACCAGCTAAGGGTGTCCTCATTAAAAAAAAAAAAAAAACCAAACAACAAACAACCAACAACAAAACTGACAGCTTTTCCAAGCTTTGGCAACTTGTTGAAAACAATAGCCTACTTTTTTTGTTCCAAAGTAATGTCCAATTTTGGATGAGTGGGGGGGAGTGTCTCATGGTTAAAAGTCTCTTCATTTTCCAAAATGAGACTTTTTTTTCCTCAGCACTATAAATGATAAGTGCAAGACAGAGAAAATTGCATATAATTAACTCTCATTGCAAAGACAAAAGCTTTTTCCATTTAAAGGAAAAGTTTGGGTGTAACAATGGAATTCCATAAGGAAATAACAGCGTTAAGAAAACTACACTTTTTCAAAAATCTCATGGAAAACCTGGTATTTAAAATACAACAGTGGAAGAAAAATAAGTCAGCACAGACTGAAGAGACATGAAAAGGGTTATCAGACTTCTCTAGCACTGTACGTGGTCTCATATTTTAATAACCACTTTCCGTATTTGGCTTGCATGAGCAAAGCATAAAAACATTTTGTGATAGCGTGGATCACTTTTGAATTGAGTGTTGACCAATCTACAACTGTAAGACTGATAAGTTCATTTCTAAAGACAGCACGTCTGGGTACACTGAGTTCCATGCTGAGGTCTTGTGTACTGATTAGATCACTATGCAGTAACGTAGTTTTCATTGTATCTGCATTCAGTGGCCAAAATTTCATCCCTATTTATATTTTAAGTAAATCTTCTAAGTTTTAAGCTTGCAGCTATGTAATTTCCAATATCAGTTTGTTAAAATACGTATACTAGATGTCTTCTAAGTCCTGTATCTTTCATTTACTAATAACATAGTCTTTCTGACCAGAAGAGTATGTGTTTTTAAACTCCAAAATTACATTTTCCAAAAGATATTGGGGGGAAAGTATAAATAACTTTTTTTCCCTAGCATTTATTCACAAAAGTTTGATAGCAACATGTTTATTCACAATGTATTATGGTGATGTAATAGTATTTCACAATAAAAAAGTAATCCAGCAAGAATTTACTGAATCTTTTCAGTTTGAAAAAATGTTGTGTTTTAATGAAGAATTTGTTGGCATTTTAATGAATAAAAAATTGGTACAGCTTTAGCTCTCTGCAGAAAGTCCACGTGAATCAACTGGCATTTTGCAGGAAGTGATCTGCTTGGCCCTAATTTGATGCCCTATTCTCTACTTAGAAATAAGGCCTGTTATTTCAGAGAACTATCCAGGCTTGATCCAGTGCTTACCAGCCATCTCTAACCACGTTCAATGGTACTTTTACCATAAAACATTAGTAAGCATAGGTTTACACTACGTAGTTATCATGCGCAACCGGTACCAAGGCACCTCAGATGCCCGTATGGAGAAGGCTGTGTCTTCTGTTCTTGGAGTAATCTGTGTGTTGGAGGACATGCCACCAGACATAATTTTTATGAGATGGGCAAAGCCTCAGATTTTCTTTTAGACAGCTGTGAGAAGGCCAATCCTTTCCCTGGAGGGGATTTAGGGGATGAACATTGGAGGATAAAGCCAGTGATATTATCGCTTCCTCAGCCAGGACAGTGGGTATTTTAAAGTCTGGGCGCATTCACAGCTTTCCCATTACTTCTGACTAAGAAAACTGCATATCTGCTTCATACACTGTCCGTATACAGAGACTAATCAAAACTATCACAGAGATATAGCCTGGGAGGGAATAACTGTTGAAAGATATTTGTACCTATGAAATAAGAGCTTTTGTTCAAAGCAGATTACCTCAATTTTTTGCAGATTAAATTATCTCAAAATCCATCACAAACTTTCTTGACCCTTTGCTTCCCACAGATGATGAAATATTGTAGGATTTAAGTAAGCACATACAGCTAATCTGCTTTGGAAAGATGTGGTATTACCCTGGGAATTTTAAGAGACGTCGACCCCATTTGGTTCCTAAAATACTTAGGATAGATTACAAACAATATTTCCTGGTAGTCAGTTGAAATACATCAGCCATGATTCTGATTTCTTGAAATAGAAAACAGATGAAAGCTCCCTGGTTCAAAATTGTTTATTAAATCAATTTATCTGAAAACTGTGTGTCTTGTTGAGCAAGAGCATAAAGAAAAAAATTTGATACAGTCCTAATTATCATCAATCAAATGGAGATGTCTTTTGCTCTTTGCTGTAGTCTATATGCTGAAGAGATGAATAATCATAGCTGTGGAGCACCCTCCACATTATCATATCTATAGATATTACATAAACAGAAAAAAATTGTATTTCTATTATTACTTTCCATGTATTATGAGAGATGCAATAGAGTGCAATACAGAAATGTAGTACACAGACATCACTGTGCGTGGAAGGTACTCATCTCCTCTATAGAAAGCACAAGATATCAGATACTCTGCCTGCTCAAATCAGTGTGTGTTTGTTGCTCAAAGGTACCTAAAAGGAGCAGAACTACCTGCCCTTCAAGTTGAACTGAGCAACACATGGTAATCCAGGTGCACAGATGAGAGCTGTGGAGCAACTCTGTTCGGTGATATTCATTTAGTCTACAGTCACCTAAAACATAGGTGTCCAGTCTAACAGGGTTACCTAGGTTTCCTCTACAGTCAGTGAAAAGCGTTATGGACCTCCAAATGCCAGTTCAGTCTACGTATCTTAAGAGGAGCTGACTAACTAACATACAGAATTGGCTTCGTGTACTGGCAACAGAAGGAAACTAAGATGATATGCATAGGCTTAGAGCTTAACTTTCAGTGATTCCTGCTTATTGTGCCTTCATCTCTACAATTCCCTTGCCACTCGGTTCCTTCAGTATCACAGGAGTCCTTCTGAAGTACTTAAAGCCCACCAGGCACTGGTTTACACTTTGTCAGTACATTCAGACATGCTGTAAATGTGATATATAAAGATCTCCCAGCATTAATTCCAGCACAGAATGGCTTTTAGAGGCTCGGGGCGCTGTGCCACTCCTGCAGCAATGGAGAGACTCCTATTGGCTTCATCTGTTGGAGAACGAGCTCAGATGAGAAAGCGAGCTTGAGAGTTATCCTAACCCTTAACAAAGGGGAACATCTGGCCTATAAAAGTATGCATTGCATTTTATAACTACCTTATCAAACTTACTTTAAAGTAGTAAGATTAGGAGGATATTTTGAAAAACTTATTCAGATGCCCATCACAATCCTCATGTATGTGTATGACCTCATGTTGCAGGGATTGGAGGAGCATGTAAGATTTAGGGAAGGTTGAAAGTTTGAAAAACATCAAAGTGACAGAATCCTTTTCTTTTGAAAAGAAACAGTATTTATTCTGCAAGGGGAAGAGCACAAAACATTAACATGAGCTATCAGTGGTTTAAAAATTAAATTCTGGTTTTGAAAGTTCAAAATGAGAAAGTGATTCTTCAGACATCATCTTTAAATGATAACTTAATGTATCCCAAAACAGATGGTTCACAGTTAATGTTTCCTGTTTCTAAAATAATTTATTCAGTATCACAAAACAGCGACTTTCAACAGCTGCTGAAAACAAATACTAATTATAGCAGGAAGATATAACCATTCACTGTGCCCCAAAATCATTAATAAGTCAACATGCACATTCAGAGATGACAGCAACAGTCACAATAAATGGTACCCTCTTTTGTGTGTGTGTTTTTAAACTAAACAGACTTCACCATCTGTGGTTAATTATTCTGGGATCATTGCCATTATTTTATTCAAGATTTGCTATCTAGTTTTAATAAATTAATGAGGTGTTAGAAAAATCCTTATGTGAATGGAAAGAACACATCTCCACTGTTTATACAGCAGTCCCAATTTCTATCAGCTGCCATTCCTCTTCTCAGAGGACATCATACTGTGTGCTTAATTACCTTGTTAACCCTCCTCTAGAAAATCATGCATGCTTGTGCAACTACATCTTTGCGCTCCCCATTTCAGCTTTCCCAGACAGACTGCTCTGGCTGAAGACCTCCATCCTGGATGTCTGTTTCAATCTTTCTGGAATTTTGCTGCAGAAGTCAGGAAAAAAGAAATCACCTGAAATCTGTAAATCCATCTTAGAACTCATCTAGGATCGGAGCCAAATATAGGACAGGGACAAGGAAGGGAGAATCAACCTGAGTCATTTAAAACATTCCCATAAAAATCTATCCACACTAGGGCAACTTACACCCCAGGGGCTTGCTGCATACGCTTTGGCTGCTCAGAGCTTCAGCTTGGTGCCCCAGGAGCAGCTGAGCCTCTCTGCAGCCTTCAACAACTGGACATTGCTTGGGCTGGCTCATAAGTTGGGCTCTCACGCATGCGGGGGCAGGCACTAAGCACCACACACAGCACTTACCAGTGGACCACCTTGCTGCTCCTCCCATGATCTGGAAGAAGCAGGGTTTGGACCAGCCCGTAGATAGAGCTCCATTAGGTGAGTGGCAGGTGACCTGACCAAGATGGGGACTCTGCCCTGCTTTGCCAGAACTCTTCCCTGGCTTTCTTGTTAGGCACCTCCAAAAGCAACATAAATAAGGCTGCTGTTTCTAGAAAAAGGAGCCTCAACTGCTGTTCAGCCTCAGTGAGGCTTCAGAGGAGCTCAGCTCTCAGTACTGGAGAAAGCAGAGGGCCTGACAGAAGCACGATATGTCATCTTGTAATTAGATATTATGTTGTAATGCATATGCTAAATAAGGCTGCTCAAAACACTGTCATTTTCTCATTCCTTACCTTACAAATACTTTACCTTGCAACCTTAATATCTCTTTTCTACACAGTTTTTGTGTCAGTGCACTGTTATATGTAAATAAAACAGAAAATCAGTCAAGCCGTGAATCTTCAAGCGGTAGCGGCTGAGGACAGTGGCAATCCCTGGAGAATGGATGATAGCGTAAAGAGACTTGATGGCCCAAGAAGAAGCCGGAAACCATTAGCAAAGCATTAAGTACCTGAAAAATACCGTGGGAGGAGATTGTAATTTCTCTAGCAGGGATGCCTGTGAACTTTAATTTTAGGGGGTTGGTTGCAGGCTGTAAAGCATGGACAAGGGAGAGCAGGTCGGTCTCCTAAGCTTGGTGCTACAAGAGCACAGAGGTCTTCACTATTGAGCAGAATAAAAGCAGCAAAAGGGATTAAACTGTCTTGTTTGAAAATTATTAGCGTGTCACAGTCAGATCTCCCCTGAGCAGAACTGACCATCCCCACTGAAGCAGCAGTGCGAAAAGTTTTTCTCTGGCTGGCTTAATTTGGTATAATCCCCTGAATCTGTTAAATTAATACCAGTTGTCAGGTATTTTTCATTGTGTTCTGCTCTCTACTTGCTCGTTTTATGACTGAGTCTAAACATTGTAACCAGCTAAGGTATTGCTTACGTCAAGTGTTTTTCTCTTTGTACCTTAAATTAGTCCGAGGTAAAAGATGTCAAATCATGGTCTTGTTTGACATCACGGAGTCGATTTGTATAAGCTGATGGGGAAAATAAAAGTCCTTTTTTTTCCAAGTTAGTTGTGTAGGGCAATTAACCCAAATTCTTGGACTGTCTTAATGACTCATAATTGTAATAGTAATAAATGCAACATATGTGTTAGATCTAGAAGGAAACATATTTTATACAGTGCTCAAAATGGTCCCATCTGGACCAGTATGCTGCAACAACGCTCTATAGAATGTCAGGACTGGAAATTTGTGTATACACACACAAAGGAAACGGATGTTATGCTACCATTTCTAGATTCCTAGCTATTCCACGCACAGCCACGATTTGGAGCAAAACAAAAATAAGCAAATAACACAAAAATCTTAAATACAGTGAAGAAGCTGGGTGGAAAGGGTACACAATGCCTGAGAAGGTTTGCAAATGTGGTCCTTGGGGGTAAAGCCAGATTCTGCCAATGTCAACGGGAGCTTTACCTTTGCAGGTAAAGGATTCAGGTACTACTCGAGGCAGGGGGAGGTCGTGCATGGCCGGGGGGGTATGTGACATGCTCCACCCTTCCCACGCTCCCACATGGGAACAAAGCTCAGTTAAATTTCTTACTGAAACAAAGCACCTCACATAACAAAGTAGATCTTATATTCTGTGGATGAAAACAACAATAATGTATCTTTAGCCTTGAATAAGCGGAAATATAGCAATCTTATCTGAGTCCCTGGCAGCCCTTGTCTCAGGGACCACCACGTAATGTTATGACACCTGCCTAGTGCTGTGACAAGTGCTCTCTGAAGCAAGGACCAACAGCAGTGTCTCGCTTGTGTGCCGCTGCAAGGAAGGGTTGTGACCTTCCCTGGCTTGTATCACAACGGAAAAGATAGAGCTGCTTAAAATGAAAGCTTTGCCTGAGTCCCCGCGCTCACCGCAGGCCTGGCTAGGTTTTACCCAAGCAGCAGAAGGAACAGTCCCATACCAACCCCATGTTCTCTCCATTTGTTAGGCACAGCAGAAACCCCAGGCAGCTTCAGTGATGCGTTGTTTGCTGCTGCTGCAATTCCAGGTAGCTCTTTCAGTCAAGAGCACAGGGACTTCCCTGCAAGTTTGGTCATACCCAGATGAAAAAAAACAAGAAGAAATTTTAACTCACATCCTGTAAGACCTATGTTTTAGAGGGAAATGCAAAACAACGTGTTTTCTGTGTAATTCCACCATCCACCAGAGCACCTCACAGAGTTAGTTACACTGAAGGGAAATATTTACATACTCCAAAGGCTGAGTAAGTGTATTACTCAAGGCTGAACTCCAACAAACTAGCATGGGGCATGACCAAATACTGAACTCTGCAAAACTATTACTGGACCAAGTTAACACATAGTCAAGTAGTTTTCTGGGCAGGAGTCAGCATCCACCCAAACATACACTTCCATGTACAAAATGATGAGTTATGTATCAATAATTTCACAGTTAGTCAAAGAAGCTGGCAAAAAAGAGAAAAGACTGAAGAGGAAGCAATGTTTTAGGACTGAAGAATCACAGTGATGACGTGAAAACTTTGGAGAATTAAGATGAGTGTGACTTTGTAATGGAAATTAAACAATTGGCTGCATTCAGCTACATAAGTCAGAACAGCTCTAATACCACAAGGATGGATACATAGAACCTAAAACTAATTGAAATCAGAAGTAAAATATTGATTAAGGAAAATGCTAATACATGGGGAAAGGAGAAGATGGGAGTAAGGGTATGAAAATGAAAATTACATCAAATAAAATGGAAGTGGAACTGGAAGATTATGTGCATTCTTGATTAAACAACCAGACAAACTCTATCTCAAAACTTCTAACGCTCTCCTCTATGAAATCTCAGCTTTGGTACCAAATATTTTCCATAAACTTCTCTGATTAGTGGAGGCACAGTATGAGTGGATAATGGGAAATTAACATCCATATTCAAAGAATAGGGAGATACAGTGAACTAGGCAAAACAACCTACGTTAGCCAAACCTCAATGACATTCAAGGTTTTAGAGCAAATTAGGCAAGGCAGCCTAGTGAAAGACAGAGTGAAACAGAAACTGGAGAAGACAAGTGTATCAAAGGCAAAGCCAGGCCAACGTATTTTTTTTCCTTAGGGAGAAAAGCAAGCAAAAGAAACAAACTGTGATAAACACCACCTAGCATCTTGTAGATACTTGCTCAATCAGAGAAGAGATTATTGCAAGAGACGTTAAGGCGGCATGCAAGCAGCTGCAGGAGAGCTGACAGTAAGCTGTGATATAAGAACTGCCACTGGAGGGGCAGTCCCCTCGCATTTGTCTTAGGGCATCTGTATTATTTCATATTCTCACTAATGACCTTGGGGTAAAGCATATTGGAATCCACTAGCTAAATCTGTCAGTAGAAATCTGTGGAGTGGGAAAGAAAAGCAGCAGAATACGCTTCAAGAAGCAGGAGGTCTCCAAGTCTGATTAACCAAAGCCCTGAGCCTCTGACACCAAAACTGACCCCACCCACTCAGCATCTCCTTGACCTACAGTGGCAGGGTGCCTACCTGCTTTACGCAACAGGAAAATATCCCAAGGAGGGCTCCCAGACAAGCAGCTGGAATCAAGGAGGATGGGGATACATGAGAGGTAAGGGGTAGACTTGGATGGATCAGCAAGCGTGCGGAGGAGGATGTATGATTGACAGATAATCTCTCTGCATTTCTAACACTTTCAGCAAGGACTTTTAAGGAAACTCAGCAGCCATAACATTAGAGGTAAACAGCCAGTTTATTCCATGGAGGGAGGTGACAGGCAGCATTCTTCAAGGGTCTACTCTGGGACTTGTGGTGTTCAATAAATTCAGAGTGGAAACAAATTCCAGTGATCTGGAAGGAGCAATGTGGTGACAAAGTTTGCTGATGCTTGTTTATTCAGGGTAGTTGAAAAAGGCAGTCTTCCACAATTTCGAGAGGACCTCATGAGACCGAATGACTGAATAATAACACACAGATGAAAGTCAAGGCAGATAAACATAAAGTCAGCCCCAAAGGAAAAAAAGTATCCTAATTTCAGATGTCAGATGATGGTTTCCAAGCTGACCATTACCACTCAAGAGCAAAAGTTTGAGGTTACAATAAATAGTTCCGCAAATACATCAGCTTAGTGCCCAGCAGCAGTCAAAACAGCAAACTGAATATTAAGAATTATTGGGAAAGGAACAGAGAATAAAACCAAGAACATCATTATGTCCCTGTACAAATCCAGGGTTTATCCACAAATTGAATAGTGTGCAGTTCCACTCTCTCATCTGCAGCAGGGCATAATAGAATTGGGAAGGGTTCAGAGAAGGGACAACAAAGATGCTCAAAGGTGTGGATTGTTTCCCACTAAGGAACAAAAACTTACTGGTTATTGTTTCAGACTCCTCAGTCTGAAAAAGAAACAACTGTGGAAGAAAATTATAGAGGTCCAAAAAAGCATGACACCCCGCAGGGACAGAAGCACAGCATCTGGTGCGCAACTCAGGAAAGGCAGTGGGGGCTGGCTGTCCAGAAAGGGCATTGTAGCATCAACCGCAGAAGGAGTAAGTTGGCCAACCAAGGTCTGCAGGGAGAGATAGTTTGTCATTAAATCAAACACTATAGTTGGGGAAGAGATGATGTTCCCACCCTTCTTCAGGTTATTTGGCACCTACCAGACTACACATCTGGCAAGGAAATGTCTCTTTCAAGGCCAGTATTGAAATGCCTTAAACCTTTCCTTATGGTGCCCATGCTCTGGCTGAAGTCCAGACAGTTTAGCTGAGTTGGAAATGGGACCACTGAGAAAGATGCCTTTGCCTATAGAGAATCAGTTCTTTAGGACAGCTTCCTATCCCATTCCCACAATGATTTCTGTCTTTTCAGTATTTGGGACGTCACTCCAAACTCCACAAGACATGGAATCACAGCAACAATATCACTGCAGTTGCTAACAGACAAAACCAAAGACATAAATGGATCTCTGTAGCACTGTTTATCCCTTTGTCTGCTCTCAAATAAGAGTTGAAAGTCCTCTACCGAACCGCTTTCACACACCTCAAGCAAACACAAAAGCTACCCACTGCCACAAGTTCTGGGGCCTCATCCAAAAACACAGCTCTGGATATATAGAAGCTGCAAATGTGTCCTCAGTGCACGTTCAAACTGAGACGCACTTCACATTTAACTGCATGCCTTTATTTTTCCCTAAGGCACGACATAAACCTAGAAAGGATTCCCTTGCACACCCTTCTCCAGCTCATTGCATAAGGAACTGGAGCCGGTGGCTCAACCTGTTATATCTCTACAGCACCTACTTTAGCAGGTCAGTGCAGGAAAACCTTAGTCACTTCTCATTGAGTCTCAGTTCATCACTTAGGGAATTTAAAAAAAAAAAAAAAAAAAACAACACAAAAAACAGAGAGAGTGCTTCCCCCTGTAACATGAGCGCTTAATAAGGTAAAGATAGCTGAGCAGCTGAACATTATCTTTTCTTTTGTGGGCAAGACAGATATGTGAGCGATATTATCCAACAGTGCCTGCTTCTGTTCATGCTGTTCATGCCACTGTGTCACAGGCTGGTAAGGATGCAGCAATCCATAAGACAATGCTGCAGCTGAGCTCTCATCCGATCCGTATGCAGCGATGGGATCTTCCCTGATTTACAGTCCAGTGCATTCGGTTCTTATTACATGCAGCCTGGAAGCACGCTGTGTTTCCCTCCTCTGTAGTAGTCCAGCGAAACAAGAGCTTTTTATCTTACCATTTCTCCCTGGAACAGAAATCTAACATAACAGAATGATGAATATCTGTAAAATGCAAGGCTACTGACTAGGAGTTATTTGTTCTTGTACTTACTATTCCATTATAGGAAATTTAATACATTTTCCATCTGTTACCTCAGTGACCTACAGAGCATGTTGGTAGAGCTCTGCTCATTTTGACATCACCTGTGATCACCCTGGAAGTCTTTTACAGAAACTGCAGCAGCAAGACACAGAAACACAGATGTGCTGATGGAATTAGTGGAATTGCTAGAACGAGCACTGAGGACACGTTCATTAAAATGCTGCAGAATTAATTTCAGTCTGGAAATTATCCGTGACCTAAACGGCTTTTATAGATTACCAATTCTAATGACTTTTTGCCTAATGGCACATTAAAGGGAGTTTTCCATCATTTTTAATTAATTGCTGAAAGCAAACATCCAGACGTCTGATACTATAGCCTCAATTCTGCAAACCAAGGTATGCGTTTAATTTTACCCACTGTGTAGTTCTTCTGACTTCATACATACAAAAAGCCCAGGAAGCCAGCTATATTCATCCGTGCTTCCTAAATCAGAACAGAGGTTCATCACCAACCTTCTCGCCTCACAAAGAAAAATATGTCCTTTCTTTTAGTTCCAGAGTGCTTGTGGTGGAGACTGGTTAAGGTCTTCGTTGTGAAGTCAGCCTAGGGGAGCGGGAGTTAAGAAGGAATGTGCGGAAAGAAGCAGAAAAAGAATAAACTAAACATTTCACAACAACCTCCAATGAAAGTTACCACAAGACATGCCATCAGTGCCAGATGGATTGGGTAAGTACGAATTTTGATAGATTTTCCTCAGAGATGTGGTCTTAGCTTGAAAAGCAACTCCATAAAAGTCGATTGTTTATGGTTTGGGTTTATTGCATCTCAGCAGCTTCAGCCTAGATATGCTCCATTTAATAGAAAGACCACAAAGCAAACAAACCCCCTTTCTTAACTAAAAATTACTTCCCAGGAGGTGTTAAAATGGCACAAGATAGAAATTTATCATATCCTACCTTGGAACTATTACTGAAGTTTTATTGCTTTTCTTCCTTTCACATGCTAATTTGAAATTTAGTGTTATTTTACAAGGTTAAGCAGCTGCTGTGTAAAATTACAGGAATACTGCTGTCAACAAGGTCCAGTGGGTTTTATGCATATTATATACAAGCAGCTACACAGCACCAGCCTAAGATATGTGAACCTTCAAGCAAGTAAAGAGAGCATCACAGTTAAGGAGAAATCAATCATCATATATAGGGATTTAGAAAATGCATGTCTGGTCAGGACTTCCTGGCACTGCAGCCCAGCAGATGAAAGCAATACATATAAGTATTACCTGAAGCAGAATCAACCACGGTAAGTTTCTGAGACCAAATATTTACTAGTTGCATCTGAAGATCTGATGTATCCTTCAGACCTGAAAGCCTTTAGTCTGGGTTCTTACCACAAATTAAATATGTCAAAACTAGGTCCTTTCAGGAGAACAAATATAAACAGATATTTGTAAGAGAAGCCACAGGCCTGTTGCTTTGGACCTTATTAGTGAAGGGGAATAGTTGGGTGGTCTGGGAAGGTATTTCATTAAAATAGCCAATGCAAGTTGACTGTCAGGTTGCATATAGTTAGTGGCCTCTGCTTAGTCAAAACTGCTTTTGATACCAATTATTATGGTAAAGCAACAATGGCACCACGAAAGTCCTCAGATATCCCTGAGCAGAGTCTCCTAGCCATTCAGCTCAGGCTGCCAGGACAGCACAGGAGTCTAACGGGTCCCTCTGCCCCTTCCAGTAGGAGCTTGTTAGTCAAGCATCAGGTCCAAGCCTTATCTACCATCTGCCCTAGATGAGAGGCTCTCATGCAGTGTTTTCCAACTCTAGTCCACGTTTCCATTCTGTTTCCCTCTTCCACTGACAAAAGTTATAAGCAGACCTTCACTGTGAAAAGCTCAATGCAGCCAAGCATGGCAATGTACAGAGGAAAACAGAACAAACCCTGCAAGGAGCTTCCCGCAGTTTCAGCACAGCCAGAATTACAGCCTCCGGACCCCTGCCTGAGCAGTGCACTTCCAACTCATGCTCAGATTGTGGGAGAAAACTATTATGAAGGCTGAAATGTCAGTACCCATAAGGTGGAGCACACCAGAATTAGAGTTGCATTTGCAATATAGGTGGGACATGAATGTTTTTCCCTATCCAGGAAAAGTCTGATGTTTTAGAATTGCTTCTCAGCTTGATTTGAGGTAAAGAGCTAACCTTCTGAAAATTACTATTACCTTAAATTTTCTTTTAATATTTTCAGAACATTTTGTTCTGATTTTGCCCATTTCATTTTACGAATCCTTTCATATAAACCAAATCGTTACATGAAAAATTGTTTTGCACTATAAGAAACACAAGTTTTTTTCTCTAAATGAAAAGAAAAAGAGAGGACAATTCTGGACAAATTTGAAGTTTTTATCCAGAGCTGTCTGATTGGATGGTGCTGTTAAAACAGCTCTTTTCCTACAAATGCTTTTGGTCCATCAGCATTTCTGATTCTCCTTGTGGAGGGCAAACCTTCACGTCTTATTTACTGCCCACCATTCAAACTGCACACAGACAACATAACTGTTACTCTCCCACTGAGCTTTGCCATGGTGTTCCTCATCCACACTGTCCCTTCCCAGGCTCTCCCAGGCCCTTCTGCCTGACCTTGCCCAGCTGTGATCCTCTCTTCTCCACCACACTCAACATATTCTTGCCCCAGTTACGTCTTTTCCTTTAGCCCATTTCATAGACACTGCTTCAATTCTCTCTGCTCATCATAAGGGTGTTTTTATTTCCCAGCCCAGGATAACCATCACTCACTGGGTTTGCTGTCCCCAGTCACTTGTGTCTCTTTCCATCTAAGGTTCCCTGCCTGCAGCTCACAGGCAGCCATGGGCAAAACCTTCTCCATGCCTCACCAACCCCCTTCAAAAATAAATAAAGAGGAGGCTCAGGGCAGACCTTATTGCCCTCTACAACTACCTGAAAGGGAGTTGTGGTGAGCTGGGGGTTGGCCTCTTCTCGCAGATAACTAGTGACAGGACAAGGGGAAATGGCTGCAAGTTGCGCCAGGGAAGGTTCAGGTTGGAGATGAGGAGAAAATTCTTCTCTGAAAGGGTGGTCGGGCATTGGAACGGGTTGCCCAGGGAGGTGGTGGAGTCACCATCCCTGAGGGTGTTTAAGGAAAGGTTAGATATGGTACTTAGGGACGTGGTTTAGTGGGTAATAGGTGGTGGGGGGATGGTTGGACTAGATGATCCTTGAGGTCACTTCCAACCTTAATGATTCTATTCTATTCTATTCTATTCTAAATACATGTGCAAGTCAGCTTGAGACAGACTCCTGACACACATAATTTCAGCCCATGCAGTTAAAGTCTGTCAAAGCAATAAGAAACTAAAAAGTCTTCTAATGGAAAGCATTACGCAGCCTCAATAAATAATGTAAGTCTTTGCTGCTGAAGGAAGAGACAGACTTTCTACAACACAAACCTGACTACGCTTCTTAGAGGGCATTTTCCCACCTTCTACCTCTCTTCCCACACCTGCCTTTGTGCCTCTTCCCACTCCTTTAGTCTCTCCTGTTCCTTCTCACACTTCAGGTAAATGCCAAGTCTCATCAAAACAAATCAAGACCTGACTGACAGTCCTACTCTGTGGAGGAGGAACTCATTGTGCCATTGCACGGGCAAGCTCAGCTATCCAAGAAGCCATGGCAAATGATGTCAGCACTTCTATTTTTTGTTACTTCACAGATTTTATGAATATAAACTAACTTATATTTTACCCAAGAAAGATAAAGATTTTCTTCTCATTTAAAGTGAATCTATAAAGCAAATAAGCATCGTATACAGAGGCTATTGTGGTATGGACTCTGGAGATGCATTATTTAAAGCAATGGCCCTGAGTAGACTGCATAGTTCAAAACCTGCTTAGGGGTTCAGCAGATGAAAAATCACACTGCTGTTGTGGAAAGGGGAATTACTGCAGGGAGGGAACACGCACCAAGCGGGACCAGAGAGGCTCTTGCACTACTGTCCACCAACGTCAGCATATTCTGAATTCACTGGCTTTGCCCAAGGAAAGAGATCAACCTCTCCTGATGTGTGGCACAGGCAAGAGAGCATTACTGTCCTCCCACAGAGATATGCTATTACTTTCAAACGACAAGCATAAAGGTGGAGGGGTCAACACATAAAGAAATCTGTACATTCGCTACCAAATTACCTGGCATCCTGTCACAGGAGTTAGGTGGTTTTTAGTAATAAAGTTAACGACAGAGGGCGTCCCTGGCAGTCTGCAGAGACAGAGGCTGGGATGGAGAAACAGAAATCTGGACAAGCAGAGCAACATTTCCTTTTATCATTTCAGTGATAAGATAAAGGAAGACTAGGAAAAATGTGGGCCCTTTCTGCAAGGAAAAGGGAGACTTGGTTACCCAGGATCTGGAGAATGCTGAGGTGCTCAACAATTACTTTGCTTCAGACTTCACCAGAAAGTGCTCTAGCCACACCACCCAGGTCACAGAGGCAAAGACAGGGACTGGGAGAAGGAAGACCTGCCCACTGTAAGAGAAGATCAGGTTCAAGACCATCTAAGGAAACTGAAGGTGCACAAGTCCATGGGACCTGATGACCTGTATTTGCGGGTCCTGAGGGAACTAGCAGATGAAGTGGCCAAGTGACTAGCATCTAGCTCTGGGGCCTCCAACATAAGAAGGACATGAAGCTGTTGCAGCTAGTCCAGACAAGGGTTGTAAAGATCATCAGAAGGCTGGAGCACCTCCCCTGTGATGACAGGCTGAGAGAGTCGGGGTTGTTCAGCCTGCAAAAGATGAAGGCTCCAGGAAGACCTTATAGCGGCTTTCCAGTACCTAAAGTGGCCTACAGGAATGACAGAGAGGGGCTGTTTACAAGGACATGTAGTGATAGGACAAGGGGTAACGGCTTTAAACTAAAAGAGGGGAGATTTACATTAGATATTAGAAAGAAATGCCTTACTCTGAGGGTGGTGAGGCACTGGAACAGGTTGCCCAGAGAAGCTGTGGATGCCCCCTCCCTGGAAGAGTTTAAGGTCAGGTTGGATGGGGCTTTGGGCAACCTGATCTAGTGTAGGGTGTCCCTGCCCATGGCAGGGAGGTTGGAACTAGATGATCTTTGAGATCCCTTCCAACCCAAACCGTTCTATGATTCAATGACACCTGGCATGGCAGGACACTGGCAGACATGCAGCCTGTCCATATTGCAAGTCACTCAAGGAGTGGCTTACAGGCATCTGCCAAAACGTGATGGCAGCACACCAGGGTTAGGAAGAAGCTCTGCAATCAGGCAAGGGTTAAACCGCTGTTAGCCGCCCCCGCCTAGGAATACAGCAGCACACACGCAACAGCACAGCTGGTGACCTGTCACGAGCTAGGAGACAAGACTGCTCCAGCAGCTTCAAAACTTGATGTGATGTTCATTAAAACATGTCCTTGGGGATGATGGATAAGAAAAATAACTACTCTGGGCTAATAGTTGTTATCTGATTTAATTAAAGAGCTGTGTAATTGTGTGCTGATAAACACACAGACAACGCTAAGCATCCACAGAAATCGCTTATTCCCACACCATTTTTTTCACCTTAGGAGGGTATTAGAAGCACATTTGAACCAAACAGTTCATCATCTTTAAAATGGAAAAGACCTGCCTTGCTTCAGGTAGTGGGTGAACACTTGCAAAATGAAGGTGTGCCAAGGAATTCTGAGGCCCTGACATACCTACCAAAAGCCTGAAACGCAAAGAATCTGTTCACGTGGAATCAGGCTCGAAAATGATTTCCAGTGCACGGTTGTGCAGTAAGGGCCATCTAGTAGTGACGGAAGTTGCTGTTGTGGCATTAAGCGCTCAGGTATGGTACACTAAGATGAAAATGTAGCTAAGGCAGCACGAGTAGTGTTACAAGAAAAAAAAAAACACCCACGTGAGCGCAGGGACTCAGCAGGGTGCAAGCGTAAAGCAGGAACAACATGCTGTGCTGAGCCTGGCGTGCACCAGAACCGGGGTAACACAAGAGATGAGCACAAGCAGTATTTACAAAACAAGGTAACATTTTAGAGAATGCCGTTTCCAACGCCTGGTTCTCACTGCCAGCCCTGAGGGTTTGCAGGTCAGTGTTCTCCTTTATGGAGGATTAGTCTCTAGGAGAGCAGGACTCGGACCCTGCATCCAGAAAAGTGCCTGTTGCTAGCACTGATGCCTGCACATCCTCCACCGTCCCGCTCCCTGTCCTGCCAAACACCACACTAAGGTCATTCACAAGCCAGCAGGCTTGAGCAGGGCCAGAGGAGGTCAAACCATCCCCTCACACCCCACAACAACGGACTGAACTGAGCAACTGAGGAGGAAGCTATGGAAAAATCAAAGGCTTGATAAAATCTAGCAAATACAGAAGTAGTCTTAATCCATTCTACTGGCTGACAGCAAGCTCTCAGCTGCATTTTCTCTCTCTTCACAGACACAATTGCTGCATTTAAGAAATTGCCCTACACTGTCCTCCTGCTCTCTGCTTTCCTACCACATACTTTTCCTAATCACGCTGTTTGCACAAACTGCAAGGGGCTCTGACTTGGAGGAAAAGCAGAGTGTATCAAAATAGTTAAGCTGCCTTTGCTTTGTTTAATATTTTTAACTAATTCATTGCATAATATTTAAAAATCTGGGCTTGAGCCCATTAGCTCAGAACAGCGGAAAAGAAACAAGCCATGAGCTTTGTCAGGATAAGATGTACACTAAAAACTATTTCTTTTCCATCAACGGTGCAATCTCCAAACAACACACTATTTGTATGCGTTTGGTGTGCTTCCTTCTGTCTCAGTCGGTTTCAGATCACACTGATGATTTATGAGACGCTACACTTACAGGTCATGATAACGTGAAAGCACTTGGAAGAGTCTCAGCTGCAAAGCTAAACCAACAACCTCTTTTCTTAAAAACAAAAAAAAAACAAAAAAAAAAAAAAAACCAAAAGGCAGCAGGAATTGCATGTAACCAGATTGTCTGAAAGCTGGGGAGACAATTTTACAAGGTGGCCCAAGCAAATAGCTCACCGTCACTGGACAACACAGTTCCACCCTCTCCTCAGAAGAGAATCAAATAGGTTTGGGGTTTTTTTCCACAATATAACAAGCTAAATCAGCTCATTGAGGAGTCAAGAACATCTGAGCCAATTCAAGGGGACTGGAGCAAGGAGGACAATATAGGCAGCAGGCAACTGCCCCACAAGTAAATGCTTTCCTGACAGCAATGGCCTGATATATTGGTTCTGCCAGTGCCATGAAACTTCACCCAAATTTGTTATCTCAACTCCAGGTTAGCAGAGATAAAGATGGACAGTGAATGGATGAAAGATACAGTGCTTTCTTCCTGACAGTGTCATCTGGCTGATCCGAAGGATGCTTAATCATGCAGCAACAGAATTTCCCAGGCGGAAGGATCAGCACACAACTAGGATTTTCCCAAGCAGTATTTAACATAGGCAACTTCACAACAACCATTACCACAAAGTAAGGGCATACAGCAATAAGTCATATGCTTGCTGCCTCTCAGTAAAATATAATTTTTGAGAAATAATGATGAAGGGAAAAAACGAAACGGACAGTAAGTTTTTGAAGGTGTCTGTGGTGTCACATAAAGAGCCTTTTTGGGATGTTACGTTTCCTTCGCATGAATGGCAAAAGCATCACTTGCTAGCAGAAGTCTATACCATGTACACGTTCACATGAACATGTAAATTTTGAAAACTAATACGGGAAAAAAAATCTAATTTGAGTGAAAACACTTCAGAATCTTTCCTGTCATCCTGCAGATAGTAAACAGCCTCAGTATAGATAATATTTCACAAAGAACCCAGTGTCATTCCTAGAATCCATCTACCTAAAAAAGAAAAAAAAATAAACTGAACTCCCTCCCCTCTTGCCATCCCAAGAAGGATGACAGAGAAAAAAAGATAGCCTGAAGCTTCCTGTGGAGGTTTGCTCATTTGTATAAATCTAATGGAGAAAAGATCCATTCCAGTTCTCCTGCTCCCACGTTTCCTGCCTCCTGAGCAAGTAACAGCTCTACAGCCAGAATTTCTGGCTGTTTACTTCCACTCTATGATAACTTTAGAGACCAGATCGCTTTCAGTGAGCCTGTGGTAACAATCAAACTGAAGTCCATAACTAAACAAATATACATGTGACCAGGCTGGACTAGAGAAGGACTCATCAGCACGTGTCGCTGGCTCACGCAAGCTGGCCAAACGCTGTGCTTCAGACTCATTTCAGACTCGTGCATCCAGTTCCTGCCATCCGTTTCTATTCTATACTTGGGTTGGAAATCAGAGTCACTTTTCTTTGCAGTCAGATTTGTTTCAAGGAGGAAAGTAGCAGGGCAAGAAACAAACTTGAGCATCCTAAAGTGTTATCTCCAGGATTATCCAATTTACATTTAAAAAACCCAAACTGAACATGATTCAGGAAGATCATTAATAAACTTTGAAGTCTTTCGTTGTCCTGTGGGTTGGGACCCACAACCAGATTTCAATCTCCTTTCAATCATCTCCCCTTATGAAAACAGATGTCATAAACAGATGTCTGACGGTCAGGCATTAGAACAGGTTGCCCAGGGAGGTGGTGGAGTCACCGTTCCTGGAGGTGTTTAAAGAAAGGTTGGATGTGGTACTGAAGGACATGGTTTAGTAGGTAATAGGTGGGGGGGGGGGGGGCGATGGTTGGAGTAGATGATGCTGGAGGTCTCTTCCAACCTTAATGAGTCAATGAATATAACACAAGTCCATCCAAAACAGAGTAGACTGGGTGCAAAAGACACAGAAACTCCCAGGAGTTACTACAATTGAATTTGAGAATTCATTTTGTACAAACACCAACACATCCTTGCACCCTTTTACTCTTCATTCCCTAAAGCATCTCCAAATAATTTTCATCCACAGATTTCACTGGTCTCTCTCCTCTTTATTTGCCTTCACGCTGTACTACAATTTTGCTGTGTATTGATGCTGGCTTTGATACCAAACAAACTATTTTAAGAACCTCAAACCTTGAAATAGTGGCAGGATGCTCAGAGCATGAAAATTAGTGCCCCCTTCTACAGCCCAGTAATGATAATCACAAGCATGAAAGAGTCCAAAAACATCATAAATTCAACTCAGCACAGAAAACTGAAGTGCTGTTATAAATCCAAGCCTCACCAAATCTACCCATAAGAATGATTTCATATTTGGACTAGTCCACCTGAGCACTCTGCCTCCCCCTGCAGCTCGGAACAGAAGTCTGGGTGCAAGAAGAACGTCAGCATAGTGATAATTCCTCGGGGACATTACTTCAGCTTCCAAAATTTGGTACCAATAGGCTTTCCTGAATCAGAGTTTGTGTACTCAATCTATTTCATTCATTTGCACAAGGTCTTCTTGAACCATTTTGGCTCAGTTGTTACTTGCTTTACTTCAGTCCACCACAAGGTTGCTTCCTTATAGCTATTACAGAAGACAGAGGGCAAAGCAGGATTTCCATGGCTTCACTCACACTGAGCAGGGGGGAAAAAAAAAAAAAAAAAGCAGCTCAGGGAAACACAGTGGAGACATAGCCAACCTGCATGGATGTGAACCAAAACCAGCAGAGTTATATTTGCTATCCTGTTTCACGTTCTTTGAACTTTTAGGACTTACTTTGGCATCTTGCTGCTTCACTTTCATGTGGGTAAGGAGCCTGGCAGGAGAAGAGAGAGGCAACGACTCTCATTTTGCTGTGAGGCTTGGTTGGCTTTTGTGGTTCCAGGTGAAACCTGAACAAAAGGAAGAAAACTGAAATCATGCACTCCATGCACTTCAGACATCACTGCAAAATTTATCTTAACCAGTCTCAAAACAAGACTACTCAGACCTGGTAGAAGAGGATGAAAACTCCTCTGCTTCAGTCTGTGCTTGGAAGAAGGGGGTGGAGAAGGGGAGCAATGCTCACTCCCACATCTCTGACCCTGGAACCCTGTGTTGCTGCAAACTGCTGCTGTCACCTAATTTAATATCATTGCAGTTCAGATGAGCACATATTGGTAAACAAAGCAGCAATGGAAGGACAGCATCCTGTTTACATTTCACTGCAGGATGATTCATCTATGGTTCTTCAGCAGGGCAGAGGCTGTAATCATGCAAAAGGTCAGCAGTTTCTGCTAGGGCTCTTGCATTTAGTCAAATAGTGTTTAGGTTAAAAAAAAAAAAATCCAGTGTTGATATAATCCTGCTGAACAGTCTTCATCTTTCCTGGAAATCAAGAGTTTGACGTAGATGGAACTTCTTTAATTTAAGGTATGGAAAACACTCCCCGTATTTCAAAAGAAAGTTGATTGTCTTTGAGCACAACAAATGCAATCCGCCTGCAAACCATACCTTCTGGTGAATGCTGGCAACACGCCGTCTCTCACAGATCCCCAAAACCAGCACTGCCAGACTTGCAAGGTGAAGGAACAAAAAATCACCCTAAGCATTAATGGCCTCTATTAAATGAGGCTGGGGGAAGTTCTGCCATTGTTTGGATAAATAACCACAGATGAGCAAATAATCTAAAGCATTTGCGCTTCTATTACACAGCAGATGGCCTGCAAGATCAGCCATTTAGCTTCAGCATTAAGATATCAAACACGACATCCAGCACAGTAGGAGCAAACCAGTTTCTGATGAGCTATGATTTCTTCACGTTTAGCATTTGCCTGAAATCTCTTCTTCCACCCCAGTCACTGAGCTTTACCGTTCATTTGCATTACGTACAGTTTCTCATGGTGTGGCTTCACTGTGAAGGTAACATTACACATGTGGGCAGTGCTTGTCCCCGGTCTCTGCAGGAACACACTGTATGAAATCTGCGCATGAGCTCCCAAATAAACTATTGATATAGAAGTTGACACCAACTCTTAAAAATAGCAAACTGCCCTGTGGTGCATCCTCTTCAAACCCTAAACTTAACTCACCTATACCAGAATACACAAGAGGAACAACCTTTCGCAGCTGTTGGAAGAGTCTGACTTTACAGTGCTACATGATTTATATTACAGTCAAATAAACATGGCCTCTGAGAAGGTTATGGCGACCTACTGCTTTCCAAATACTCCCTCACAATGCACTTTCAAGCCAAAGATGTCCTTAAATCAGTAACTACTTCAACAAGCCCTCGAGGAACTAGGGTGTAATTATTACAGCACCAGTTCCTGATTAAGGACTTGTTTGAAAAAGGGCTCATTAACTTGCGTGCACATCTGATTGACTGTGATGGAAGGGAGCCGGCAGAGAGTTACGGAGGGCACTGTTTCCCCTACACGCTGCTCAGAGCATCAAGTACATGTCTATTAGCAGAACTGCCACCTGTTTGTTTTCCATCTCTTCTACACCTTAACCTCTAAAAATGCAGATCTCTTCTTGTCTTGCTGGCCTGATTAATACTAACAATTCTGGCTAGTTTATCCAGATTGTAAAGACACTCACAAAAACTTCAGTGATTTGGAAAAGTCTGACCTGTTTCCAAAGAGTACATGAGAGGAGAGAGGGGGGTCAGTATAGCTGGGAAAATAACTTGCTGCCTGTTTTCCATTCTGTTCCACTGCTATAAAAAATAGAGCCATCTTATAGTGATATGAAAAGTAACACTGTAGAGCTGTTGAGATTATATTAAGGGTTGCTCTAGAAAAATATGAAAATTATTCTATTTTATGAGTACACTTCAATCAGCAGAAAGATTTAATCACGATTTTATCTGCACTGTGAAAAGAGAGGTTTATAAGCTTTATAAGCCAGGGGTATGCAACTGAATTATCACATGACGGTTGCCCAGATTTATGCTGGAAACCAGAAAGAAGTTAGCTAAAACTAACATACCACTTAAAAAAGACAAAGGCCATTGGAACAGGAACAACAGGAATAATAAATACACAGGAGAACACAGGCCAATTTACCTGGCAACATTCCCAGGTATCAGCTAGTGGTACCACAAGCCCACGACCGGGATGGAGCCTTGCCTGAAGAGAGGCCCAGGTGCCAGCAAAGTCTCCATCTCCAGTTCCACCACCAACTCCAGTGCACATATGGGGGTCATTTTGGCTCCAGTTTTCCTTGCCTGTGTATAGCTGGTGAGAAGTACCTACAATCTCATTTTGAAAAGGATATGCACCATGGAAATGACTCTGTTTTGATGGAGCATTCTATGAAAGATGGAAAAAGTTGTGCAGGTACATCAGCAAGGCTCATTTTCTTCATGTCTTGGCACCGCTCTCAATGCAGAGCTCACACGTCTGTTCTCCCAGCTACTTTTGTGTGTCCTCCATTTGTATAATATTCAATATTTCAGGTCAGACACTGGTGCTGCTTTCAAGCAAGTGCATATCTTGCACACAAAATCCTTCATGTTCTTAATTGCAGGGAGTTATGCCCTGAATAAATGGTTGCAAGCTGTTCGGGGGCAATAGCTCTCCCCTCTTTGAACAATATTTGACATTACCAGGTCTTTAAGCACTAACACACAAACTTTTCACCTGCTGCTGATTTCAACCACTCATAAGCTTTTTTTTTCCAAACTCCAGAAGGTTTTTGTTTTGTTTTGCTTTCCTAAATATCCACTTGCATGTTTGTCTTGGCAAAAACATTCCTGTGTTTGCAGTTAAACTTTCAAGAACCTGAAGGAATGCAAGAGACATCCACTTTTCTCTCCATAATCTCAAAGTGATCACCTTGGCAGCTGGTCTCACTCTTCTGGACATGTGTTGCGCAGTCCTTTGGGAGGACCACTTCTCCCCCTCTCCTCCTCCCTGAGAATTAATTCTTGTACTCTTGACAACAGAACACTGTCTGATATCTAGACCCTGGAGAGCAGTTTCATCTGCAAAAGGACCACCTCTGAAGTGGACAAATGCCAGGTATTGAGGACTTTAAAACTTTTCCTACAAGCCCTACATAAAGACACAGAAAAGCCTGTTCCTCTGCATTCTTATCCATTTAGCTTTCAGTTTGCTTCCCTGGCTTTGTTCCGTGTGCTTTCACACTGGTGATAAACACAGAGGACTGGTAGCAGTGAACACGGGCAGCTCTCCGCTGTCACTAATTATTTAGCACCTGGCAAGCACCAAAGGCTCATCAGGGCAGCCACGTTCGTACAACCCGGTATTAGGGATGACCTCTCTCCCAGCACTGCTGCAGTTCTGGCAGAGCAGCAGCCAGAACCAACACGCTGCACCACCCAGGCTGGCTTTGCAGGCTTCTGCGTGCGATAATAGTTGGGGCATGCACATGCTTTCACACTACCCCTACTGCAGCAAGAGGGAAAATCGCCAGGCGGTGGCATGGGCTGGCAACTCTGGACATCAGCTTCCTTCAGCAGGGACACGGCTCTGCAGAGCAGAGCACCGTGCGTACTGTAGCGTGGGTCACGCTGGCTGTACAGCAGGGTGCTGCAGAGCCCGTGGCCATGCACAGCTCCACTGCAGCCCCTTAACCTGTCTGCATCTGCACCACAATGGCACACAGCCCCAAGCAGCTGGCACCACCACAGAGGCAGGCCCCGGGTGGCATGGCCCTGGACCTGAACCCCCAACAGACGGTGGGAGCTGTAGGCAGTTCAGGGTCATGGTACTTCAGAAGACAAGAGTAGTCTTGATAGATCTCAACCCACAGCCCATCCTTGGAGGTATTCGAAAACCCTCCAGGCATATTTCTGGGCAACATGCTCAAGGTGACTCTGCTCAAGCAGAGAGCTTGGCCAAGATGACCTCCAGAGCTCCCTTCCAGCCTCCACAGTTCTATGATTCTGTGAAATCTTAAGATCCATCAGTTCCTATGGGAAATAATTGTGTAATTCCGGTTCAGCTATATACAAAATTCATAAAAATTACCACGTGACCAACTCCACCCAGGGTTCGTTGAGGATTATGGAACCAGAATACAATAAGAAATTTAAAAACTCATAAAATGCAAATCAACAAACTTAGATGAACACTGCCAGCTGGTGTTACATCCAAGAAAGTCTTGACTTTCTGTACAAATATGGTTTTAGTAAGAGCCCAGTAGCAATGGAAATATTTTCTTGAAGAGTACAAGAGAAAAATGGTTTAATCAAGCTGTCTCTGCATGGCTGCAAATCAAATATTATTCTGGTACATGGGAGCTTTGCAGTTTATATAATCTGCCTGTAGGAATATGAGAGAGATCTGGAAAGAAGAGCGAAAATTGTTCAGATCAATGTAAACATGAAAATGCTCAAAATCAGGAACATGTGAAGTGAGTTACTTTCATCGCTCAATAAACAGGGAAGAAAATAAAGCTTTAACACCTGCAGGTAATGAGTTACAGCAATACTGTTTTTTTAAAATTGGCTTTGCCTCTACCCTTTTATTTTATTGATGTGACCAGCAATGGTTAGGAAAGAACATAATAAACAACGTCAACACAAAGCTAAATACTACAAAAGTGTATTTGCATTCCATTTAGGAAAAATTTGATACACGAAAGCCAAGAGTTGCTGATTGCTGCTTTTGTTTCCCAAATGTAAACCCATGCACATTGTAAGGTCTATAAAACAAACAAACAAACACGACGAGTTCATTGGACTAAGTGATCACTTTAACCCCAGAGTATATTACTCTGTACGTACAAACACTGCGAGAAGAGCTCTCTGTTTCTCAATTACACGCTGCGGGTTTCAGACATGTGGTAAATAACCTTTGGAAAAACTGCCTCCAATTTCCCTGCAGAGTAAGCCAATTCACTGCTCAAATGTGAATATAAATCACATCCTTCAGGTAGAAAAAAAGAAAACAAAAAAAAAAGAAAAGGTTGGCTTTCTTGAAAAGTCCTGAAAAGTGGAACCATTTGTCCTGCACTCAGTGGACGCACTTGGCAGTGGTGACCCCAGGAGTGACCCAGCAACAGCCTCAGGCCCTGCAATGCTCCTCACGCCGGGGGAGAGCGTGGTAGAGGAACAGACCAGCCTCCACAATTGACATATTCAAAAGTTACCATGTGGTTTAGCGTATCCTGAAAAAATTATAGTGGCCAGCACTAGAAGAATCTGCTGATGAGACCTTTTTAAAAAGACCTGTAGGCATTACACCAGCACAGGTGCCACCTAAAGATTTTAAACAGGCAGCGCAGGAAGGAGACAGCACAATTACTCCTAGTCTGCTCTTCAGGGTTCTAACTCAGACTTACTCAGTCCATATCTACCGTACTTGAAAATAACCTGTGAGGATTGAAGCCTCAGCAGAGAGCAGATATTTTGCTTCACCAAGGCAGGGTTTTAATCAGTAACAAATAGACCCTAACTTGTTAGGACTCAAGCTCTGACTTGAACACTGCCACACAGTGATGCTACCTTATAGTAGTGTGATGCACCACACGCCCCAACACGTGCAGCATCGCTATAGCCATCAACATGTGAAAGTTGTGATCTGCTCTGGCTCTATCACAACCTAGAGAAATCCTTTAGATTTGAAACTCTGCATGATATTCTTTCTGAGCAAAAGTAAAAAGGAAATGCCCAAGCTCTTCTTACAGGGCAAAAAAAGCACCTGAGGAAGTGGTGAAAGATGACGACAGAGGGCTTCAGGTAAATGACTGTTTGTAAGTGCCTTTAGGGTTGTTGGTTTTTTTTTAAAAGGAGTAAAAAATCTAGGCCCTGATTTAAATGGTGAACAAAGTGAAGGTTTGCATGAGAGGTGTACTCAAGGCGATACTCTTGAGTATCAGCTTAACTCAGGTTGATGCATGGGTAGATGGGGGAATAAGTCCTCCACTACAGAAGTAACAAGAATGAGATCTGTGGATTTGTTCCTCCCCTTTTGGATGGGCACCTTCTGCTACTTTCCAAGAAGCTGAAAACAGCAGCAGGCAGCTTTATTTCACTTGGACCAATCTCAGGATAAAAGCCAGCCTCTCCTCCTTCAGTCTCTGGATCCATGAACCCCCAAAGTCTTACCACAAAGGAGATTTGTATTGGATAAGTGCATGACTTCCATTACACACGCAGCCTTCGACCTTTTTTTTACAAAAATCCCTAAGCAGCTTTTTAGCCCCACACATTGCTGCTCCCTACAGCAGGAGGATGTGCCCACAACTGCAGAGACGTGTGTGACCAAGGAACTAGAGGGCATTTAGCCCAGGACGAAAACTCCTGCAGCACCTCTTACCCAATTACTGCAAGAACAGGAGAAACTCATGGGAAGTGCCGTCTTCCTCCCTCAACAAGAGAGGCAAAGTATCACCTCACATCCCAGAGAGAGGCTGGCACATTAATACGTCTTATTCCCTAACTCCCTTAGGTCTGGATAGTTAAAACAAAACTGTTTTTAATTAAAAGTCTAAAACCCAGTCATGAAGGCTCATTTTCAATCATAGTGAGTATCTGTTACTCCCACTGATGAACAGATATGGAGTTGCTCCACATCTTTGAAAAATGAGGAAATTACAGGTCAAAATAAAGATGCTTCTTTATAACCACCCAGATTTGAAGGTTTTGTCCAAAAGTCACAGAAACTTGTTATAAGTGCTCATGGCTCATTTGCAACAAGCGTGCATCAGAACCAGAATTGCAGTGCAAAAGAGAGATAAAAACTTCTTATAAAAATCCAGTGGAAAAGAAAACTGGAGCTGCAAGATGCAGACAGTAAAAAGCCATCTCATCCCAACTCTGACAAAAATCAGTCTGGCTGCAAATACATAAATGAGAACACGTCTCAACTATGTCTTTTCTGTCCTCTTGTGTCAGCTTTTTGTGGTGAACAGAATCAGAATGAGGCTTTTTCTGCTGCCCATTTTAACTGCTTTTTTTAAGCAGAGAAATACCTGTCCTATTTTGTGAGCACTGAACGCTGGTAGAGACACCTCTGAAAAGAGACCAAGTTTTGACTGAAAAACACCTGCCTTTCCCCAACCCAACTGTAAAGTTTCAGATAGCATCACTGCAGCACATGAATGCAACCAGCACTCTTGAAATAGATTTACTTCAGGGGAGAACAGCAGCAGAATGGAGAATGCAACTGATTTTGCTCCCAGCTGTTCTTTAAACAAATGTTCACATATGCACAGAGTTTGTGTAGCTAAAAATATAACAGAACTGCCTTTCCCTCAATTTAGATTTTACCTGTATATGCAGGGTGTTCTGCTTAACAACGGCTCTAGCCAAACACCAGCCTACAACAGGCAGTTCAGCCGTTTCACAGCTATCGTCATAAATTATACCAAAGTACAGTTGTCTCTGTGTTTAGGAGCTGGTGTAGTAAGGTATCCAAAAAATCTTCCCCCCCCCAAAAAAAAAAAAAACCCAAACAAACAAACAAAAAAAAAGTCAAAAAACAAACACAGAACACCTAGTCACACTAGTTTAGAAAAACAAAACCAGATTAACTAATGATAGTTGCGCAAAATCTGTGAGCAGGGCGGGCGCAGAGACCGGATCCAGCCGAAGATCTCCAGCACCCTCTTCTGGTTCCCAGATCCCACAGGCACGACACAGCTAGAAACCTCCCTTCTGCTCGAGGGACATTGAGAGACCCAGTTGGCACACACCGAGGCGCCAGCTAACGCGATGCCAGTACCCTCAGCAGCACCAGACTGAACAGTACAGGACATCCTTTTGTTTTGAAAATTTCAGGAAGAAATTTCAACTGCTGCAATATTGTTCCTAGAGTCTCAGCATCCATTACCTGTGATACTGTACTTGTTAGAAGGTGCAGACCGAGGGCCAGAACTTTAATGTAACAGGCAACGTACAGACACTGGGAAAACTGCTTGCAAGAGACCGATGGGAGAGCAGAAACAATGCACGCACAATATGGTCCAAGAGCCAGGCAGAGATCAGAGCAGCCTGAGCTGTCAAGGTTCCTTGTTTTGCTTCACTTTGGAAGGGGTGGGGGTGAAGGGTGTCAAACACCATCTCTGGGAAGGAAAATAACAATGAAATTTCACTGACCTCTAGAGATAGCGAGGACAAAAGTATAAGGATACCATATTCAAACCTGACCTCATGGATGATGCAATCCAGCATCACTGGACAAAGGCAGATGCCATCCTCTTCAAGTAAAGTGAAAAGTGACACACTGAGTGGGAGTGTCTGCATCACAGGGGGCCAAAAGCACGTTTGATGTAATTAGGGGCAAAAGATACGTGGAAGAAGCCAGAGAGTATGCAAGATGAGAGAAGAGCCTGTGCAGCATCACCATGAGACAGATAAGGAATGCTGCTGAAGCCAGAGACAACACTGCTGACCCAGGAGCTAGGCAGATGAGAAGAATCTTGAGATACAGGGGCAGAATACGTTATTTATTAGAGATGTTACACAGTGAAGATCTGCAACAGCTAGAGACACTTATGAGAAACCACAAAGTGTGAAAGACAGAGAGAGACAAAAGATAAGTTAATAATTAGGAATGGAAGTGAAGAGTGAAATGGCCAGAAGATACATTTAAAAGTAGGAAAACAGAAACCAGACTGGGTTAATCAGGAAGTCTGCTCTGTTGGCTAAGCAATACTTCCACTGCACCCCATGGAGCGGTTTGCTTTTCTTCCTGTCACACTTGAATCATCGGTGTCCTCCGAGACCCGTGCCACACAACATTGAGCGGCTTCTTTCTCTTGGGAATCAGATACTGCAAAAATAATCAGCAGGGGCTCACCTCTGTTCTCTTTAGCCACACTACAGTCTTTTTCTCCCTGGAGCCACTAGAGCTCCCCCAAAGCCCAGACATTCATCACTTTGCACAGAGGTAAGGCACAGAAAGCACCCTTGAGGAACAACCATGAAGAGGCCCTGGCCAGGCAGCTGGAGGGAAAGCTCAGCTGGCCTGGCCAAGGCCAAAGACTGATGGCACCCTAGGATCTTGCCAAAGTAAGTCAAAGATAAAATTACCTGTCTGACCCTCCATTCTCAAGCTTTCTTGCAAGATGGGGGGGACAATACCATCCAGGTGGCAGTCACATAAGAGTTTTGCAGGAGGACCAGGCTCATGCTGAAGAAGTTTCCAGGAACGAGAACTTCCTTGAGAGCTGGGAGGACAGCTGGATGCTCAGGCAGCAAGGCACAGAGACCCCTCCCTGTGCTCCCAGCCAGGCTCCTACCCCCACACACCATGGCTATGGAGAACCAGCCAAAGGCACAATGATTAACTCCACATACTCACTACGTGATGACGACAGCAGCAAGCATATTGAGCAAACATGATGAAGTACCCTTCCTCAGTTCACACATGCTCTCCCCACGGCGCTCCCTGCACACCTGGCAGAGCAAGGGCTTGCCTCACTTACCATCCACATCACCACACCAGGTCCTCCCTCTCACCTCCCAGTAAAGCCAACAACACTATTTGTCCGCTGCCATCCCACAGCTCTGCCAAGACTGCCACTGTTTTGCAGGGAATCAAAAAGGTTTCCCTCTTTGCTGAGGCTTTCTAAGTATTAGTTAAGTCTGTATTATTATTAAGTCTGTACATCCTGGTTTGGCAAATCCGAACACAGCTACCTCACACAGCGGAGATGGCTTTTTATCATTTTTTCTTAAACAATTAACCGGGGAACATTTGCAGAACTGGGGTCTTTTGCTCAGCCCCCATGCATCCCCCACCGACGTACCTCCTTCAAACACTGCTCAGCCACTCACTGTTCAGCCAGAACTATTTCACCCACAGTTCCTCCATTTGCTTCCACGTTTATGCTTTGTCAGGGACCATTAAATCAGACACCAATTTACCAGCTTGCAAGTCTTCACTGCCTGCACCGTGCACTGGCTGTGCAACAGCTCAGGCTGGAGCTATAAGCCACCACTTTCCATCAGTCTTCCTCCCTCTTGCAGCTTCTCCTCCCCTAGGTGTGCTTCTGAGCCCCTCAAACCCTGCTAAGCCCCCAATGGCACCCATTGCGGCACCAAGAGCTCAAAGGTGGTCCTCAGTTTTCCCTCAGAGGCCAGTTTGTTCTCTCAGACCGATCCAAGCAGCTCAGGCCCTTCTAGGAGGTAATGAGGAGCTCCTGATCCACAGCTGCAGCACTGCTGAAGCCCCTGTATTCAGCAAAGCCGAGCTGTCCATCCTTCATTTTACTCAGCTGTTTCTGCTAACCACTAAGCTCTTCCACCGCCTAGCCCCACAAGTCATGCTTCTGCAGAGTCCTCTTCACCTTCTGTTGTTACTATTTCTTTAGAAATTGTTTTCCACTCTTTATTAGAGCAGCTTCTGCTCCAGTCTTATCTCTCCACCCTCGCTCCTTGAAGCCAGCTTTAGCTGTAATTGCTTCCCACCATTGGGCATCCATGGGAAGAAGCTAGTGAGTCCTAGTGAGTGAAGGTATCTTGGTCTACATCCTGCTCCCTCAGCCCAAGCAGAGCTGCTTCTGGGCCTGTCCTTTTGCTACTGTCTCGCTGTTTCTGCACCACAAAATCTGCCAAAAATTCAAAGGTGAGACAATCTGCCTTTCAGAAGTCTTAATAGCAGCGAGACAAAGAAAAAAAAAGTGCTGAAGAAAAATACAGATTTAACCTCCACTGCAGCTGCCCAGTTATGACCAATACATGAGCTAAGCCAGGCTGTGCACACTTCTCCTGATTTCATTTCAGTCTAGCACCCACCTCACCTCCTTGGAGAGTTCTGGCCCTTCCCCGCTCCTGCCCTACTCTAGCAGTGATGCACCCGTTAGGGTAAGGGCACTTCTACACCCCGGTTACTTGGAGAAGGCCCTCATCCTCCTTTACAGAACTGTGTCTGCTCTTAAAATCCCTTCATGATTTTACAGAAGCTCCAGCTTTTTTCCAATCCATTTTTCAATCTTAAATTTCCCATTAATACAACAGAAAACTATTCTAACATCAAGATCACCTTTGTTAAGCAGCAAGAGAAAGGTATTCAGAGAAAATTAAGGTCAAGCACTTGCAAGATGAGAACTACAAAACCCGACTGAAGGCCAGGAAGCACAAGCCTGTACAAACTTCCAGCCCTTGAAGGCATGCGTTGTCAGCTTTTAATTGCATAAGCACATACCATTCACCTGGCAGGACACCTGCCTTACTCAGAACTTTGTTTTTACCTACGTAACACATCATCCACGCTGTGCACAAAATACAGAACTACTCCCCTCCTCATAAGCATTGCCTCTGGTACTCTTGTACCAAGCGTTTCACCAGCATTAACCTGCCTTGTGGTTAGCCCAAACTGTCATCCATTTTCTTTAAGTAAATAAATTACCAAGACAAAAATTTTCAGAAACATCCGCTCACTTCAACATCTTGCTTGCTTACTGTTAAACCTGGCCTGTCCTGACCAGCTTTATGTTCTCTCAATATAAAGCGAAACCATGTAAAAATTAGACTCAAGAAATAACATCAAACCTCTACGTGAACCATCAAAGATTTTTACTTCCTTACAATGCAGCTGGAGAGGGGCTGTTTATCAGGGAGTGCAGTGGCAGGACAAGGGGGAATGGGTTTAAGCTAAAAGAAGGGAGACTTAGATTAGATATTAGGAAGAAATTCTTTCCTGTGAAGGTGGTGAGGCACTGGAACAGGTTGCCCGGAGAAGCTGTGGAGGTCCCATCCCTGGTAGTGTCGAAGGCCAGGCTAGATGGGGCTTTGGGCAACCTGGTCTAGTGTAGGGTGTCCCTGTCCATGGCAGGGAGTTGGAACTAGATCATCTTTGAGGTCCCTTCCAACCCAAACCATTCTATGATCCTATGAACTGCATAGTATAAGATCATCATGTGCAGCAAATGTTGGTTGTAATCTTCTAACACAAGACTAGCCACTAAAAGACAGGGAGGAACACTTCACTGGCATCAGAAGACAAGATTCTTGCTTTCAGGTACATGACCTGTTTCAGAGTGTACAGGTTTAGAAGATAACTCAGGGCAGCACACAGCCAGTTTGGTAATTTAGGAAAATGCAATAGCTTACGCCACCAGGCTGCTCCAAGTTCATCTTTCAAGCATTTGGAATTTCTTGCATCAGTTCCCAAGCCTAACAGGTTCCTGGCAGTGGAAGGAGTTTGCTTTCATCTGCTTCCCAAGCTGAAACTCTATAGTGCCTTGCTTAGTAGCACCGGAATCAGTTATCGCCCCATACTTCCTAAGGGGAGCGCAAGTTTCTCATATTGACCCAAGTTCCATGAGCCTGATGTGAAGATGTTTCCCTGGATAACAACAATCATGCTAGCTGCAAAAAACACTCCCTTCCACTTCAAAGCTGTGTCTTTGACCTGGAGAAGATAGGAAAGTAAATGAGCATTTGCCCTACAAGTATGGAACATCATTTCTCTGTAACAATTGTGCTATTGCCAGGGGAATAGCTAGCTGCATACTAAGAGGATGTCCAAGATATATACAGAATTAAGCCTAAACAGCAAGCATCCTCCCAAGTATATTTGTAGGGATTTAAGAAACACATGCTGCTATAGAGTCTGAAAGACCTCACATCTCTGTCAGGTATCAGATCTGCACAGGAATGCAACGGAAGTAGGCTTTGGTAGGTACTGAATTCAGTAACAGAGTAGAACACTGCTGGCCAACTGGTCAAAGGCACGGATTTTTCTTTAGTCTGTCTGAAGGCCTTTCCTAGAAGGCAACAGACTAAAAGACAGACTCCAGAGGTTGCTTACAACTCTCTGAGGAAGCACAAAACTCCAGGGACCGAAGAAATTTTTGGGTACACGCCTGTGCTTCACACAGAGGCAGACTTCCTCGCAAACCGCTGCCAGGGCTGGTTTAGCAAATGCATTCCCAGCTACCTCCAGGGAAGGCTGAAGGGAGATCCAGCGAACGAAACAAGCGTCATTCAGTTTGCAGTAAAGCTCACTGATGACTCTGAATAATAGCACGAGGAAAGCTGACCAGCTAATCAGTACATTTATCATCCTAATGACCCAATAATTCTTGGTGCACAACAGCAATAATACTTAATCAGACCGAAATTTCCCTGCAGCTGAGTAAACTGCCTCAGCCACTGCCTAGCAGAAAACAGGGTAAAACAAAGACATCCTCGACTAAACTCCCCCTTCATTTTCTGGTAGCCAGCAGTTTAAATTTATTTACCGAAGAACAGGTATTCTTTAAAGAAGAAGCATTAAAGCTGAAGTCCTCATCACAAATAAAGCAGATTCCACACCCCACCCCCCGGCAATTGCATAGAGCAAAAATCAGTTTCCTTCACACTTTGTAACATTTCTCAAAGACTGGGATGACAACAGCAAAAATCTACTTCAAAACTTGCATTGGGTCCAATATGCATCAATGGACAACTTTACTGTAATTAACACTCTTTCCAGGAAAGATAACTAACTAGCTTCTCTTACCAGTTAAGAGGGAAAAAGGCCTTGTACAAGTCAGTGAGTAAGTTCTCTGGTCATTCTAGATGAGGTAAAGGAGCCCCAGCTCCCTACCACAAACACAGGTACGCTCCACCCCACCAGCAGACACAGAAGGCACATCCCTCATCACCAACAGATCAGAAAATCAGTGACTGACTCATCACGTATCTTCCCTTTTGAAGGATGGAAAGGGGACCCAGGAAGATACAGTTCTCCGTCAGTGAAGACAGGATGAAAAGGAGAAATGGCAGTGACGGCAAATCATACAGCAGTGCTACATCTGCGTCCAGCGGTCAGTCAATCAGTACTGCCATTGGAGTCAAGCTCTTTCAGCCCAGCACTGACAAACTATCTCCAGCAGACATCCTTTAACATCCAAAGCTTGCTAAAATCTACTGAGGGAATGGGTAAGCTCAGTCCACCAACTTCTTCAGCCTTTAAGGCAAATTTCCTTGATGGTGTTTCATCTGGTCAGGCAGAAAAACAAGAGAGGATGTATCCTGGGAATGGATTATGGTTTATGCACGACAAAAGAGAAAGGCTGATGAACTACTAAAATGGTCTTGGGAAAGAAACAGTTAAGGAGGGGAAAAATTGTGTTGTTTTGTACTAGAGAATCAGATTTCATTCTGCCTTACATCCTCAAGCAGCGAACAAAAGGGGAGAGCGCAAAAGAAAGTTTTAGTACATTTTATGGAAGTAAAATAGGAAAATCAAACTTTGTTTCAAGTGACATTTCCTACAAAAATAGAAGTCAAAAACTCAATGGAAAACAGAGTTCTTCGGTGAGTCACTGAAGAAAGTTTCTTAAGGCGGCAAAAAAAGAGGACCAAGGCACTACTCAGCCTTGCCATAAGTAAATACAAAGTAAGGCAATCCATTTCCTCAGTGAAAACACCAAAGCTTCCCCACTTCCATACTGCCGTGAAGGGCAAACTGGAGCAACAGAGCAGGCAGATAATCATTCAAGCTAGGGGCTAGGCAGACCTCTGACACATCTCTGAACCAGCAGAAGAGACCACCGTACAGGGTTAGAACTGCTCCACAAGTATCAGTTGGCTAAGACCACGTGTCTGATGCTGTGATTTGATGTTCTGCAGACACGACAGACTTCAGAAAGACAAACATGGTGTAGCAGGAGTACTGGGTAGTTACGCCGTGTGTAGACCCAGGACAAACAACACAGCAGATAGAAGCCACACTTCTACAGAATTTAACAAGGGTTGTAAAGGCGCAGAAGCACTGCTCAGCTCCCATTGCCCCTTTGCCCACAGTTCATTATAACCAGTGCTTCCATTACCGGTTCCCGAACATGGGCCAACAGTGTGCCCAGGCTGCCAGGAGGGCCAACCGTGTCCTGGGGGGCATCAAGCATGGCACTGCCAGCCACTCTAGGGAGGTGATTGTCCCACTCTTCACGGTGCTGGTGCGGCCTCACCTCAAGTACTGGGTGCAGTTTTGGGCACCACAGTGCAAAAAGGACATAAAACTATTGGAGAGTGTCCAAAGGAGGGCAACCAGGATGGTGATGGGTCTAGAGGGGAAGACGTATGAGGAGAGGCTGAAGTCCCTTGGCTTGTTCAGCCTGGAGAAGAGGAGGCTGAGGGCAGACCTCACGGCAGCCTACAGCTTCCTCACAAGGGGGAGCGAAGGGGCAGGCGTTGATCTCCTGCCTCTGGTGACCAGCCATAGAACCTGAGGGAACAGCATGGAGCTGTGACAGGGGACGTTTAGGTTGCAGATCAGGAAAAGGTTCTTCACCCAGAGGGTGGTGGGGCCCTGGAACAGGCTCCCCAGGGCAGTGGTCACAGCACTTGGCTGAGTTTAAGAAGCGTCTGGACAACGCTTTCAGGCATCTACTCTGCTTCGGCTGTTCCTGTGTGGGGTCAGGACTTGGACTCGATGATCCTCTTATGGGTCCCTTCCAGCTTTGGATGTTCTGTGATTCTATGATTCTATATAAACTAGTGAAACAGAATTACCAAGTACCACTATTATTTCTACTTTCTTTAAGTGAATTTTCTCAATTACAACATGTAACCCAAGTCTATATTCTTAGTACGACACGATTCTTCAATAATTATAGTATCTTCCTAAAGGTGGGAAGTGGGTGGAGGGGAGGTCTACATCCTACTTTGAGAAATACCAAGGCAAAAAGTTTCCAATTAGTCCTAAAAATAGCATGTTGACATACCACTAAAGTAATAAGGATAGGTAGAAGATCCTGTTAATAGGATGTGAAAACCAAAAAGGGATTAGACTACACCAATCTGTCAAAATTAGGTTAAAAAAAACCCCAAAACTGCAGGAAAGGGGAAGCAGCAAGGTATGTAAGACATACAGGTAGGGTCTCCCACAGCATTCTCCTGGAGAAGCTGGAGGCCCATGGCCTGGACAGGTACACTCTTCGCTGGGTTCATAACTGGCTGGACGGCCGGGCCCAGAGAGTGGTGGTGAATGGAGTCAAATCCAACTGGTGACCGGTCGTGAGTGGTGTGCCCCAGGGGTCGGTGGTGGGGCCCATCCTCTTCAACATCTTTGTTGATAATTTGGATGAGGGAATTGAGTGCACCCTCAGTAAGTTTGCAGACGACACCAAGTTGGGGGGAAGTGTCGATCTGCCGGAGGGTAGGATGGCTCTGCAGAGGGACCTGGACAAGTTGGATCGCTGGGCAGAGGCCAATGGGACGAGGTTTAATGTGGCAAAGTGCCGGGTCCTGCACTTTGGCCACAACAACCCCAGGCAGCGCTACAGGCTTGCGGCAGGGTGGCTGGAAAGCTGTGTGGAGGAAAAGGACCTGGGGGTGTTGGTTGAC
>VWZZ01007547.1:53207-91249 GCA_013399095.1 Psophia crepitans
GGTGTTTAAGGAAAGGTTAGACGCAGTACTTAGGGACATGGTTTAGTGGGTAATAGGTGGGGGGGGGTCAGTTGGACTGGATGATCCTTGAGGTCTCTTCCAACCTTAATGATTCTATTCTACTCTATTAGTGATACGACAGCTTCCTTTAAAGAACAAACATTTTTATCCTCTTAAATGGAGAAAAGTGTATTTCAATACATTGTGCCAAAATTAACTACATCAACATTCGCATGCCTGTTCCAAGACAAAAACTTAGCTCTTGAATAGAAATCTCTATTTAAATTAATAAAAAATTAAAAACAAAAACCAAAAACAAAACTAAAAAAAAAATTAAAACCCATCAAAAAAAACAAAAAGCCAACCACCACACATACCACCCGTGCACCAAAATTGACAGATGACACATTATAAAAAAAAAAAGCCTTTTCCTAAGAAGTTAAATATGAGTTAAACACGGACAAAATCTCAGCTTTATACATATTTTTTGCTTTAGAGTTCTAAATAGTGCAATTAAAAAATATCTTGAAGGGGGAATGTCTATATGTATTAGCTATGTTATAAATGTATGTGACACCACTGAGAGCAGGTACGTTATGAATTAAGGCTACGTAGTTTGTACAACCCTGTGGAAAATGAAAAGAACGAAGATGAACCAAATAAACCTATAAATAATACAATATTGTTTTTCAAATGTGCGATCACAAAGAAAATGTTTGACACAACATAAGTAGAACAGGTGCTTACTGCATAGATATACTTCTGATGCTATAAAAGCAAGATCTGGTGACGAAAATACTTCTACCTCATTCTGAAATGCAGTCACTGCTGCCAGAGTAGAGTTAATATAAATGCAAATAGAACTTACCAGATTTAAAAACAATACCCTTGATGCTATGCCCTGAGACAATACTCTGTAAATCAGTTTATTTTCCATGTAGTGGACAAATCCAGTCAGCGTAATTCTTTTTCTGCATGTGAACAGTAAAATCAAAGTGCTCATTTTCCCACACGAAATGCATTCACTGTGAGAATACAGGGCCGTGCAATACCCCATAAAGCTTTCAATTTAACGATCAGGTCTAGAAACTTGAAACTGTAACATCAGGGTCTTTTGCCGCTAATAACAACGGCTACACTACAAAGAGCAGCTAGGCGTGGAAGAAGTAAAACAGTACAACGGCTCAATTAAGGAAAAGAGTTTTAGTGCACTTTGCTCATTTTAGCCAACATGCTACATTGCCCTTTCCGCATACAAAGAGGAGTCAAGGATTTCCACTGTAAAAAAGAAATGATGTGGCAAGCAAAACACTGTGTCAAGCTGCCCTTTCTCTAGTTATAGACTTGAACATTTTAAGACAGAAGCTTTTTAAGACGTTACACAACTTTTTATTATTAAATGAGAAAGTCTGATTTGTTACATTGTCACATTGCTAGTCAGAAATGCCTCACTGATGGAAAGTCAATGCTGGGTCAAACCAAGTCCTCATTCTACGACATTCGTTTACAAAGGAATTATAGTAAAGGTTCAACACGCCCAACACAACATTTTTATTTTCTTCACAGAAATGACCCATCATTCTTTCTCTAGTGGGTATATTACTACATAAATTAGAAAAAAATTGTATTGAAACACATCCCCAAATTCTCATGAGATCAAAAAAGGCTTCTACAGATGTTACAGAAGTCTTCACACATCATCGTCATCTGATGTATCACTGCTGCTGGTCTCAGAATCCTCATTCTCCAGAGCAGGTTTGAAAGTGCTGTTTTTCCAGGGACCAAATTTAAAATTACAGATGAGGCCGTTTTTCAAAATGCCATTTTTCCGAAGGCCATTTTTTTGTAACTGAAATGGGAAAACAAGATGTATTTAGAGAAAGGAAAAGCTAAACACAACAATCCGCTGCGTTTCAACATTCTCTACATCTTCATCTCTGGACTATACTAGATCCACTGCACTACCTCTTCATACAGACAGACAAAGGAATACTCTCCTGAGAGCCTTCACTTCTGGGCCAGCCACCTGTACTCAAGTGCCTCCAATTGTGCTAAGCTCCTGCAGTCAATGAGAGTTTACTTTCTTCTCAGCCACTGCCTCAGACATCTTGCACTCCGTAATCCCTCCTCTCACATGGTCTCTCCTGCAAGACAGTCCTTTTTCCCACAGTGCTGCAAACATCTGTGCTAAGAAGGGCAAGGTCAGCAATAAGGAAAGGGCTCAGAGGAGGAGAAGCAGTGTGGAGTATCCCAATCTGTCTACCTCATGCAGCTGGAAAGTCAAAGACACTGGAGAGAAAGGAAACAACCGATTCCACAACAAGAAAGGAATTCCTGCATTTCTGCACTTAGTGCAGAAGCTGGACAATAAGCCAGGCATTTAAGAGTTTCATATTCCAAATGCTTTAATTAATACATGTGTGGCTAGTCTTACGGAAGTATCAGATGTTCAGATTTAACACTGCAGAAGATTCTGCTTTCCAGCTCCTCCTCACCGACCCCATCAGGTACATATAAGACTCCCCACTGAAATTTAAAAAAAAAGAAATAAAGTCTAGAATGCCTTTGTTACTAGTGAATTACATGTCTCTCAATTTCCAATAGAGAAAATTCAGATTTTGAAGAACCAAGGGGACTGCATAAAAACCTTGAAAGAAAATTCCCTTTCCTCATAAGGCTAAGCTGAGGAGCTGAAAAGGCTGTCCAGTTCTACCACCAGCAACGCTGATACTACTCAGAAGTCCTCCCTTACCATTCCTTTGAGAACATGCCTTACCTACAATAAGCACCAGTTCCCTACTTTTTTAAAGCAACCATTCCGTCAAAAGCACAATACTGAAATGATCCTGAAACGGCAACATCTGTAACCATCAGAATTACTGCAGATTCTCCTCAAAGGTAGCCATTTAGGGTAATCAACTACAAGTTCATAATGGAACATTAACTTAGTATTACCTGCTCACTAATGATTTGGAACTCCCTCATCTCATCCTCTGTTAGTGGAGCACATGTTTCGTCATTTTCACTGTCTTCCTGCCAGCCCATCTCCTTTAACAACCTTTAAAGTAAAAAAGGACAGCATTAAGGAATTTGCTACGCACACCTTCGATGTTTCAAGCTCTGCCTACACATATGCATAAAGATCTGTAACAAATGGATTAATCAGTTCATAATTTATTTTAAACAAACTCTTACACAAAAGTAGGTTAAAAGCCTTACAAAAGATACACAAAACATAGAAGGTGAAAAGTACTCAGATCCTTCACAGAGGACCCTGTTTTACCATTACATGTGGTAAAACCTGTGCCTTCATTTTAAGGCAAGAAATCTATGTCAGGTGGAAAAGTAGCAAAGTATTTCCTTTGCGTAACTGCTCTGCTGGAGCAGCAGTGTACGCCCTTGAAAACCGTACGAAGAGACAAAGACTCACACCCAGGGAATCTGCAGGTTTTCCTGGATAACAGAGCAGCCATAAGGAATACTGGTGGTGTCCCTCCATGGGAACCAATTCAGGACGCAATGGCCTCATATAGTATCTTTTTTTCTAGCACATGCTAATGTCAGAGCCAGGACAGGATTCTTTGCAACTGACTCTCACCCAACGTCAAATGCTGGTATTTCAGCACAGACAGACCACAACTAGGAGCAAGTTTTGGGATGAGGAGAGGGAAACAGACAAAAGACAGGTTCTTCTCTTGCCTGAACTTGAGATATCCAATGATGCATTAATCAACATGTTTTAGCTAGTGCCAGAAGTGGGACAGCAGTATCTGAGCAGGAGGAAAGTAGTTTTACGTGTGAAGATGTTGTGAAAACAGGCATTATCTGAGGGTGAAGACATCGTGACATTTACCAATGAAGAAAGTAAGTTCTCTTGCTGCAAAGTCTTTGCCAAAAGGATTAGCACCTTCTTCACGCAAATCATGCAGCTGATCTTAAATGTTGATCTTAAATGTTAAAGGAAGTTAAAGCTATTTCACAAAAAATTAAGAAGATTCCAAAGTGTATGCCAGAACCGACACAAGAAACTGAGACTCAGAGCTGAAGAACACTGAATATATTAAAACAGGGAAGTAAAACTACTTGTAGTTGATGTCATGTGCCAGTGTCCTGGTTTTGCTGGAATAGAAACATAGAACTAATTTTCTGCACAGAAAAGCTGCATTTTAGAGCAGACCACAGCACTTAATTCTGGGAGAACAAAGTTGATAGGACACTGTGATGTAGTTTATGGCCAGCTATGGAATGCAGGTTTTCATGGTGACCAAGGTCTTGAGCATTTTGGGATAGCCAGGTGCAGAAGCTGGGAGAGGCGAAACCCAGGGCATCTGCCCCGAGCTGGCCAGCAGAAGTATTCCATACCATCAACATCACGCTCCCTATACGTTAGGAGATTCTCTGGGATGTCTCTGTCTCTCTCTTTGATGGCTGCCGTCCCTGGAGGGTCTCACCCACCATCCCGTCCCTGAGCCCCACTCTGTGCTCCCAGCCCTGCCCTGCCGGACGCGGTGACTGTCGCGCGTTCGCTGGAGCTGCGCTGCTGGCTGTGTGCGGCACCAGCACTCACTGCTGGGGGGGTGCAGCTCACCGCCCTGTATCGGCTGAGTGCAACCTGCTGGGTTTTGTACTAGTGCTGGTGTTGGTATTAAGGGTTTTGCTCTTTCATTAAATCTGTTTCTCTTTCAACCCAAGTGTTTTCTTTACTCAATTTCCCCTCCTCATGGCGAGTGGGGGGGATGGGACATTGGGAGATAAAACAACTATCTAAACTATGGCAGCCAGGTACTTCATTTAGCCAGATGTCAGCGAAAACCACCCTTCAACATAAGCCTCCCCACAGAGAGCTCTAGGTCCCAATACAATGGGAGTGCATGGGGCACTTGCAGGTGACAAGTGACACCACTGACTGTTGTTAAAACCATAGTAAAAGCCTGGAAATGTAGAAGGAGACCAGGAGAACAGCACTACTCTGTTAAAAAGAAAGATAACAGGACAATAACAGAAATGGAAATTACATCCTCTGTAGTACTTGGACCAAATCGGACAATCTTGAGGAAGCAGCAGAAATAGTACGCAACTCACCCAAAACACTCTTTTGTAAGAATATGTGCATTTGTATAGATGTACAGAAAAAGACTCACAATGCCAAACGCAGTTCAATGATAGGTATATTTTGGCAACAATAATTTCAGTTAGAAAGTTCTACTGCAAGCAAGCTAAGATTTTAACAGAATTATGTACAATAACATGAACAGTTACAGAGCTCCTGTTAATGTAAATAACATTTAGGTCAAGGGCTAATTAACTTTTAAGTAACATTGTCTAAAGTTAGCAGGACTGCTGTTCCTTTAAAGCGACACTAGGCTTCTAGAATGGTTCAAAGTGTGAACTATGTTAAAAAATTAAACTTCAGATTAGGAAACTCGGCACCAACAGGAGGGCTGCATGTTGGAAACTCCCTCAGCAGACGGGAAGTCCAAGATACATTTTGTACAAGGTGTAGCAATGCTGTCACTACCTATACACAAGTGTTCTGTGAGTTAAGATGGTGACTTCATGTCCAATTTACCACAAAAAGGCTTACTGTAACATCTGTCTACCTGCACACAAAGGTCATGAGCCAAAGGGCTGGGACAGTACGGAGACACAGCTCTTTGTGGCATACCACAAAGGAAAGACACTTCCCCAGAAAACTCATGAAGGCCCTTCAAAGCCATTTGAATTGACAAATAGGAGAGAGGGGACTCCCAGTTGAAAGGGAAGGCAACAGCAGCCTCTAGTGGCCACAGATCTGTGCTCCACAGCCAACGGTAGGAAAGCGGAACAGAACAAGCATTTCACTTCTGTACTCCCAAGGGCTGAGAGGTCATCAAAGTTCCCTCTGCGGGTACTACAAAAGGGAAAGCTCTCTAGTCCAATGCATACACATAATCTATCACTAAAAAAAAATTAAAACAATCTCTGTAATCTATCACTGCAGTTCTGTAGTTGCCAGAAACATTAAGGATCTGACAAAGTTCATGACAAGCTCATCTCCAGACTCCAGGTTTCTCAGCAGCATCATTCTCATCTCTACCAGCTGCTACTGCAGTTACTTATATGAGATACTAGAATTATGGCTCAATCCTTTTTTTGAAGTTACTTCCTTCCTTTCCAGTGCATTGCCTTGTGATATCACTGACAGTGTCAACTAGTCCGCTACAGAAATAATTAATTGCTTTAACGAGGAAAAACTCACTGGTGTTTTATGTAAGATGCAGCATTTGAAGTATTATTTATACAAATAGCAGTTACACGCATTGTTCCTCCTAGACATGCAGAACAAAATCAGAGGGATGAAGTGACTATGCGGTTTGCTTTATTTCTTTATAAGGAAATTCATCACATTTTTAGTAAAGCAAGTCTAAGTCAGTGAGTAGGTCTAGCAGAAACAAAGTACATTGCATGTTACATCAGAACATGTCTAAAGGTTAAACTTTGACAGTACTCATTAAACATTTTGTGTGTCGTCAGTTTTCAGATTTTGACTTCTGAACCAGTATAGAACTTATGACGTGCTCACTTACCATGATGGAACACTCTTTGTGTTATATAAAGTACATACCTATGCTCTGCCTCAAGTGAGCTTGAAAGAACGTCTGTCCGAGGGAAAGCTGAAGACTGAACGCCATGCTGAGATGCAACCGAGGCATTGCCATTCTCCCACAGATTTTCATTTTCAAGGTTTCGGTTTGTATCTCTCTCATGATGAGGACTGTTGCTATTATGCAAGTTAACAGACTCATCATCCTGTTAAAAATAATGACATATTACAAAGTTAAAAAGTAAATTTCACAAGTAAATGTCTGCAGGTGTTGTAATTCAGTGATTCCATTTAATTTAAATTAACGGAATCACTACTTCGTGGGTAATTCTGTTCATACTCTTACAATTTGCAATACCTGGATTCTACAGAAATCTTGGAAAACTCCCATGCTTTGCCTCAAACTTTTTTCTACAAAGTTTCAAATTTATCTTAATTATTTAGGCTGCCCTTTATAGAAAAAATAGGTTGTCTAACTTACAAACAAGGCTCCTAATTAAATATCAGAGCCATGTGGGTCAGAAGTTTGAAAGCCTCAGAGTTCTCAAGTTTACTTAGCTTAAGAGGCAGGTCACAGCCACCATACCTCAAGCAGCAAATTCACCTGCCACCAAATCAGAAAGATTGGATACGGGTTTTAACTCTGACAACAGTTTTCCCTATGCACATGCTTTCACCACAGCTTCTCAGGCTGTTGTTAACACCAACTGCAACTTACCAGCTATGAAATAAGAACGAAGTTCTTATTTAGAAAGTTTATTTAGAAAGCTGACTGTTCAACTTCACTCAGATATTAAAAGTTCTTTAATCCTACAAACCAGAGATATTTCTTTTTATTCTCCCCATTCAGCAATCTGTAATTCTTACTCAGTAACAAGCCAAATAGCCTCAGAAGACTTACCAACTGTAAAAACAAAGTGGAAAGTACTATCATTATCTAGTTATCATCCTTCTGACAACAAAATCCCTAAACTAGGCATATGACAGCATTATCCATAGCAGGAAGCAATTGCTCCACCAGTCAGTTCTGCACTTGTCAGAAACCACACTTCAGACTCCAGGATCAACCATCATCATCATTTCCCTCTCACTCACAGTGTTGTCTGCTTCCAGAATCACAGATTGGTAGGGGTTGGAAGGGACCTCTAGAGATCATCAAGTCCAACACCCCTGCCAAAGCAGGTGCCCTACACTAGGCTGCAGAGGTAGGCATCCAGGCAGATTTTTGAATATCTCCAGAAGGGACTCCATCACCTCTCTGGACAGCCTGTTCCAATGCTCCATCACCCCCACCGTGAAGAGACTCTTTCTCATGTTTGAGTTGAACTTCCTGTGTTCCAGATTTTGGCTGTTGCCCCTTGTTCTCTTCAGTACCCACCACCGAAAAGATTTTGGCCTCATCCAATTGCCTCCCACAGGTTAGATATTTATAACACTGATCAGATCCCCTCTCAGCCTGCTCTTCTCCAGGCTGAAGAGACCCAAGTCTCTCAGCCTGTCCTCACAGGGAAGAAATTCTAGAAAGCTCAGTAAGAGTTTCTTAAGAACAAGTATCCCAGTAAACACAAATTCAGCTGTTAAACCATACACCTGAAGAATGCATCTCAAACAAAATTCATTAAAATTTTAAACAATTTTAATATATATAGGGCAAAATAGCTTCTTCCACGCACAATTCAGCTGCTGATCATGATTTGCCTCATTATTTCAGAGGTGAAATCTGCAGGCATTAAAATTCCGTTCAACAAGATTATGTTATTGAAAACTGTTCTGCTCTTCTCTCCCCATCCACTCAGCTGCACACCACATCTTCTATCAGTGATCATTAAAATGAATGTTGGAAGTAGGATGACTATTAGTTAAGTGATTTTTTTAACTTTTTTTCACACGTGTTAGCGGAAGGAGCAACAGCAGGGAAAAGGAAGCATGCACTTGAACAACTACTCCAGGCTACATGTTATATACATCTGTCCAAGGACATTACGACTATTAAAAAAAAACTTTTTTTTTTTCCCCAATACTTTTGCTTCTGAAAACTAGCTGTACACAATGGGACAATCAAACGCATTTCATGCATGTATCAAAGAGAATATAAACTCAAGAAAATTTCAGGAACAGAAAACCCCACCAAGTTAATGTACTATTTTCAGAATTCTGAAGCTCAAGACATTGTTTCCCAGTATCTTTTTAATCTTAAATCAAAATCTTTGTGTATTTCTTAAAAACACATTAACAGCATTACCCCTAACACCCATCAGCAGAATCGAGTTTTTTCCATTAACTGTTTTGTAGGGTAACAAACAGCCAAGTTGTGAAACACTGCCCTTCACAAAGATTAAGTTAGTTAATTTATTGGGTTTATTTTTATTGTTGCTAAAGACACAGATGTACCTGAGTTATTACCAAATATGGATAGATATTGCAGAAAGAAAAAAAGAGAAACTACTAAGCAGCACTGAAGGAAGAGTAGTACTCGGAACAACTTTTTTAAATTCATCAAATTTTTCTTCATTTAGAGATCCAAGACCGTGACTTAACAACTGTTTGCAGCCAAATAAAAAGAAGTTTAGGATTCATCTGAAAATGACTACTGCTGAATCTACAACAGCTACAAACAAAACTACCTTCTCCTGTCCAGCATGATTCTTGTCTTCATGTTCCTCTTCCAGTCTGTCTTGTTTCAATGCTTTCAAAAACTCACTCTTCTTATCAGCCCGCATTTTTGTCAATTTTGTTAAACGAGGCTGACCAACTTTCTCAACAGGGGACGAAGAATTTGACCGATTACACTAATGTAGGGAGTCAGAAAAAAAAAGAAAGAATATTAGAAGTTTATTCATTTAGAAAACTCTGACTGAAAGACAAAAAGATTCCCTGGCACCTGTAGTTTTAGGTTGCATGTACATCCATAGTCAAAAACAGAAGGATAGTACATAGTCCTCACAAGTAAAACCGGAGATGCAGGTTTATGGAGCCCTGCTAACAAACAGTGGACCTTCTGAAGTGTATCATACCATTAGCAGCTTTGAAGTTTAAACCTATCAGGTTATACTTCCTAATACAAACCTACAAAGCAGATGTGTCTCCCATATTTCTCTCTCACAAATTAACTTCCAAAAAAAACTTACTTAATACAACTCTGCAAAAAACTTACTGATCTCCTTATCTAACCAAATTAAACGGTTTATAGATCTGATAAAAACCCCAGACATTAATTTACCTCTTTCATTGAATTTTGTGGTACAGCAAATGCCTTGGTAGTTGATTTGAAAGGACTGAAATTGCCAACACCACATGCAGATTCATGAGGAAATGGATTCCCGGGTTTATTTTCTTTTGCTTGGCTTTTCCACTGTGTAGGCTAAACAAAAATTTAAGCAAAAATTTAGAGTTATTAACTACAATAGGATTATTTTCAGTAATCTTTGGGAAAATCATTAAGCAAAAGCAAACCATAACTACAACCATAATTTAGTGCAAACACCTGTTTTATTGTGGAAACAAGGCTGCTGATGAGCAATTAATCCTCTTACAAACTGTTTACACTTTTAATTACAAAATAATTAACACCCTCATATTTGAGGTATTAAGAATCAAAATATGAGTCTTCTACAGCTGAAAGTAGTGTTTTTAATGTAGAATGTCAGAAAGCTAAGAACGACTATCATATGTTCTCAGGAGCACAGAAAAATTCCTGAAACAAAAATCCAGAGAGGAATATGGAAAGTTGCATTTGGAAAAGGATGAGAATGACACTAACGGGTTGCAACATCATCTCTGTCAATAATTTGGATAAATTCTGAAGGTATTTTTATGCCAACTATCTCTCTCCACTAGGTATCTACTTTTCTGTTAAAATCATAATGCAAAAGGCATTGCTATTCCACAAGTTAAAAACATCCTTTCCACTCTCATTTGGACAGCTCTTGCATTTCTCAAAAAAGGTGTATGAGAAAAAGAGAGATCCAATTACAATATAGTTCAGAAATAAAAATGAGAAGAAATGGTTTCCGTTCACTTTTGGAGCGTACTGCACTTAGCAAGAGTTGAAAGCATAATACTCTAGGAACAATACTCACAGGTGAAATAAGTACATCCAGAATTACAGCATGATTTTTTTCAGCATGTTGTTCATGCCACCAGTATCAAAGACTCACCTTTGCAGGTGGAGTGACAGGTTTAGGAACTAATCCTTTATAAACACTTGTGCCAGTTCCATTTCTTACTGGCTGTGAATGAAGACTTCCACCTACGGGGAATCCAGATATCTGCAATTCTTTTGTACTGCCCTTTTTAATGACCAGCATTCTTGGAGATCTAGATTTAGGATTCAACGGGTACTCTGGAAAAAAAGGAAATGTGTGTGTGTGTGTGTACACATGTGTACACAATCTTAATTTTCTAGTTCATAGCATACTGGATTGCCACATGGTCCAGAGCAAACAGGTATAAATCAGGAACTTTGTCTAGTATTAGTTCCACAAATAGCACTCTGTAAGAAGCTGGATAAACACAGGTTCTGTTCCAGTTTCTACAACCACCATTTGTAAAATATTTCACTTGGCAATGCAGGAATTTTACTTTCAGAAATTAAAAATATTCTTTAAAGAAGCCAGCTACAAAGTGCTTGCCTGCAAATCTAAAATCCAAATACTCCACGTTGTTGAAAGTTACCTGGTCTTCAAAAGAGGTTATGGTTTTCATATTTCCATTTAAGGTTACTTAAAGAGTAATTACTGATCTGTTTAACAACAGCTCAGTTTAGAGCCAAACGCTTCACACCAAGGCTCTATAAACTAATTAGACAAGAGAGGTGCACTACTCCAGACAACAGCAATGACCAGGATTTCTCTCTCAGACAGGCAGAACAGAACATCTGAAGCTTACAACGCTTCCATGTTCAAGGGAGCACTAATGAAAAGACATGCAGTCAAGCTGTCATACCAAGTACATGACATTTAACAGTTTTAAAGAATACCTATTAAAAAGTTCTAAAATTTTCCGAAAGTGAAAAAAACACTTTATTTTTTGCTTATGTGTTCCAATGCTGCATTAACAGCCTTTTCCAAGATTATCTACTCTCTCTGCAACCGTTTCTATTTCACAGGCAGAGTCACCATATCCAACATTTAAAAAACCCCTATTTTAAACACCTAAGTGATATTGTTTAGCAGGTAGATGTTAAAAAACATTCATGATAACTGTATACTTAGCTCTCATTAAACTTTATGAAAAGACTTTTCATAGTATTTGCATGCTCCCATCACATATACACAAGGTGAAATGGAATCTAACAGAAGCATACACTTTTACTAGGCATAAGAAGGGAATGATAACATTCCTACTGTGCTGAATACTGTTTCCTTTAAAAGGGATAGCCTTAATTTCAGTTTTTGAATTACAAAACAAGATTTACAACAGTTGAGCTGTAATAAAGTAAGATACCTAGCTGTAAGCTGTAACAAGCCACTGCACTGTAGCTTACAGGTTGGACTAGGTGATCTTTAAACACCCCTTCCAAACCAAAGCTACATAAAATCAAGAGTGGTAACAGAACTGTCCTTTCCTTTGCTTGTGAAGAGTGCTAACAAAAAGCCTGGAAAGCTTGCTCTCCTTTAGATCAAACTGAGCCAAATCATACAGCAGCCACAGCCAGAGTGCTGCAAAGGTTGTAAAACACCCAAATTGCCACAGAATTTTTCCCAACTTTGTCAGGAAAGAATTTAGTTACTGTTGCTCTTAAACTGAAAAATAACTGTATTTCCTGACTTTCACATGAAAGCTGCTAAATACAGGAAAGGAGAAAGCAGTCCAATTGTTTAGGCTGCTGCAAAAGTTCTTAGCAATTAGATATTTATATTGAGGGGCTGGCCTACATCTAGTTTTACCTAAGAGTGCAAAACATACTGGGGAAGTATGAGAAAAAGAATCAGCAAATTAAAGTATCATTTAAGATCTTGGTATGAGCAACAGCTTAAGTAGTAGCTTTTACATTTAATTAAAGTTATTTCTTCATAAAGAGAAAGGTTCTTATTTTGAGTAAGTTTATTACTTTAAAACCTGTGCAGTTCAAACCTGGCACCTTCTTAAGGGTGAGTAATTGACTACATACAGCCCACAGAATTGTTAAGTGGTAGCCAAATTTCATCAAGTAGAGATGAGAAAACTATCCCAGACTACAGTTGAGTCCAAGGCCCACCCTCGGAATCGGATTTGTTACAATTAATTCGTAAATACAACCAACAGCTTAAGACATTTGCTTCCAGAAAGAGACCTTAAATCTCTGCAAGCCAACCCGCTCTTCCCAGCCCTCCTACGTTTCTCTCCAAACTCTTCCAACACTCTCATCAGCCAGAAGCGTTCTTTTATGAAGTCTTCACCTAGCAATCATATCACTAATTTAGGTGACCCACCTTCATTGCATTTCTTCTTGAAAATAATGGTGAAGATTAATTCTTGACATCTTTACAAAAAAGACGTACACTTGTTGTGGAAAAGAATCCTAGTTGTAGCTGCATCTACAGACCAACAGTTTGATATTCAAATGCAAGTGTTACCTAACAAAAAGATAGTTACATTCTAATAATATTGACATTTCCTCAATGTCAATCTATACTATAATTTAAATGTATACCTTTATAGTTCTAAAAAAATCCTGTGTTTCAAATAAAACAACTTCAGATCTCTGCTACATGTTTACATTTAAAAACATCAAAAATACTCACCCCACACACCTGCACCTGAAGATTTATTCTGGTTTGGTTCCCTCTCATATTTAGGGTTCAAAGATGGCTGAAAGGAAGTTTTATCATTATTTAAAAAGAAAAAAAAAGGTCTTGAATTCTGAGCTGGGTAAAGTGAAGAACCATGATAATATCAGCAATGTGACCTCTGCTGTCAAAGACTTTTACCTGGAGAGAACAGACATTTCCCCCTGAGACCCACACAGGTCAATGCTCACTTTTTGCTTTTCTCAAACAAAACATCTCAGGCAGCAGTCAATACTATGACATGAAATGTTAAGAGAAAGCAAAAAACAGCTAAGTTTGGTTCTTCAAAGAGGCAGTGCTCACCTTTCTCTTACATCCTACAATTACAGGTTGAAGCACAGGATCTCAAAGGGCCATTGGCAGAAAGATAACTTTGTTAGTACTTCAGATTTCCAGTACAGTAACTGTGTACAATTTAATACATATACATACCACAGTAAACTGGAACCCAACTGTAGTTTCACTTAAAGTGAAACTTTAAGTGACAATAATAAACATAGAATGATAAAAACCTGATATAAAAGGAGAAACAAGTTAGTGGACAAATGACTAACACCCTCATACCTACGGGAAAGATGATCTCTTATATGATGATCTGAAAATGGTAAAATCTCATGAAATAGCTTGTAATGGACAAAATGGCACTTGCATAAACAATGAAACTTTGTTTATTAGAATGACAATCAACTCACAAAATCCTCTGCCTCAAACTGTTGGGGTACTTCTTTGTCTTCCTTTTTCCCTGTTTCATTAACTGGTACATTGTTTTCACACAGTCCTTGGCCTCTTCCACAGTGGAAAGTGCTGGCACGAGCCCGGGAACCTCCGCCATGGTATCCCCCACGATGGTTTATATTTTCTGTGACACTTCTGCCTTGTGAACGCCAAACATTCTTCTCTTTCCTCCCAAAATGCCCTTAGATTTTTAAATTTTTAAAAATATAATTAACAACAATTTGCAAAGAATATTCTACTTTCGCAAAATTGACAGAGAAGTGAAGTAAGCAGTGCTATACTCTGGGATGTGACAGCATAGTAAACTGGAGTTTTCACGCACATTAGCAGCAGGGAATAATCTCACAAAACAGTGCCAAAGAAAGAGGATAGTAGTCCAACAAGTCAACCTCCTTTTCTGGCTGCTCATTCGTATGTTGTTGGCTAGAATATTAACTTGATGCTATTACTCTTAAGAGAAAAAACCACCTGGAATCACACTACTTTAACTAGCCCTTAGTCATCATACCCTCTCCCAGAAGACCTCTCTTTTCAGTACCTCTATTTTACTACAGAATAAGAATTTAGCATAGGAGAGTTATTTTCATCAGACTTTTTTTCTAGCTAGAGTGCTAGAAAGCATTGATGTAAATGTATTCAAAATGTTCCACAAAAGCTAAATTGTACCTCCATTAGGCCATCTAACATTAGGATCAAACCCATCTGAAGAGTTGTGTCTTCTGCGATTTGCTTCGTAACGATTCTCTGTCCACGAGAAGTTTTCAGAATGTTTCTCAAAGTTGAGTGATGACTGTAAAGGAGCACAAGTGGTAGACCTGAGATACCTGATTAATAATGAAACTGCATTATCAGAACTGTAACATGCACATTACTCATGGTAAATACAATTCATTTTCAAAAGGACTTTGAATGACAGACAACGCAGCAGTCCTCAAGTATGCCTATGTTCAGACCCATGTCACCATCTCCCATGCTACCGAAGTGGAAGCTGTATCTTCTGCTCCAGGACACTGAAACAACGCTGAGGACCATGCTTATGATAAAAGGTAAAAAACCCAAGTGCCTACTTTGTTTTGGCAGCAGAACAGAGCACAAGTGACATGTGTTGCAGCAAAGGAAAAATAAACAAAAAGTGAGAAAGGACAGGAGATCACAGCTCGGAAGGCAGAAAAGAAGCCTAGGATCTTAACTTGGGTGGTCAGACTACTGAGGTGCATTCCACAGAAAGCAAGGAGTTGCTTCCACTAGAGGCAGCTGTACCCAGAAAAGGCTTGGGAACTTAGTCTTGTCATTGCAACTTAAGGAGGCAAATGCAACTAGTTATGAAGTACAAATAAAACCTAGAGTAAAAAGTGTACAGATTCACAAAACATCCTTCAAATCATCAGCTTATAAGTGGGCACTGCAGAAGTTTTAAAAAAATAAATCCTTCAAATATCAGTAGGAAGTAGTTTATAAAGTAAAACCTGATTTTGAGAATAGCACTTAGAAATCAAAATACATCCTGACTAGAACTCATACCTAAGGGGATTAAAATAACTGATCATGTCTTACAGCAGCTATCTTGCCTATTACTTCCATCTGGCTTTACTGGTTTAACACTGTAACATTTCTTCCTTTGTTACATCTTGAGAATTCAAGAAAAAATTCTCATTCTGCAAAAGCAGTGCTTAGCCTTACAGCTGTTCACACCACACATCTCCTGGTGAGCGACAGCAGAGGGCTGTGCTACCCAGCACCTCCCAGCCACAGAACCAGCCTTCGATGCAGATGAAGCAAAGCCCCCTTCGCTCCCAGACCTCTTGTGCAAATACACATCCATTGTACTGCACACAGACAAGAGATCTGACATGTCCCAGGGCCGTAAGAGCTACAGGCGCATAAATGCACAGCTGTGTGGAAATGTACTGCGAAACGAAGCTTAATGATTCCAGCGAGTGCAACTTTACTGCACCCAGTCTATCAATCTTGCTGCCTGAAGCTCACTCCTCCTTCAGACTGAGTAACATTCAGGAAAAAAAGGACAGCAGTAATGGTATATGTCTGAAAATGCAAGCCCTAACTTAACTTCAAGAGTTATTATCCACTAACATCTAATCAAACTATATTGATATTTAAAATACTCCACTGATCAAACTGAGTGGGAAAACAAAACAAAACAAACAAAAAAAAATAACAAAACAAAGAAAATCTCAGTAATAGGTTCAACTACTTTGGAGAACATGTTGAAGAAAATAATTTCCTCCTTCTTATCTCCTCCACTCCCAGCAAGACACAATCACAAAAAGAAAAAAAAAAAATCATACCCAAGTTCTACTGACAATGCCCCAGCAGAGCTCAGGGTGCTGTTCAAAATTCACTGCCTAAAATTCAAACTCAAGCAAGTAACAGGTGCATTTAAAATAGAAAGTATGAATTTCCAAACTGTACAGATTTAAAACGAAGGACTACACTCTCAGTCTGAAACCCGTGAATTATTTCCCTGACAAACTTACAGAGAAAAAAACAGAAAACCACAAGAAACTGTCAAAAGATCTAATTATAATGACTTTGAATATTTAAGTAAAAAATAAATCCTTACAGATTCTGAATAAGCTGCCAAAAATTTCACAAAGCTCCAGATCTGTTGATCATAGATGAAATTTTAGAAGATAGCTTCCTGTGTTCATTTACATACAACAATATTCTAATATTGCCTTTGTAGTTTAACTTCCACTTTCTTGTATGAACTTTGAAGAACAATCACATTTTCACAAAGTATAACTGACAGTATTTTATATATAGTGTTTGAGTTGTACATGATATAAAGAATCTATAAAGTCTCTAAATTGTGTGCAAAGATCATGCAGTTTGCATTTTCCCCACATGATGGAGGTATCAGTCTATCAAGCCTCCTGTGGCAGAGGAGACAATAATCTTTGTAGGCAACAAGAAATCTATGGGCAATTTCTGGAAGTTGAGAAATTATCCAACCCGGTTTATCCAGTCAAGAAAGCAAGCATAACAGAATTTTGAAGGATGAGAAGTAATCTTGTTACTTAACATGAAGTAAACATAAACTTGACACACTCCTAAAGATGCAATTCCTAAAAGTGCCTCTTCAGGGAAAGAAAAACTGAAACTTGCAGAGTTCAGTTTCTCCTTGTCAAGTCTAAATGCTGTTGATACCATCGCCTCACCCAGCTGCATTCTACATGAAACACCTTGCCTTCCTCACCCCATCCTTCATCTCCATTATCTGGTCTTCTCTTCAGCTGCTTTGTTGATATATGGGAAGCAGAAATAAAAATCTATTCTAGGAAATAGAGGGGACAGGAAGCCACAATATTTGAGACCTGTTCTTGTAGAGGAACAATAGGACAAATCTTATTCTGTAAATTACAGATTACGACACATCAGGTAGGACCAAAAAAACTTTGCAAGTGTTTAATATCCAAATGTGTTGTATATCACAGAATACTGACCACTGAGGCAGGACGTAATGCAAGGAAATAAGCTGCATTTCAAACAATGAAGCACAAAGACTATACTGGAGCAAGCATAATACTCAGTTTTTGGAAGAGATGAAAGTCTGTCTAAAACTCGAGGCACAGAATCATGGAAGAGAACAAGATCCACAACATATGCTTCCTATGAAATTTTCCACAATTCAGGAATGATGTGACAAAATACAACCTATACCTCAAATATATTCAAGTGGTACTGGAGTAGTTCTGGAACTTACTTTTATTCTGCTCTATTGACACTTAAAGCCTGCAGGTAAACCTTTTCCAGCAGATCACTGAAATACGTGAAGATTTTTTTTGTAATTGTGATGTCATATTAACTAAACTCTGATTACTTTTCCAATTGAAAATGCATTAAATTGGAAAAAGCAGATCAAAAGAGTTGAATATATCAGAAATCAAGTAGAATGAAAACAAACGGATTGCAGGAACCATCCCGGAACAGATAGACCTTATGTTCCCGGAACAGCAACTGAGAGCTGCTGATAGACTATACTAAACAAAGAAGCTATCTAGGTCACAGTGTAAAAGAAAGACAAATAGAGCAATATGAATAAGGACATTCAACAACCTGACTAAAAAAATGCATGCATGTGTGTAGGCATACAGAAGTAAAGCAATGGCAACACAGCTAATACTGATCGCTGACTGTGAACACAGCTAATACTGATGCTGACCGTGCATTTACCGATAGCACAAGCCTACTTCCATAAGTTTATAAAGGCTAAACATTTTCCATGGACATGAAATATAGCAAGAAACTTACATAAATACATTAAAGTAAGGCAATGCCACTCTCATAGTTGCAGGTATGGATATTGCATTCAAAAGATTATAATGAAGACAGGTCTACAAATAGGAAAATAGACGACAGGAGTTTGAATATCCAGTGCTGCCTCTGCTTCTGCATTCACACAAATTAAGAAAGAGTAGAAGGATAGGCCAGAAAAAAAGAAACATTTATTAGACAAACATACTCATGACTTCCTAGAATATTTACAAATCCTAATTATTCAGAGATTGCTATTTAGTTTTCAAGCTGTCCCACTGTATACAGTAACAGTAGACTAGATGAATCAAAGCGAATAAAGATGCACAACTATTTGACAAAAAGCACCACACTCCACCAGCAGTAACAAGCATCCCACCAGCAACTGAAGAGAGTTGGGCTTTTTTAATCACTTGCATGACAGAGTAACACTTCCGTAAAATTTACAGGACACAGAGCAAAATCAGAAGCAAGAACATCAAGTACATGCCTCTGTCTTGGTACTTCTAGCACAAAATACAGTAATTAATTTTAAACATCTGATGAAGGCAATCTTAACCCAACAACAGCTCTGATAATGTGGTCAGGCACATGCTTCTTTCCATGAATTCAGCTGCTCAAGCAAAAAACTCTACTGGAGGTATGAGATTGACAACCACAGTACAACTACTTAAATCACGGTAACAAAGCTTGATAGATATCACCTGTTATCGCCCTATCCATAAAGAGATTTATATTTGTACTATGACTGAGGTTATGACATTTAGACTGCTCTAGTAACGAGAGTGCCTTCTCAAAAGAACAACAAAGAACATACCTTTGTTGATGATGGTGGAGTAGGAAAATTAAGCCAGGCTGGAGCAAAGTCATGCTGCGCCATTTAGGTCCAGTCTCTCTGAATCAATGAAATAAGGCTTCAGCACCTCATGGCAAGTCCCTGTAATTAGAAAAATAACAAATAAGTATTTTTCAGATGACTGTTACAAGAGGATCAAACTTGTGGTGTTTTGATCATCATTTCCCTTCTGTTTTCTTGTATTATTTTCTCTACACAGGTATGGTTTAGATTCTAACCATCCTCACCTTGTTTATAGCATCACATTTGTGCTTTTATTACCAAAGTGTCACACTAATCAAATATATCACAGGTATCATGAAAATACAACTGTAACATTCCTTCCTTTCTTTCCTCTTATACATGAGGATGAAGCATCTTGCGTAAGGTCTGATCCAGAAAGCTGAGGCAAAATTAGCTTGTTGAAATACTTTCTGGTACTATCTAGAATGGATTTCAGGAGCTATTTCATTAGCTTCCTAGAAGAAGCTCATCTTTTTAATTAGTCCGTAAGAGTTAGTCTCAGAGGCTAAATTAAGGTTCCTTGTGAAAAAACAGATGCTCAGGGCCACCCCAGACCTAATATTTTCTCTAGATTCAATGGAAACAGAGTCTACAAGTCCAGAAACACAGTAAAAATCCAGTAAAATTCTCTAGTTTGAAAACGTGCAAGAGAAAAGTAGTGGCTTAAGATTAAAACCCAAGAATACTTTTCCTACCTCATGCTCTCCCCACAGCTACAAAAACTTATCTCAATATGCAAGAGAATGCAAGAGAATGTGAACTACATCACCTGAAGCTGAACTATAGCATAGAAAGGAAAGAAATGGATGAAACTGCCTGAATTTTACAGGTATCTGAATCATGCTCTGCAGTGCATGCTCTGCAAACACTGAAAAACTGCCAATGATTCAAAAATATTTTAAGTATGACATATGCACTATTAGAAATCCAGCTAGTGAAACCATAATAAACCCCTACACGTATTTTGAAGGAAACCCAAATAAACGTGTATTCCACATCTCTGCACAACAGAGTGCAGATCTGCTAGTCTGTGAGGATAAATGCAGTACACTTTAAGGCTGCTGTAATGTTAGTATTAGTAAGCTGTGGAATCTGAACTCAATAATTTGTAATTATTGATGTATTCTGGCCTGAACCAGGCTATTGCAGGTTTCCAGTGACAGACAAGAATGTTGCAGCTTTTAAATGGAAGTCTAACAGACTTGCAAGCATTAAACTGCACTTAGTTGAGCTGCTGGTTCTTTTTTATGCCACAAGCTCATACTTAGGTTTCTAGGTACCTCCAATACCAGAGTTAAACTGTAAGGTAAGATGCACAAAATCTACTATTATTAAAGAGAGACAAGTTTAAAGGTATGTCTCAACAAAACAGTTATCCAACACTCTCTTCTAAATTAACCTCAATAAAAATTCCGGAGAAATTGTCTAAAGTATCCAATTTTGTTGGACTAGTGAAAAACAAATGAAGGAAGTTCTAGCGTCACAGAACCACCACAAAAATGGCTTCTCTTTCTAACAGGAACCAAGTTCACTTTTACTCATTAATCATTTTCAGTAACGGTATAGAAACAGGAAAGTGTATATGTTTACAGATGAACCAATACAAGAGATGCTAAATTAAGAAACAGCAAATTAAATATGAGCAGACCATAGCAAGAAAAAAAAAAAATTTCTCCTTCCCTCAGATACACTTCTCATCTCCAAGCAGGAGAATCATGAAATCTTTAGAAAGGATCAAGACAGGTATCAATACTGGAAGATCAGCACAACAACCAAGGTACTTACAGTCTGAAAAACAAAGGGAGAGATTATGTTTATACCAAATAAGAACATAACAAAGGATGCAAGAAGTATTACCAAGTTATTGGTGAATTGGCTACTTGGTACGGGACAACAAAGGCACCAACAATATGATTTCTTAATAAATTCATCTTACTATTTTTGGAAAACTAGTCAAGCTTCCTAACAATACTATTTATCCAACTGCCATGAAAAGAGTTTTTTCTTAACTCACTGTGCTGGTTTTAGCAGGGATAGAGTTAATTTTCTTCCCAGTAGCTGGTACAGGGCTGGTTTGGATTTGTGCTGAAAATAGTGTTGATGACACAGGGATGTTTTCTTTGCTGCTGCACAGGGCTTACACAGAGCCAAGGCCTTCTCTACTCCTCACACCACCCCACCAGCGAGTGGGCTGGGGGTGCACAAGGAGTTGGGAGGGGACACAGCCAGGACAGCTGACCCCGACTGACCAAAGGGATATTCCATACTGTATGGCGTCATGTTCAGCATATAAAGCTGGAGGCAGAAGAAGGAAGAGAAGGGTGTTTGGAATGATGGCGTTTGTCTTCCCAAGTCACCGTAAGGCGTGACGGAGCCCTGCTTTCCTGGGGATGGCTGAACCCCTGCCTGCCATGGGGAGTGGGGAATGAGTTCCTTGTTTTGCTTTGCTTGCGTGCGCAGCTTTTCCCTTACCTATTAAACTGCCTTTATCCCAAGCCACAAGTTTTCTCACTTTCACTCTTCTGATTGTCCGCTCACAGCCCATGGCAAGGCAGGGAGTCAGCAAGCAGCCAGCTGAGGTTAAACCACAACACTAACATCCCCACCTTTTACCTTTTGCACATAAATCAAGGGCTCTGGCAAGATCAGGTGATCATCAAGTATCCAAGGACTGGAAATGTGTTTTTAACAAAGCTTTGTCCATAACTCACTGATACCGGATGTGTGTTTCTTCCTGCAAAAACTATTCTAGAAGCAGATTCTAGTCTTCCTCGTTTTCAGTTCTTCAACTAAAAGTTCTAAAGAGGTTTTTTGATGGTGCTGCACTGTCAGATGAGTCAATCCCTTTCCTACAAAGCAGTATAGTGAAGTGGTAAAGACAAAAGCCTGGCCCAAAACTACACAATACTCAAGAGTACAAAGTTAGGAGCAGAATATCCATAAATTTCAATAAACCCATTAAAGAAAAACTCTTTTAGGCCTAATTCTTCCAGCCAGTTTGGATGAAAAAAAAACAGCCGTAACAAAAGCACAGATGTATTTTTAGAACACTACCTGGCCAATTTCACAGGTTTACAGTTAAAGACTGTAAAAAATGTGACTTTTGAGGACACTGACCTCCACACCACTCAAGCCAAGAAAACACTTTCTCTAATCTGATCATACATATTATTGATTTGGCAATTAGCCATGGAAAAATAAAGGTTTTTTGTTAATAAGCCTTACTAACTTACAACAGGTACAAATACCCTAGCCGTAATTAAATTGGGAAACAAGCAGACCACGAAAGGACAAATGTTAACTTTTTTTTTTAACTATATTTTCAAGTACATAGTCTACCCAGCTTTAAATTGTCAATTCCATGTTTTAGCAGGCTCCACTTACAGATGCTAGCTTTCGGATGTTGCCAACAAATTTGTCCCAGAATGTATTTTAATATAAAAACATTTTCATAACAGGCATGAGCTTTGTTTTGATGATCTGGCAAATATTCAATAGCTCTAGGTTGCTTTTCATTCTCAGAAAGATATTTTTGGTAAATTTAAAACAGATCACACAAAGTGAGAATGGGATGTCAGTAAGACCATTCTGCACAAGCAGGATTTACTATGCTTAAACCCTTCGTCATCAGCTTGGTTGCCAAACACCAGTTTGTTCCTTGCTTGCTTTCCAACTTAAGTTAGACCAAAAATTGAGACAACCCCTTTATTCTGCAACACGTCCCATCACTAGAAAGGTTCCTTCCACCAGGTCTAACCTAAGTCCTTCTTCCTGCTAATCAGGTCCACTATGTAAGCTATTCCCAGCAGTCAGAGACATTTCTGCATTCTGTGTCCCTCAAAGCACTTGCACCCTCTATTCAGATTTGTACTATCTACAAATTTAATAAGCATGCACTTTATTTCATGATTGAAATTATCGATTAAAATACTAAAGAGACTTATTTAGAAGTTTACTTGATACATCCTTCCAGTTTGACATCAAAGAAGAGCTGCCTTTACAAAGACTGAGGAGCCACTAAGGTAAATAGGGAACATTGATCAGCAACTTATTTTAGAAGGACATTTCTGCCTGTCAGAAACATGGGACTATTTTTAAATTAAAACAAAAACAAACAAAAACATAAAGTATTTGAATAGACTGAAAGTCAGTGGTATGTACCCATACAAGCATTTACAAGAAACTGCTCTAATTTTACCAACAGACATGAAGAACCCATTTGCCTGCTAGCAAGCCTTCTCTCAGGTACACACCACACAGAAGATCCACCACTGCTCATTAACACCGATAAAACAGCATTAATACAGCATCAGAAGAAAGCTTATTGAGGTAAACATCACAGATCCAAACAAGATTCCATTGCTTTCAGAAACTCTGTTGGTAACTTTCTTGGCCCAGAATTTATCACTTGAATGTTTAAGTCACCATTCTCTAACAGTACAAACTCAAAATGTATCTGCCATTCTTTAATCAAACTGTCATAAAGGCTAACTTGGCTCAGGTTGTCTGCTACCAAAGGAGAGTTGCACAGTTCTAGAAAAGTAAGAAAGATATTGAAAGATATTGAAATACTACTATCCTCATACTATTAACACTCAAATGCATTTAAATTTCTTAAATCAGACTGGTCAAAACATTCAGTCTCATCTCAGCTACAGCCTCTGGGGTCTGAGTCATCTACTGTGTAGTGACTTCAGGAAAGAAAGTCTTCCAGAGCCCATAAATTTAGATAAAATCTATATTGTGCTGTGTTGTGGATAGTAGAACAGTTTAAAGAAAAGAAAAAACCTTGTTCTCACATTTTACCTCTTGTGGAGGATCTGATCAAAGTCTGTAAAGTATTTTGTTTCAGGTAACATGTAATAATTACTCCAACATTAAAATACATAAAATTTAATCCTATAGTTTTGTGAAGTATGATCGCTAATAATAGGGCAGTGAATGCCAAGGAATAACGAACAACTGGTTCCAAATGATGTACAGTGAAGAGATTTGTCATAAATATATCTCACTCATCCACTCTGAGCCACATTAGCAGCTGAAAAACGCTGCACCAAGTATGCCTAACCAAAATCTGAAAAACTTCGGGCTGTTTTTTTTTTACAGTTTAGTCAATAAGGTCCTTTTGTGACAGAAACTATTTTTCACCAGTTTTAAAGCAGCTAGAAACACTACTTTTTAAACAAACTCATTTGCGTCATCTGGGAAAATTTAATATATTGTCTCTGCTTTAGAAAAAGAAGTAACATGCTGAGAAAAGGGAAGCAGAAAGCCACTGCATAAATCAGGAATTAAGACTTCTGTGAAAAGGCTAAGAAAAAATATCTAGAGTCAACTCCCAAGACTCTACAAAAGCAAAACAAACCCCAAACCTAAACCAACAACAATTATTTAAGCTTCTGCTTATGAAATTAAGAAATCAAATATTAAACCATAGATTTTTCCTGCACTACTACATTTTTCTTTTTTTAATCACCTCCATCTTTCTTTTTTAATTCACCTCAGAAAACAATAGAAGTAAACTCATGCTTAGAATAACAGCACAGAAACTTATGATTTCATATGGTGCAATAATGAACGATTGCAGTGATCAGCACAAGAAAAGTCCAATAAAACTATTTGGCTTGCTTTGCCTCACAAAATGAGGATCGAGGATACAGTTAAACGGTGATTATAAACATCCAAAAGAGTAAATTCCACCAAGAAAAGAGATGTCTTAACCCAAAACACCATAAGAATCACACGAAGATACCAACCATAGTAGATTTAGGCTGGACACAGTCCTGAACATCAGAAAAACAAGATTTTTGGAACGTTAAGACTTAAGGCAAATACTTGAACTTGTAAATTCCTATTATGCTTCTAAATCAGAAACTAGTAATTGTAACTAAAGAGTTTAATGTGTAGCAAAATGCATGTATACACTGTAATAATTAATCCACTTTTTCCTATCTTAGGTGGTAACATATGTGAATACTGTTCTCCCAGCAGTATTTTTCCCCCTCCCTCCCCTGCTACTTGAAATCAATGTAGTGTTTAAAACCCAAACTTTTTAAGCATGAAGACCACCCACTACAACCAAAGTATTTTTTTTTCTTGCAGTAACACAGGTAGAACTCAACACAGCACAAAAGCAGAAAACAATTTTTGGATTAACCTACTTTTGTATTACTTTAGCAAAGTGCTTCTTCAAGCTTCATCTTGTATTATAATTTTAACCTTATCTGCAACCTTTAATTAACTACTACGGGGAAAAATATGCAACCGCCAAAATAACTAACATTTAACCTTTGTTTGCAAAGCTTTTTTGTAAGCTAAAAACTTCCATGCATTTGGGACACAAAATGGGGGCATGAAATACATAGATCAAGGAGATCCAGTTGAAAAAAAACTACCCAGAACAGTGTTATGGAATACATCTCAGGTTTAACAAACACAATTTCTCACATTTTAATTAAATTTGTGTAATTTCTTGCAGGGTTTTTTTTTTTTTTTAATCTCCCTCCCCCCAGCCACTTACCAGGGAAGGGGAGGGGGCAGGAGCGGGGGGGTTGGACACGACACAGGGGGATGGGACACGATGGACCAAAACCCAACAAATCAACCACAGAATGCTTGCTCTTTCTCATACCATTTGTCCTATATGAGGGACCCCTGCCACCTACATCAGTTACAGGTTTCACCCTCCTCCACTCCTGAACGATTTCACCAAACAGGCAGAGTGGCAATACGTGGCAGCAGTTTCTAACCACTAGTGAAGCGTGAGAGCATTACAGGCTAAGCATAGAGCAAAACCATCTGTTAGTCCAGCCTCTATCTCTATGCAGCACATCAAAAATGGGAATACAGTGCAGTCACTACAGTACCAGCCTCACTACAGACAGCATAACTGTAGAGTCATTACAGACAGTCGCGTGCATTTATCAACTCACTTAGCTCCAGCGCTAAACTGGGAAGCAGCTGTGCTGCCAAAAGCTACGGAGCAAAAGGATAAGGCAAGAAGACCAACCCAGACTTTTTTTTTTCATGCCAGGCATCTGTAAAAAGCTAGAAACAATTAGACCTGACAAAGCTTCACAATATTAAAAAAAAAAGAAAAAAGTATCCAACTCAAACACTGGAACACTTATGATCTAACCTGACTTCCTTCATACACTAGAAATTCATGTAATGCCTCCTGTGCTGCTCCTGCTAACACAGTGAAACAACTGTAATTTCCTTTACAAATGTCTTCAACCTGGCCTTAAACATATCATCAACAAAACAATGGCTACTGAGGTCTGGAATAAACTGGTTACACAAAAAAAGAGTTTAAGAGATCCCTAATCTTTTATTCAGAATCGCCAGGGAAGGTTCAGGTTGGAGATGAGGAGAAATTTCTTCTCGGAAAGGGTGGTCGGGCATTGGAACGGGTTGCCCAGGGAGGTGGTGGAGTCACCATCCCTGCGGGTGTTTAAGGAAAGGTTAGATATGGTACTTAGGGACATGGTTTAGTGGGTAATAGGTGGTGGGGGGATGGTTGGACTAGATGATCCTTGAGGTCACTTCCAACCTTAATGATTCTATTCTATTCTATTCATTTCCATTTATCAACTATTTCCAGCATTAGAAATCCTCTCTGTCTACTTACACAACACTAAACATAGCCATAAGCATCACTGGAAGTGCATAATGCTCTTCTGGAGCTGGAAAGGTGACTCCCATGAGAATTCATCTCAAGGGAGTCTGCACTGGCTGCACAAGTGGACAACAGAGTTCACACACAGGGCAAGACTAAATGCTCTTCTCGCGTATTGCAAGGGCAGAGAGCGGAGCAGCAGATGTAATCAAAACATTCTCAACTTTAGTTCCATGTTTTGTTTTCTATACACAGGTCAAATAAGAAAAAAACAAGCCTGATTATTATAATAAAGTACAGAATCCCGAAAGGACTATAGTATATAAGGTAACACGCATTCACATTTAACTGCTGTGATTTTTGGAGACAATTTTCCTTATTCGGTCTAAGTAGCTCTAACTAGAGAAAATGCATTAGTATCACAATTTTAATACATTTAACTATAAGCACTACAACAGTGTTGCGACTCATAAAACTCAAGTACACAAATTTGTAATCCTACCTTTTACTTCCCCAGGTCTGCACCCACTACACCTTGCAAGAGGAACCTCTCAGCAACAAACTCTTCAATTCCTCACAGACGGGGTTATGTACTTTAAGCGTCACACAGAACCAAAACACAGCTGCCTTGTAATGTCTTGTCTGAGAGCACACTCTTTGAACATTGAGTTGTCCCAGCAACAGCATTAACAAAGATAAAGTCTCCCTGTTTTCACCTCCACAAAATGTTACATGAGGAAAAATACCAATTTGATAGCTTGCTGTGCTGGTTTGACCTTGGCCGGACACTGGGTGTCCACCAAGCTGCTCTATCACTCCCCTCTTCCGCTGGACAGGGAGAAGAGAAAATAATGCAAAAAATCAGTCCAAGCCCGCGGGTCAAGGCAATTTAATGTAGCAAGAGCAAACGGCCACGCAGGGAAGCAAAGCAGAAGATTATTCTCAACTTCCGATCAGACGGCGATGTCTGGCCCTCTCCCAGGAAGCAGGGCTTCAGTGTGTGTAGCAGTTGCTCCAGAAGACAAACCTTTCATAAAGAAACTAAAGTCTCCAGTCCCCCCCCCCCCATTCCTCAGCTGCTTATTGCTGAGCAGACATCATGGGGTACGGAATATCCCTTTGGTCAGTTTGGGTCAGCTGTCCTGGCTGAGTCCCCTCCCAAGACCCTGCTGACCCCTAGCCCACTGCATAGAGAGGGGGAGAAATGTTGGAGAGAGACAGCTATGGTCTGCACCAGCACTGCTCAGCAGGAGCCAGAACCCTGGGGTGTTACCAACACCTCGCTGGCTACCGATGCACAGCACAGCACTGTGGGGGCTGCTGTGGGGAAAATTAACTCCATCTCAGCCAGACCCAATACAGTTACTAAATTTAAATCAGGCAAGTACCTTCTGAAAAATTAAAATATAACATCCAGAGAGTATTCTGAAAGACTGAACACTAACTTGTACTTCCTTAGAAGACCATGCAGACTTTCCCCATAGGAAAGATGCTCAGTACCTTCATCATATTTCGGCAGACCTTTGCTGAACTCACTCCAAGTCCATACATTTCTTGTACTGGGGAGCCTATAGCGGGACACAGCACCCTACATCTGGCCTCACCAGGGCTGAGGAGAGGAGACAGATTAACTCCCCTTGACCAGCTGTCAATACTCTTTCCAATGTAGCCCAGAGAGATATTGGCCTTACTTGTTATGCGGATGCATTGCTGGCTCATGGTTGGCTTGCTGTCCAACAGGACTCCCAGGTCCTTCTCTGCAGAGCTGCTTACCAGCTAATCAGCTCCCAGCACGTACTGGCATATGCAGTAATACGGTATACTACTCCCCAGATGCCAGACTTCGCACTTTCCCTTTGCTGAACTTCATGAGGATCCTCTGCCCAGTTCTCCAGCCTGTACAGGTTCCTCTGAATGGCAGCACAAACATCAAGCATAGCAGCCACTCCTCCCCATTTTATATCATCTGCGAACTTGCTGAGTCTAAACTCTGCCCCACTGTCCAAGACATTAATGAAGACGTTAAATAGTACAGGGTCCAGTACTGAACTCCGGGTACAACAGTAAGAGCTTCCTCCAAACCGCCTTTGTGCCCCTGATCGCAATCCTGACAAGCTAGGCCTGGCCATTCAGCCAGGTTTTGATACACCTCAGCATTCACTTCTCTATATTTTGTCAGCTTCTCTATGAGGATGTCATGGAGACAATGTCAAAAGCCTTAGTGAAATCAAGATAAAGAATATCCACTGCTCTCCATCTACCAAACTAGTCAGCTTCTTGTAGAAGGCTATTAGCTTGGTTAGGCATGATTTCCCCTTCACAAAGCCATGCTGACTGCTCCCACTCACCTTCCTGTCCTTCATGTGTTTGGAAACAGTTTCCAGGATTAGTTGCTCTACCACCTTCCCAGGGACTGAAATGAGGCTGACCAGCCCTGTAGTTCCCTGGATCCTCCTTCTTATTCTTCTTGATGACAGGACTGACATTTGCTCTCTTCTAGTACTCCAAAGCCTCTCCCAATCACCCTGAGACCTCGCGAAGATAATAAGGAATGGCCTTGCAATGACATCAGCCAGCTCACTCTGCACTCATGGGTGCATCCTGTCAGGTCCCATGGATTTACGCAGATCTTGTTTAAGTGTTCCCTAACCTGATCCTTTCTCCATCGTGGGTGGAGAAAAAAGCAGAGCAGAACTTTAAGATGACAAGGACATGAGATCAGAGCCTGTCTCCACCCAATTTTAAGAGTATGTTGTTTAACTTGCCTAACCTGTACTTAGCTGGCAGAGGAAAGACTGGTACTGAAGAGATCCAACTTCAGGAAGGTCTCTTCAAGAGTACAAAAAAATATTTCCTTAGTCCAGAAAGATGTCTTGAACATTTAAGACAGGTTTCATCACTGTGGGCAACATACATTTAGTAACACTATTTGTTTGAACTACCAGAATAAATAAAAATAGCTTTTTTTTTCCCCATAATGTCCTAGCATGAAGAAACAGACAAAAATGGTGACACAACTGTAATAAGGAAAAGGTTTGTCAGTGTAATAGTAAAATAGCCAATACACCTACAATCTAAAAATGTAATTTACTGAAAGATTGTACGCTTTTGGCCATCTTATGTATTTAGTGTATTAATAAATACATCCCCAACCAAAATTTTATAGGAAAAACATCTTTAAAAAAATACTAAAAATTAAGTGGGGAAAAAAAAGAAAAAAACCCTGACAGCTGAACCCATCTCACCAGAAGCTAGAGGCAAGGAAAAATAGTTCTGCATTTTCAGCATCAATACTTCTCATGCTCTGTGGATAGCCTATATCATTTTACAGGAAGCAGTTTCAGTGGCACTGGGTATTTCAGAGATTGCCAGAAAACAACTGAAACAAAAAGCAATAAAAACTCAAAAAGCTAGGAATACTTGAAGCTTGTGAGTGGAGTAGCAAAGTTATTAACAGGAAAAAAAAAAAAAAAGGAAGCTTTAAGCCACAAATTCACAAAGTTAGAAGGGAGCTACGAATTCAAACTTCTTGATGCTTCCTGAAGACCAGTTTAGAACCTCAGTCTGTCAATCTGCATAGAGAAACCCATGAACAGAATAAATGTGAAAAGCATGTGGATATATACACATTCATAGTTTCCAGGAAAGTCTAAAATTAGCATGCATGCATATCTAAGTGGCACATACCTCTGATCTTTTACCTAATGCCTCACGGATTATTATTACCATCAGCACATCACACCACAAACTACATGTGGGAACCTTAACTCCACCCCTCAGCTACACATTTGTTTGACAATCTGCCTTCATCTTGTCACCATAATTTTTAGTATAAAATTTAGAAATAGGGGAAAAAAAGGTTGTAAGCCATTAAAATACACTATAGTATTGTGGTGACAGTAGAAAAAATAAAAGGTTATCTGTTACTCAGTGTCTCAAATTTGTTGCTACTGCTGCTGCTTTGCTTCCCTGGTAATGAGCTATAGTAGGTATATCAAGCCCTTAGTAAGTCAGGAAGGCAAAGAAAGCATATATATGAATTTCAGAGGTGTCTAATCAGGAAGTCTGTATGACATCTTTGAAAAGAGTGACCACCTAACAAGAAGGAAAAGGAGGCACATAATTTTCTAGGACTAATTTGAAGTAAAGCTGGTAAGTGTAAACTTTAAACATACATCTCAATTTTCATCCCCCTTTTAAAGACACAGCTTATTAGAAATCTTCATTATTCTGTGATTCATTCAGTTTGAACAAAGCAAAATAAGCTAATTTCAAGTTATTTTGCTATCCAAAATTTGCATGTGAATAAAACAGAAAATAATATTCAAACCCCAACACAGGCTTCAAAAATCAGAGCATTTTTTTTAAAATGGAAGCATTTCTACTGATCAATTGTTTTACTTCAAATGAGTCCTACTCTTGAATAGAAATAACAGGAAAGAATGTGTTATCACAAGAAATTGGCTGCTTAAAAAAAAATGTGGTTTTGTGGCAGAAGGTAGCACCTTTTGGTGGAGTGAGTTACTTTAAAGGCCTGCTTAGTTTGAGAAAAATCCTGAACATTTCTGTTTGTGAAGGAGAAACTGTAACCTGATGGTTGAGACTTGTGCATAGAGTTTCTTTGCCTAATTGCTGCAAAAGCATGACATTTACTTGAGCTAAAGACAATTTAATTCCTTTCTTTTTAATCCATGTAAAGGCACAGTCACAACAGAATGATCTTAAATCTCTACAACTGATCCTTTAACACTGTGAAGGGAAAGCATGCACGTTGCCCCCTCACTACATTCCAATGTAGAAGAGCGTTTATGGACACATAATTTACAAATGAGGTTAAGTCTGGGTATGGTAATTCTCTCAAGTTATTTGGTTCTTTAGAATTTATTGTCAAAGACACCTTCAATAAAAGGAAAAGGAGCTGAATCTTTAAATGTCTTCTCTCCCACTGGTTCAAGGGCCACTAAAAAGTTCTGAACAATCCAGCTGAAGCCACTTCTTTCTCAACTGTGCTGCTACTGCAGAGCAAGGAAAATCCCCGGGTTTAGTCTTGCTGTCCCCACCATCCAATACAGAACTGTTCTGATGAGTATTCTAGCACTGGACAATAACGAACAGTAAAAGAAAATATCCATACTTTTTAAAATTTACCCTCTTGCCTCATCTTTAAAAAGAAGTATGAGAACTAAGGCTTCCTGCAGAACACTGAGACTGGATCCATGTCCTCTGTCAAACCTGAATGTTAAAGGAGGAGCTGCTGCCCAAGCATTCACACACAATTCAAGGTGTCGCGTGTGCACACACACACGAAGGGAGGAGCTGTTGAGGGATATTAGTGGTTCAACGTAAATAAGTAAGTTTTAATTAGAATAAATTACTTAGGATTATAATAGGGTGTGATCTGCGTTGTTTGCTCAGCTTTACTTAGCATGAGCAGCTAAATTTGCTGAAGCCTTTAGGCCATGATAGAGTTATTTTTCTTAGCAATTTTCCTAGCAGTTGGTACAGTTGTGTTTAGTCTTCTAGTATAGGAAAGTATTTTAGTATCACCATTGTTTTGGCAGTGTTTTTCCCAAGTCTAGGATGCTTCAGTCCTCCGTGATCTGCCAGCAACAGCAGGGGCAGAAGGAGTCTAAACTAGGTGATAAGGAGGCTCTAACCTTCGAGTGAAACTGCAAATCAACAAGGTAAGAGCCTGCCTGCCTGGACACAGAAGAAGAACCCAATCAGATGTTACAAGACCCCAGACCAAAAATCACCATTGGAACTACAAGAGTTTGAACAACGCATAAAGGGCATGTGAGGGGTGGGGGTATAGATCACAAGTTGCCCAGGGATCTCATTATTCATGGTCCCTCTCTTTGGAGGCACACAGCCCAGGCTGTTCTTGCTGCTGTACCTTTCAATTGAATTAATTATTTTATAAAATCCAAAGCCTGAGACTCTGCTGCAGGAAACTTAGGGTCAAGCCTGAAGAAGGAAGTATGCCCAAGAAGTGTGTGTATGTGCAATACCATGGATGGTGTGTGAATGCTTGGGCAGCAGCTACTCCCTTAACACTGAACACCTCCAAAAGTCTAATGACATGCCTAGGTGTAAGAAGTTTATGAAGTCAAACTGTAACAGTCATTTGTTTAACCGTTTATTAGACAACACATTGTCCAGTACAGTCACAGCCCTACAACCTAGCTGTACAATGACTTAGCAAAAAACAAAACAAAAAAAAAAAAAGAGAAAACCCACCTCCATTTCTACTTAGGGCTAAAGTTCCTTATGTGAAGATGAACCAGCTAAAGCACACTGTGTTTTGCATAAGGATCTAGAATGTCAGCAGACTTGGAAGGACACTGACGTTCTAAAAATCACGATCACTGCACTTTATCCTATGGTCCCCTTCCTATATATATAAAAATAAGGTCCATAAGCAACAGGGTTTACATCACTTCTGTGAATCAAACCAACATTCAAAACACCTTTTAGAAAATGTTTTAGAAACAAAGTGAACATAAGTGCTTCCAATAACTTAATCCTCACTTCTATCCAAAGGAGTTTTTCCTTATTCCACTATACTGCAATGTAAATTAAAAAAGCAAACAATTTCATAACAGAGAATAGCTTCATATTTGAAGGTAAACCACAACCAGGTTCCTTTTGCTTGAAACCCTATGCGTTTGCAGTACCATATAGCAGAGAGCTAGATAAATGCTCATCTCTTGCCCTTTGCAAGGTTCAAAGTCCAAAAGCTGAAGTGTTAGTGCAACAACATCACTACCCCGTTCAGCACACATTATGTAACAAAATCACCAGGAATTCTTTTGCACTTTGGAGTCTTCGCAAGAATCTGAAGAAAAAGCAGTTTAAAAAGTGAATGGTTTTGACGTATCTCGAACGTTTAAAGCAGAAATGTAATTCTATGCATTTCAGCTGTTTCCCAGACTATGTTTATCCAAAATATGAAAGGAGGTGATTGTGGAAGAGTTGGTAGCACCACACAGGGTGTTATCACCAGTTACTGTGTAATACCACTGCTCAAACGCATGCAGTAGCAAAAACCAAAACAAAAAGTATACCAAGTCACATTCAAGTTCATTTATAATAAGGTCTGCAAATAGATCTCCTTGCAGGACAGAATTTAGTCTTCATACTAAAAAATCAAAGTAACTTCCTCAAAAGCTACTGATGAACTATCACGGTCACACTGGTTTACGCACGCATTTTAAGCAGAAGAATCTCATTAGAATGGAGGAAAAAAAAAGCAGCATACAGTACCTTAACTTGCGAAGTATTAACAAAGCTAAATATCTACACAATTTCCCTATATAATTTTACTAATGTAATTCCACTTACGCTTTGCTGCAAGTTTAAACTCTGCTTACTCTTAAAAGCTTCCACAACAGTTTTTTCACACAGCAGAGTAGTCTACACCATTCAAGACAATTTCTCAGTACAAACTCATCCATTTTAGGATTCTACCAGAATAACCACATCAGTGAGAGATGAGCTGCTGACAGTTACTCCAGTACAAAAGCTATGTTTACATCAATGCTTAAAGTATAACCTCTCAGGGGCAAGGACCTTATCTTCATAGCTGTCTGCAAACCATTTAACAGATGGTCAGCACCAGACAAATAAAAACTTAAAGAAGAAATTAAAGTGGACCAGCACGCTAAGCATTTTCTCCTCAATGGGCCTAACCCGAGTATAAATTTTGCTTAGGGTACAAGGGCACAGATGTAAAACTTGCCTGAATCCTTGTCAAATACGTATGCATACAAAGAACAACTGCACTTCCCAAGTGCAAACACAGCGAAAAGAAAAAAAAGAATTATCCTACCAGCAGAGAGATGTAAAGACAGAGTTAATTTAATGAAGCTAAAAAGCAAACTTTTGAAAACATCCAGAAGGGAGAATCCAGACAAAGAAGTCAATCAGAATAGTAAGTGGGGGATGTAGCTCCTTGATTTCAGAGAGAGCCTCTTGTCAAAAGATAAATGTATCTCACAGCACTGAAAGTTAGTATATTGAAAAAAGAGACGTATCACTCTTTCTAGAAGTACTTGTATTAGTACTATTTATGACCATCTAACAGACAAAAATCAAATGAAACAGCCACTCACGCCTGAACTCTTTCCATTTACCAAATGCTTTCAAGTAAAAGACTAAAGAAATGAGGAAGATCACTCTTCTCTGCCGGTTTAGTTCCTTTACATGCGGCTCAGTTCATTTCGTCAATACCCAACCACACCGAGACTCCAGGTAGAAGAGCCACAGCCACAAGAAATAACAGAAACTGACTCCCCATCATGTTCCACAGTTTCCATGTTTTCAAAAGAAGAAAACTGAAATAGAAGTTAAAATAACAAAACAGCAAGGCCATCCAAAGAAAGCAAAACGCTGAAGCTAGATCAACTTTTAGATATTGACAAGACAGCACACAGACTACCACTAACTTCAGTCAGCCTAAGAATTTCAAAAACTCACTTAGATCCAAGTCTTTCATTTGTGGTCAAATTAGCAAGGTACAGGGGGGAAAAACAGTGCGGCAATTTTTACGTGTATTTTCACATGCTTAACATTACTTTTTCTACATGGTTTTAACGCAAGCCATCTTCCCAAACATCTTTGCACTGTCCTTAGCAAAAAACATTCCCTTTTACATTTAGGTCACTACTACTACTACTACTTCAGTATTGCAGAAGCTTTGAAGAATTTTTAAGAGGTGGTAACTAAGGTAAATGTATCACCTTTACCAGACACTCAGTTTACAGTCTACCCAATAATGGTTTATTTAAAGCTTTATGAATAATCAAGGGATGGTAGGGGGGAAAGAAGTTAAGTAAAATTACCACTGACTTTTGAATTAAGTTGTTCTGTCCATCTTAATTTTCTTTGAGGCAGTAGCAATTCAGTTGAATTCAAACCTACAAAAAAATTATTGTAAACATATTAATGTCAGCATTTAAATCATATCCATCCTCAGAAACACTTAACCACTATGGGAGGAAGGGGACAGCAACACATCTAAAAATAACATGTAAAAGTAGTTACTTCACCACCAGATTTTGTTTTGAATCCTTCCGAAAAGGTGGACGTCTTTTGTAATGTTATACTTGCAGACTAGACTCATTCTTTCCTATAGAATAGGAAATTACTCCAAACTCAACCTTAAAATACCAACACATTAAAAAGCTAGTTTGCATAGGCAGTAATTTTTGATAAAAAATATCTTGGTTCTTTAAGTGACAAAGAACAGTGGAAGGAAATAATAAATAAAGTCCCACAAAACTACACTATTAGTTTGCTATTGTGCTGTAAAAACGTCTAATACAAATGAAAGATTCAGATGTGCAAACCATCCAGCAGACTTGGTCAATAAGTATAATAGCTCACTGTTGAGATTACAGTATTAATGTGAAGGATAAATTACCTACAGATTGAGTCTAGCTGTACCTATTTTTCAATTCCCCAGAAAAATCTCATTCCTACATGCATATTTCTTCTTGAACATGTGTTCTCCAAATTCTTCAAGGATTATTCCCTTGATTATTAAAATCAGCAAGTAAAAATTAGATTCTGCAAGCTCATTTCAACGTTCTCAAAAACCCAACAACCCCTAGGCAGTAAACATCACTAATTTAACCATGTTACTAATGAAATGTTTATTCAAGTGTAAATTGATTTATGAACAGTGCAACACTTACCTAATCCAAGAGGACTACACAAGGTGTTAGTACTGTGTGATTTGTATTTTTCCAGTTTGTTTTCCTTGAGATAATATCCCCAGTTCTCGTTGATACTACATTCGTTACTCTTTGACGTAGATTTGACCTCACAGAAATCAGCCACCCATCCTTCTTGCTTACAGATTCCACAAGGCTATCTTCAAAATTTGCCAACACACTAGTCTTAAAACGCTTTTCTTGTCTCTGACAGCTTCTTCTCTTGTCTATTCCATGTACATATCACTATAGGAAGCATCAGCTCCAGGTCAAATAAATACACTTTTTACAGCACAAACTGTGAAGCTGAAAATCCAAATTTCACATCTGAACTGTGGAGCATTTGCTAGCTTCGGGTAACAGAGGCATTTGTAAACAACAGCTATCTGGATACCTCCATATTGCTTATTGGCAACAACATTTTTCAAGAAAAAATATTAAATACAATACAAAAGAAAAAATGATAAATGTCTATTAGATTCTTCATTTAGAAAATAGGTCTCATTGCAAAATGACAGAAGGCTACTTCAAAAAATCTAAAAAATAGGATGCGGGGAAAAACATCTGCCATGAAACTTTTCAGTAACGTCTACCCACTGACTCAGGTTGCATTTAACCTGGAGCCAGTTAACTGAACTGGTTACACCTATGGCTCAGAGGGCTGCCTACAATAAAAAAGTATCTAAAAGCAAGAAAGCACTTTATTTTGGCAGCTGAAGTATTCAGAACTCGGTAAATTTAGCCATGTATCCGTGCCATGTGGACAAAAGCGTGTAAGGGTGAGGTGCTCGGCGCTGCTAAAAAGAAAACGCTCACGACCTCAAACTTGCAATTCACTTCTCGGATGCCGAGTGAATGTCTCAGAAGCCTTTTCAGGAAGAAGCACTCGGACAAGCAAGGCCAAAACAGTGTCCGGGATTTCTCCCCTGTCACAAGAAGCAGCTGCTGCAGGTAGGTTTCCACCTTCTCTTTCCCCCCTACCAGCCGAAGCAAAAGGCTGCAAACATCCAGGGCTCCCTCTGTAATTCAAACTGCCTACGGTGAAAAGAACCAGAACAATCAGTTTTCTCTTCGGAAATCCGCACTAGCGTTAGACAAGCGCGTAATCCTGACTCTAAAAGCAAGCAGGCATGCAACCGGGGAGCCGAACCCAGCGCGGGAGCCTCGGTTAAACCCTCACTCGGGCCCGGGGAAAGCAGCAGGCACGCTCATGGAGAGCGCAGCCTGCCAGCGAAAGCGTTCTGCTTCTCGCTCCCGAGAGGAGAAAATACAATTATTATTTTTAAAAAAAATAAAAAAACGGGGGGAAAGGGGCCTTTGCCACTTTATTGGGAGAGATGAACACGTCTGCTGGGAGCACCCGGGAGGGAGACGCTGACCTGGGCCAGGGACACCGAGCGGAACCACAGGAGGAGGCCGGGGGAGCCCCGGCGTGCCCCAGGGGAAGCCCCGCCGCCCCGGGGCCGCCCGCGTGCCAACCGCGCGG